>CM062638.1:5072298-5354798 GCA_025617555.3 Puccinia polysora | reverse complement strand
AGGTTTTAGGTGTTTGGGTATATGTTTTTTTATGCAGAAGGTTAACAGCAATTATCCTGAATAATAATTATACTTCTAATGAAAATTATGGTTTTAGAATAATAAATTTATTTCAATGAATAAATTGAATGCTGTTTTTCTTTGGAGGATCCACAGATTTTTCTAGGAATATTTAAAACCTCACTTTAAGGGATTATTTTATATATCATGTAATCCTAGGTAAATTGGGACCTCTTTGAAATTGAATAGAAAGTATCATCCAAGGAATGAATAGTAGACTTTCCCAAAATTTCTGGTAATAGCACAGAGGAAATAGTTACTACTTTATTTTTTATGCTTAATATACTGAGTATCTGTGGGAAAAGAGTAACTTCAGATGTATAATCCTGGTAGTTTTGATGTTAAAATAATCACTGTGGTTCCAAGTTGGGTGGTATGGGTAAAATTGCTTAAATAAAATATCAGATAAAACCCATTAACCATGCAATTCTATAATTGAAAGTTATTTATCATTCCTGGAATTTTTATCTGTTTATATTATGAATTGAGTCAGAATTAAATGAAATCTAAAAAAAATCCTGTATTTATACTTTTCAAATTCATCTTGGTTCCTCTACCTATCATCATTTTAAATAACCTGAAGGAGCCCTGAACTGAAGATATTATTGCAGTAAGTAATGGTTAATAGGTGGTTATGGGTTTTAAAGGCCAGATGGAACTGTCAAATTCCATCTATTATTAAGCCTCCTGTATATAGAACATGATAATTACAGGAGAAATTGATTTTTTTGACATGGGATTGCTTCAATGATGTATGAATATGTGAATTTTTTATTATTATCAATTTTTTTTAGGCTTATGAAATACCTTGTGGACATGTATTTATGACATGTAGCCAGAAAGGAAAGCATTTATCCAGGCATAAAATTGCTTGTGAACCATTTTTATTTCACAGTTTTGAATTGGTTTTTTGATGATCTCAATTTTATTTTTTAAAGGCTTTCACTTGTCTTTTCAATAATTTCAAGTCATCTCATGTATTTTTGTGATAATTGAGAGATACTGGAATGCATATTGAACATTCATGTTCATCATTTTTCAGGGTTTTTTTTCTCCTGGTGTACGTTTCTCATTGTTTTTATGGTGTTCCTTTTTCTGCCTGTTTCAAGGCCTGCACACAGCTTGTCTGACTGGATGTGAAATTTGAGGCTGTGACAGCTTTTCAATGAAGCTGCATATGTCTACATGCATTTATTGGCTACAGCTATTCAATGCAGCTGCATGCAGGTATTGACTACAACTATTCAATGCAGCCACATTATGCATGAGGGAATATGTCATTCAAAAGCTGCATGTAGGAGTCTTTTTTTTTACAGCTGCATGCAGGAATTTGTCATTCCATGGCTGCATGTAGGATTCTGTTGTTCTGTGGCTGCATGCTGGAATCTTTCATTTAACAGCTATGTACATTAGTCAGTAATTCTGTGGCATTCTTCAGCTGCATTCAACATTCTGTTTTTCTGTGGTTGCAAGTGATAATTTGGAAATAAAATTTCTTTGTCCATAAATCATAACTAAACATAACACTTAATTTCTGATTTTTTTTGACATGTTACATACACATGGTACATACCTAGAATGTAACTTTTTGCCAATTTGACTCATGAAGCTCCTCATAACAGGAATTTAGGTAAGAAGCAAGGAATAAGGTGTAAGTTTAGTGATTAAAAATACCTAAAATAGTATCAAAATTCCAATTATTTAGTAATATTTTAGGAAACTAAACTCCTTGTGGGATTAATCCTTTTTTATTGAATTTCAGTCCTATTATCAGCTGGCTCTGAAATAGTAGCTAGCTGAAATTTAGACTTTTTTGGCTGATGATTTTGGTAGTTATTAATGGCTGAATTTTGAGGTGTTTTTTTTTTTGATTCATTCTATTGTGAAATTTATTTCTCAAGCTTTTCCAGGAATTCTCTTGTGGGGATTTTTTTTTTCATTGCCTTTTCATGGAGAAAATTAATATAGTGGAGACTGAAGAAGGTATTCTTTTTAGGATGTTGATGTTTCAAAGTTTTTCAGTGGTGGGGGAATCAAAAACTAGATTGAAGAGCTCAAGGATGTTTTTGAAGGTTTTGAATAATTGAATCTTTCACACCTGAGGCTTACCATTGCAGAATTTAATTTTTTAGAGCCATTACATTTGGTTGACCACATTATTGATGGATTTGAAGGAAAATTGATTGCTGATTGACTCTAGAAATCCTTTTGGCTTTTGGATGGTTGAATTTTTAAGAAACCAAGTAAATGCTTTCTGGTCAAGCTGAAGCAGGATGAAGGTGGTAGCTAGTTCATTTTTGAGTTGAATTTTGATATCATTTTTTTGATTTGATTCAGTACCACCATATCAAGATCTTCATAACCCAGGCCTGCAAGTAAATTTCTTCTCAAAATGGAGAATTTTTTAGCACTGGCAAGTTTCTCATACTTGAATCCTTTGAGACTGTTTATCTAAGCCATGTTGGAGGAGGCCAAGAAGAGAGCAGGTATGAATGTTTTAGATGAAAGATGAGGTTTATTATATTATTTCAATTAAGCAAAGGATTTTTATTAGAGACATAAATGGAAGAAGAAAAAAAGTGAGCCAGACCTTTTGGAGAGATTCAGCATGGAGTGAAAGGTGAATGGAACATGCACTGGGACAAAACAGTAAGCATTTGATGAAGGAGAAAAAAATATCTGAAAAGGAAGTTATGAATGCTTTATCAAATGGATTAATATGAGTAAGGTAAGTAAGGAAAGAATCACAAAAGCTTACGTAGACAATTGGACACAATCCTTGTGGAAGCCAATCTATTGAGATAAGCAAGAACTAAGGAGAGGAGAGTAGGTTAAGTTTTTGGTTGTTGTTAGGCCTCTGGTTGGTTGTGCTACAATGGCTGTCCACATCTCAACATAATAAAACAGATACAATCTTTTTGGTCTGTAATTTCCTTACCTATGAGGTTGCATCTCCTCTATAGAAAAAAAATATATTCCATCCTAATGTTCTATGACCTGTATCAGTTAAAAGGAAGCAAGGTCCTTGGTATCTAGTAGACTGACAATCAGTCAAGTGTTGGAAAAATTGCAGTGGCAGTCCAATTAATGAATGTGAAAAAACAAGTCTGGGGTTTGAAATCTGGGCGGGAAGATTACTAAAAAATTCAGGTCAGAAATTATAGATGAAACTCAAGCAAATATGGATTTTAAAACAAATTGCTTGGTATGCAAGCTTAAGCCAAACCAAGATTGTTTTGTGGACACTTCCATCCAAGTCCAATCATCTCAAAGTTTTTTTTAGAAGTGATCAAACAGAAATTGAAGCATCTCTGGCTCATGCTCAATCTACAGTTTTGGACTTCTCCCCACTATTTACTTTTCATTTGTGACTGGCAGAATTTACTCCACTAAGCCATCACAATTCAAGGGCCCTATTTCAGCAACATATCACTACATATGATGATCATGAGAATTGGCCGGGTAGCCCCACCGCTGCACTCTGAGCAGTTTGAAGTGAATGACGAGTTTAAGGGCTCTGTGCCTTGGAAGGATCAATGTCTTTGCTCTAAAATGACGCATCAGCCAGGGTACACTTGAAGTCAGCTATGCAAGCAGTCAAGGTCCAAAGGGGGGAAAAAAAAAAGAAAGAATAGTTTGATCAGGGTCAAGATATTTTGAATTACAAGCCATCTGAGAAGGGGCCTGATGTTGCAATTAGTGAGTTTCAGTACAACTTGATCCTCCATCCACTTGATCACATAATGCCTTCAAGTATTTGGTGTACTTGCCTTAAAGTATTTTGTGTACTTGAAAGCTTCAGTATGTGCCAGGACCGCTTGGAGTCCAACTACATAAGCTAGAATTGGATGTCTTCGAGGGAAGGTTCGGAAGACTGACGGGTAGCCCAGTGACATGCGCACTACGAGCACTGGGGAAGGCTGGAAGATGGGCTGGAATGTGGGACATTTTGGATAATTGGGTATCTTGAATGCATTCACGTAAGGATCTGGAACAAGTCGTGCTTCGTGAGGATGGTTGAGTGACAACAATTGACGAAATTCTCCATCAACCCAGTTCTGGTCTTGGACGCTGGTTCCCATGTGATTCAAGAGAGCGAGATTGCAATCGACTGTAGGATGGCCATCGAGGTTGAATCGCTCGTCTCTAGCAGCTCCACTGGTGGTGCCCGTCATGCCCAGAAGCGGCCACGACTGCTCGAGTCCGACGCCAAGGCCGAGGCCGGTTCACCCGGTCCCGGCGCAAACGCGTTTGGCTCGGCTGACCTCCTGAAATCTCAAGCTGCTCTCCTCAAGTCCCAACACGATCATGCCAGCCCTTATCGACACGCGGTCCTGAAGGACATATTTGACTCGCGCCTTCTTCGTCTGGCCCGGGACGAAATTAGGAATGCCTTGGCGTTTACTCTGAAGGAGACCGATATCTACAAGGTAGTCCATACCTCTAAATTCAACTCAAACTCTGCATGCCCTGCTTGTCAGCTTCGTGCGACCAGCTAAACGATGCTCTAGACACCAAGATGATTGATGTGATGTACTTTCGAAAAACTTCGATGGGCGGCACCACAGGTATTCCAAACAGGTAGGTTATCTTCCATCTGAGCTCTTCATTTGGTTACCTCTTTCCGATGCGTGTGATATTGATCCTAAAATCCGCTTGTTTTCGTCGACGCTTTGTGCACCGACCAACCCAGGCGACCTAGCGAATTTGGACGGGCTTTCCGAAGAAGAATCCCAAAAATTGAAAAGTCTTCAAACTGTTAGGGATTCGTTATATTCTCAAGAATTTCGTGATTTTTTGCATCAAGTCACGTCATGCGGACCTTTATCGGGAAAGCAAACTGATATGTCCATCAATGATTATCGTCATGGTTGTCGTGAGCGCAGAAGATCACTCGAACAGTTGCTTTGTTCGTGCCCTAACTGACACTAGATTCCCACTGATTATTAGATTTACTAAACCATGACGACGTCATTGGCACTAGAAGAGTTTCTTACATTCTCTACCTTACCGATCCCGAAACCCCATGGGAGGCAGAAGATGGCGGTGCATTGGAACTTTATCCAGTCGATAAAGACACTCATCAGCCGTTGCCAAACCCGACTTGTAAAATCTTACCCCACTGGAATCAGTTCGTTTTTTTCGTTGTTCAACCGGGGAAAAGTTTTCATTCGGTAGAAGAGGTTTTCAACTTGAAAAAGAGTCGACTTAGCATCTCCGGATGGTTTCATTTACCTCACGAGGATGAAATAGGTTACCTAGAGGGGCGACAAATCAAAGAGGATGAGGAGAAACAGCTTCAAAGCTTGGGAGCCAGTCTGGATCAATTGGTTCGTGCTGACCTCTTTTTTTCTAGGAATCTCCATCACTTGTCTGAATGTACTTTAACTCCTTCGGGCATTAGAAAGGAAAGAGTGATGATCATTCAGATTGGGTGGATATTCCTGCTCCAATACATGAAGACCTGATCTCGCCATTGAGCCCAGATGATCTCAAGTATCTCAGTCAATTCATTGAGCCGAGCTTTTTGAAACATGAAGATGTCTCCAAGCTTCGGGATCGCTTTGTGAGAGACTCGCATCTAAGCTTAATGGGATTTCTGAGCTACTCTTTCTCGGTTCAATTGAAGCAAGCAATTCTTATGGACGAGGCCGCCGATTTGTTAACGCTTTCTGGAAACAGAACTGTGACAAAATTGTACACCGAAGACTACTTAGGGCCGAGGTTCGAACTGGGTCTCCAGAACGAAACCTGGGCGCTCGTGGGCCCACCACACAAACATCGTTACCTTACTCCGTCGGAGCACGATCAAACCGATGTTAACGCAGCTAAATCGAAGCTCACCGCCTTGAAGAGACTTTTTGAAAGTAGCCCCTTTCTTAGGTGGCTCCATTTGATTACCACTTGCATCCCAACCTCTCAGCATATCGTCCCGCGAAGATTCCGGCCGGGATTGGATTATACCTTGGCGACTTCAAACGATTCCCAATTGCTTGAGCTCAACTTGTCCTTGACACCTTCGTTGGGATGGGATGATGGAGAACTTGGTGGTTGGGATTGCTACATGGCCTCAAGTGAGGAAGACCAATCAGATCCGGCGATCTATAAAGCCCCGGTTCTTTCCAAGGATGGGGAGGCCGAGGACGACTCGGCCCTACTGACAATTTATCCAAGTTGGAACAGATTGGAGCTCGTCCTAAGGGACCCTCAAATCTTGACGTTTACTAAATATGTTAGCTTCAAGTCTCCTTACAGTAAATGGGACATCAAAGCGGCCTATAAAATTTTGGAAACCGATGATGACGAGAGCTAGTTAAATACCATTCCCCGATAAGGTATACTGACTTGAAACCAGTGTAGACTATTCAACCTTCAGTTAAATGTATTTGTTCTTTTTTTTTAAAAAAAAAAAATGTTTCGACCCACTAGATATGAATTGTCTCTGATAGGTCAAGAGAGCTGCAATGAGCAAATTACAGACTCTCTTTTTGCTTTGAGTCCAGTAAAATGTCACCCTCAATCCAAACTGTCCTTTCGATGATTCTGCATCTGTCAAGGTGATAAAATTTTCCAGTTTACGGTGGTAGACGCTTGCAGATGATAATGAGAAAAAATACAATTCTACATCCACCATCAAAATTCACAAGGAATGGACTATTTCCACATTACGACTGGGCTCAAGAACCAGGCCACCCATGATGGTTGATTTGGGGCAGAGAATACAACCTGAGATTAGTTGCTGCCCTTGCTCCAAGGTCAATGGTTCAGTTAGTGGCTACTGAGCTCAATAGTAAGACCAAATTTTGACTAGAACTAGGCCCAAGAAAATGAGGGCATGATTCAAAAACTAAGGAACACATTATTAGTGGGTAGACCTTGCTTGCAACTCCCCATCATGTTTCAAACTTGGTCAACAAAATAAACCTACTCAACCATAGAGTCCATGCAAAAAACTCAGCCCAGTCTCTCAGCCCTTGTAGTTGGAATTAATTTAGTCACCATTCACATTAATTTCTCACTCACAGTTACAAAAATAATGTGTAAATTTGAATTGATTAATCTATCATCTTTCTGTTCAATGTGTTACCTATCTTTTACCTATCACCTTTTCTGTGGGCTAGAATCTCATCAGGATGTACTTTTGAATGATAAAGAGGATTTATTGTCCTTGAAAGCATGTTGATTTTGAATAATTTTCAATTTGAAGCTGGAGAGAATGGGATTTTAACCAGAAAAGAATAATTCCAAATTTATGAGTTTTAAAATGATTTTATGAATGGACAGATACCATGCAGGCCTTGCTCAGAGAAATTAATTTAAGGGTATGAAAAGAATGTACTTCTCCAATGAGGAATCAAAAGGACAACCAGAGATCTTTTCTGAAGCCTTCAATAATGAAGATCACTAGTAACAAACTTTTGGTTGATTTTCAAATTTGGCAGAAGCAATATGGAATATATGCCATAAAAAAAAGGATTGCCTGATTACAAGGGACATATCAGGGCAAAAAGGGCCCCTTTGTCCTCAGGTATGTCACTTGTACTCAAGTGATCATTGTTTTTTCATGGTGATAGATGATATGTTTCAGAGCAGAGACTAAAGAGTGTTCAAACAATAAAATAATACTTAATATTCAAGATAGCATTTCAAGTTTTAAAACAAAGAAATAATGCTTTGGAAGATGAACAATGAGTTACAATAATTCAAATCAGTGAAGTATAAATTTTCATTTATGAGGGCATTTTGGAAATATAGAGGGAACAAAATTTCAACAAAATTTCCTGTTCTGGATGTTTTCCAGTCATGATTCAAGATTTATCTACCAGTTATAAATACAAATTGCTGGTTTCATTTCTTTATAAAACAGGACAAGAGAAAAAATGAAATGAAAAAAAATCTCACTGGTACAGAGAATCAAAAAGAAAGAAGATTGGTTTGAGCTAGAAAAAATGGATCAAAGGCACCTGAGGCTTAATTTGGAGAATTTGGAGTTCAATGTGATGATGATGAGACAGTTGAATGTGAAGAATTTTGATTCAGGAACAGGAAGATGTTTTAGTAATGTTTCTTGAGTTTGATGTTTAAATTCAAATTGAGGAATGATCATCATGAGAAAACAGGAATTTTCCTGATTGATAGTGGCAGGTGTGGAACAGGAGGTTCAAAGAAAAAAAATTCTTCATCCTGTATTATTTTTGATAGATGAGTCTCCTTATAGTGATTGTTAAGCAGTGCAAATAATAATGAAAAGGCCCAGGCTATAATCATGCCAAATAAATTACTAGCCACACGCCAATGGTGCCAAAAGGCTTGATTTTATAAAACAACTTGTTAAAGTGATGCCAACAGGCATTGTTGGCATCATCATAACACATTTTTTGCTATTATGATGCCAACAGGCCTTCCTTCCCATACCAGGAAGCCTTTCAGCCTTTTTAAGGTTTGAATTGGTTCCTGGGGTGGGAGAACACAGGATTTGATGGCATGTTTGGGAATCAAAGGCCTTTAAACATTAATTGAGGCCCTGGGGGCTAAATTAAGGGCTCCAGACCCCCTGTGAGGCCTGCCTGGGGTAGAATTTGTTGGAGAATTCAAATATGGGCACCAATTGAGTAATTGTAAGATGTAAAAATGCTATAAACATCAATTTTTTTTCAAGGAATTCAAATCTTACCTCAAATTTTGGAAAACAATTAATCCAATGTAAGAAAAATAAGAAAATGATAAAACATCAATTTCATTGGAAAAAGTGAGATATATCCAGTGGAATACAAATACCTCTTTACAAAAAATAAAAAACATAAAAGAATGATACAAAATTCTATTTAATGCTGTTACTCCAAGGATTTTGAAATATGCAAACAAAAATATTATCTAGAACATAAAAAATTATAAAATTATATAAAACTTAATTCCTTGAAGAAAACTCAAAATTTGTGATGGAATGTAAATACCTTTGTACCAAAGAACAAAAAGTAATACATATATCCATTTCAAGAGGATAATTCAAATATTTTGAAGGCATTCAACAAAATCTTTATCAAGTAAAAAAAATAAAAACATCAAATTCAAAAAATTGATTTCTTTGAATAAGAATTGAATTTTCCAGTGAGATTTAGATAAATTACCACAAAAATAAAAGCAAATAGAAAAATGAAATATGAAACTTTAATCTGAGGGGGATTCAAATAAATTTAAATATTCCCACAAATAATTAATTGAGTAACATAATAAGAATAATGAAATCATCAATTGATTTACTTGAATAAAATTATTATTTGTGATGAAATGTAAACATCTTTTACCAAACATAAAACATATCAAAAACTTCCACATGAAACATTTTAATGATAAGAATTCAAATATCATTAAAAATTACAAAAGAAAATCCCTCAAGTGCCTGAGTGGTCAAACAAATATCAAAAGTTGATTTTTTTCAATAATCAATTTTTCACATTTGATGTTTATATTTCTGTACTTGATGAAAAATTTGTTGAGATGTTTAAACATATTAAAATTCCCTGCATGAAATACATATTTATAGAATTTTTCTATTTTTATCTTTATTTTTTCCAAAATGGTATTTACATTCCATTAGAAATATTGACATTTATTCAGAGAAAGCAGTCTTCATATTTTTATAATTATTTATTGACTGGATTTTTTTTTTTAATATTTCAAAATATTTGAATTTGCAGCATGAAATAGATATATTTAGCATTTTTTGTTTTTTTTATGTTTGGTACAAAGGAATTATGTTCCACCAGAAACATTCTATTGAGTGTAAATAAAATGAATTATTATAATTTTTCTCATTTTTCTTACATTGGGTGAATTTTATTTTCAAATATGAGTTCAGCTTTAAATTACTTAAAAAAAATGATATTTATAGCATTTTTAAATATTGAATTAACGTAATGGGTGTCCATAAATGAATTCTATCCAAATTTCTACCCCAGTCCAACCCCACAGGGGGTCAGGAGGCCTTAATTTAGCCCCCCAGGGCCTCAATCAATGTTTACAGGTCTTTTTGACACCAACACGCCATCAAATGTGGTGTTTTCCCACCCCAGGAACCCCTTTAAACCTTAAAAAGGATGAAACCCTTCCTGGAATGGGAAAGAAGGCCTTTTGGTGTCATAATAGCAAAAAAAGTGTTATAATGATGCCAATGACGCCTGTTGGTTTCATTTTAGCAATTTTATTTTGATGAAATCAAGCCTTTTGGCATTATTGACATGTGGTTAGTAATTAATTTGGGTGATTAACAAACTGAGGATCAAAAGAAATAGAGGGGCCTGTTTCCCAAATGACTTATTTCACATGTTTTTAGGCCATTTTCCCCAAATCAGTGACATCCAAAAAGGCCCATATGGTCTGTTTGATTTTCCAATGGGATTTAGAGGCTCATATTTTTATCCCTTTTGGATTACAATCATACATGGCACACAACAAAAGAGAATGATGAGAAAGAGAGAATTTAATAAAAAGGAAAGAAAATCCAAAGTTCTGAGAGCCCTCATTCAAAAATTCTGAGAGCCCTTAATCCAATATTTTAACACCCCCCCCCCCCCTGGATTTCAGAATCAAGAGACTTAGGCACTCAAGTGCTCTTTCCAGGAAAGGACAAGAGATGGGCTTGGTCAGGAATTCAGAAAGCATTTCCTCAGAAGGAACATAGACAAGAAAAATCTCCAAGGTGCAGATCACTTCCCTTACAAAATTCAATTGTATTTCTGTGTGTTTCATTTTCCAAGAATATCTTCCTGCATTCCTTCATTTTTAAATTCAATGAATTTGATTTTTAAATTAATTCCAGATCCTGAAATGAATCATCCAATCCCTTATTATAAGTTAGATATTTTTCAGGATGAATTTGGCCTCTCCAAAGTTCATGGAACAAGAATTCTATCCACTTTTAACATTTCTAGAAATCATTTAAAGCATTAATTTCTGATTCTGTTGATGAGAATTTGATATTTGTCTGAGAATTATTTTTCCAGAAGAGAGGAGTATTTTTTAAGGATATTATACATCCAGTTTTAGATTGTCTGCTAATTTGATAATATTCCCTAGTTTCAGAACTTTAAACATTAAATTCCAGATTTGATCCCATGAGAGATGAAATAATTGATTTCATCTTAGTATTTTTTAATTATCTCCAAAATTTCAACACTTCTCTCAAATTAGTGATGCTGGGGTTTTAAGCATATCTAACCGTTTTTCAGAAAGAAAAGCTTATATCTGGTCTGGCTAGTTTTTCAATGAAGTTGAGCCTCTGATTGCAGGAGAATATTTGTTGTTGATTTTTTTGAATTCATTATTTTCTTCTTCAGTTGTAGGAACTATATCAATTCCAGGGGTGAAAGAAGTTGAGAAGGGTATATTTTCATGTTGCAAAGATCCAGTAATTTCTTTTTTATATAAAAGTTAAAAAAAGTATGATAACTTCTGAAGTTTGAACTAATTTAATTCCAAAAAGTGGTTTGAGAATGATGAGATGATTTTTTAGATTTTTGGAGGGACACCTCCTGAAATTTATTGGTATCTCCTACCAATTTAGATAATCTATGCAAAAATAAATTTATGAAATTTTATATTCTGTAAATGAAGGCAGGGTTCAGAAAATGAATAATCATATCCTTGAAAATTGATCCGTTCACTGAGGATTTTATACAAATTTAAAAGAGCCTTTTTTAAACCATAAAGATATTTGTTATGCTTAAAAATAGGTGTTTTGGAAAGTTTCCATTTTAGATTAAAAATCAAAAAATCTTCTTTTAAGGGTTCATGAAGGAATTTCCCTTTATATCAAAATGATTGATATTCAGATTCCTATCAACAGTTTTTGAGAATAGTCCACTAAATAGGCTTCTTTACTAGTCTGAAAATAATTTTAAAAATATTATTAAATTTATTTCTGATTTAATAACTGAACAAATAAACTAGCTTTAATATCAAATGCTTTTCCATGGAAATTTTGTTTTATTCTTAATTTATAGGCAGTATCAAAGAAATTTGTAGGAGTAGGTCCATTATGGTTTTCCCAGACCTCCAATTACTTTCAGTTATTTTTTTAACTTTTAAGAGAAGGGTTCCATTTCTAACCCTCAAAGGCTTTTCAAATAATTTCCAGGATTTTAGTATTTATGAATAAATATCTAAAAAAGACTTTCCTAATTCTCTGAGGTTTTTTTCTTAGTATTATTGTTTGAGATAGAGCTTCCTGAGGTTGGGATTCCAAAGTATCTGGGAGAATTTCTTCTTTTGATTAAGTTTTCTTCATGTTTGCTTTAGTTTCAGAAAATTCCAAAAATAAAATATATTAAGATTAAATCATCTCATCCTTTCCATTTTCAGTTAAATCATCAAGTTTCTTGAGTTTGTCTTTACAATAAATAAGAAGAATTTCTATGTTAGCTGATTGAAGATATATGGGGTGAAAAAAAATTATAATCAATCCTCTGCTGTAAGTAATAATTCTGTAGGATAAAATATATAGTTTAAATTTAACAATAATACCAGTTTCTCCTTGATTTTCAAAATTTTAAGCCATTTGATGATAATTCTTAAGGTGAGTTACTTTAGTAACTAGTGGTTTAAGATATTTTGGTGGACTTTTGTTTCATGGATTAAATTTTATGGATTTTGAGATAATAATTTCCTAAGAATTTGATTGATCTCCAGATAGAATACAAAAGGATTTGTGCCAGTGATGTTTTAGTATTTTCTTTCTTGAAAAGGATGGCTCTTGTGGCTTTTGATACAGTTATTTTTTCCCTTTCAGTTATCCCATTTTTTGAAAGTGATAGTTTTCCAAGGTTGTTTTACCCATAAAACTGATTTCAAAGAACTCATCAATTTCCTTTTTAACAAAATCTACTGCCCCATCACTGCAGAAATGTTTTGGATAGTATACTGAAACTTTATTTTGATTATTAATGGAAGCATAATGGTTTTCAGGTGTTCATCTTTAGCTCTTATTGTAATTGAACTAATATACTCTGAGTAGTTTTGTACAATAGGGTGTATCAGTGTTAGGCAACCTGCAATTTTTTGATGTAATTTTTCAGCAAAATACCCCAATTTCTAACACACCATGAAAAAAAAAACACTTATGTCCCATCAGAAGTGTCAGAGTTACCTGAAAATAAATGGTTTTCTTTGGATAAAGTATTTAAAGGTTTTTGCAACCTCAACCACACATCAGTACACATCATACACCCCTGGTTTCCCACCTCCTTCTACCTCCAACCTCATTGGAAAAAATTGATTCATCACTCTCATCACTTTATCACTCTAATCACTTCATCACTCTAATCACTTCATTGCTCTTTTCACTCTCATCATTTAATCAATCTCATCACTTCATCACTCTCATCACTTTATCAATCTCATCAATTCATTTATACCATAACTTTATTGCTCTCATCACTTCATCACTCTCATCACTTTATCAATCTCATCAATTCATTTATCCCATAACTTTATTGCTCTCATCACTTCATCACTCTCATCACTCTCATCTTTTAATTGCTCCCATCACTTCATCACTCTCATCAATTTATTGCCACCATCACTTTATTTCTCTCATCACTTCATCAATCTCATTGCTTTATTGCTACTATCACTTTATTGCTCTCATAACTCTATCACTCTCATCACTTCATCATTCTAATCACTTCATTTCTCTCATGACTTCATTTCTCTCATCACTTTATTGCTCTCATCACTTCATCACTTCATCACTCATCAATTTATTTCTCTCATCACTTCATTTATCTCATCAATTTATTTGTCTCATCACTTTATCACTCTCATCAATTGATTCCTCTAATCACTTCATAAAAAGATAGGTTATTGGTAGCAATGGAATGCATTTTCAGCAGTAGAATGGTTGAGGAAATACAGGAGATGACTCAATCATTGAGTTTTCAATATATTTACTTTGAAGAAATAGAATATTTTGATCTTCAGTTTGGCTTGTTCAAACTCTTTGGGGTAGGGCTTTCAATTTTTCTTTTTCTTTTTGGAAAAAATGGTGGTAAAAAGATCCAAATTTCACAGTATTCTTCCAGACCACACAACCTTTTGTCAATCCCTTCCTCTGCTACTTCCAAAGAGATTTCAGAATTGCTCAATTGAGCCCTATTCTTGCCACATCTCTGTATGTTTTTTGAATCATCTCCTTCCATCTTGTTCCCTCCCATCCACAAACTTTGATTGGGGTGAGGATCAAGAGGTATTTGACTCATTGTATAAAAGTTTGAGGGTTGTGAAACCTATTCTTGCAATGTCTCTGTATTTTTGTCAAATAATCCCCTTGCGTATTGTTAACTCCCATCCAAATAATTCAATTGGGGAGAGGATCAAGAGGTACTCAACTTATTGTAGAGAATTTTGAGGGTTGCAAGCCCTATTCTTGCCATTTCTCTGTATGTTTTTCAAATCCTCTCCTACAATATCTTTCCCTCCCATCTACATAATTTGATTGAGCTGAGGATCAAGAGGTATTCAATTCATTTGAAATAAGAATGAAAAAGTTAAGAAGGAATCTGAGAGAGGCTTTGTTTGATGGTCTTGAGGAAGAGACTTGTTTGCTTACATGTAGTTAAGGAGACCTGATTGATAAAGAGAATAGATGAGAAACTGAGGGATTTATGGAGGTTTTATTTGGATTTTGATACTCACAAGTGAGTACTGATAGGTGCATAAACGGTTGACCAGGTGAAAATAAAAAATACTCTATTAAACCAGGTGACCATAAAACATAATCTATTTTATGAATAATTGAAGCCTGTCAATTTTTGCAAGTTTCTGATCTTGATGAAGGTGGTTTTAGAATGAGTCTCACCCAAAATTTTATTAAGAGTAGTTTGACCAACTTTAAGGTCTTGAGTCTGAAGTGATGAATCAATTCTATCAGGCTTGAAGTCAAGCCAGAGTGAACCAAGGGAGGAGTATGAAGTGGGATGAGGATTAGATGAGGTTGATGGATGATGGTGATGATGATCAAAAGGGGTGAGACAAACTTGGTGCCCATGTAGATAGCCACTTCAATGGCTCAATCCAACTGTTTAGCCTTCTGAATCCTGAGATCTTATAATCAAGGATATTCCTTCAGTCAATGCTTGGATGGATCAGGTTTGGATTGAGGATCAATAGTGGGAGAGGTAGAGGTAGATGGAATTGGTAAGGATGGCTTGAATGGAATGGGTTTTTTCCTGACTTCACCATCCCCTTCACCTAATCCAAGGCTGAATCAGGCTTGGAGACTATGGAAGAAGTCTTCCAATATTGAATGATTGGTGAAATCATTCTGAGAAAATAATTCAAAAGTGAAAATGCCCAACTTATCCCTGATGCAGCCAAATACAGGTTGGTTTGCAAGGATGACTGGGCAGAGGTAGAGAGAGAAATAAATGAGTTGAGGGAGGGATTGAAGGGCTAAAGGTTTGTGCGGGGAGAGGAGAATGGGCTGAAGGACTTCTGAATGGTAGATTGGGTGACATCCAAACCAGGGTTGATGAGATCAGCACTGAAAATCTGACAATTACAAGTGATGGAGAGGGATGCCTTGATAAAGTACCATGAATGAGACCCTCTCAATTTGCTCTGAATACACCACCACCATCAAAAAAGACAAAAATGGCCAACTTGGTTGTCTCAAAAATGGATGAAGCACAAAGCTGAAAACAAAACAAAACCATTCAACAAGGGCTCCACGGGATCATGAAAATCACCCAGAAAAATAGTCAAGGTCCCCACATCATAACATGCAAGCTTTGAATTGAAAATGGGGGATATAAAGATGGAATCCCCCTAAAACAATTGATTAATGTACCTTGATGTAGTCAACCTTTGCATTGATTGATGCAACATATCCTCCAGGTCCTGTTAAAGAATTAGGTTTTTAAATAAGGACAGGATGAGATGTAGGATTATGGAGAGTGGAAACTCTTATGGTGCATGGTAACCACCTCCTCCAATCACCACCACATCATACTCCTTCTGCTTTGTTTGTGATGAAAAAATGTGAGAAAATTGAGGTTCAAGGGGCTTACTGGTAGATTTGATTGAGGACCAAAGGTCTGGCACAATCTGGGAGCAAGTCCTAGGGATAGGTGATGAAGCGGTGGATGAGGATCAGGAATTGAGCTTCAGACAGGGTGAGTGTGGATAGTGCTTACAAGAGGATGAGTAGGCCAACTGGAAAAGTTCCTCCTGGAATTGTATTGAGGAAGGCTATTGCACTCTGGTTTCCATGTCTGTTGATGGTGGAGCAGGTGGAGTTCAAGAGGTGGGGATGGATGCAAGTGATAGGGATGAGTGAGGGGATGCTGAGATGGATGGCTTGAGGAGGAGTATCTGGATGGATGATGATTATCTGGTGGGAGTGAATAATCAAATGGGGTTTGATAAAAATTCAAAGAAGCTCATTGTGAGTTCCTGATTTGCTGATGTGGAGGTGTGGATGGATTTGTTTCATGAAATGGATGGTGGATGGATGATCATGCATAAATGGAAAATTTGATGTTTGAAATCCACCATTTCCATGAAACACACCATGTTGAACTACACCAGTTAGGGGGTATGTGAATTTCAGAAACCTGCCATTAGAATG
Source organism: Puccinia polysora (assembly GCA_025617555.3). Lineage (NCBI taxonomy): Eukaryota > Fungi > Basidiomycota > Pucciniomycetes > Pucciniales > Pucciniaceae > Puccinia > Puccinia polysora. The sequence continues at coordinate 5,338,114 of CM062638.1, read as the reverse complement.
GCAGGTTTGGTCAAAAGAAATTGGAAGGTTTCTGATGGCAGGTTTTCTAACTCTGATACGCCCTAATGGTGAGAATATACATAAAAAAATCCCCCTTTCAATGAATGTTTAATTGAGCCCAAAACCTCAACATTAATTTTTGTGAAATTTCAAGTGGCTGTGTTATAAGAATTTTTGGAGGGATTTCTGGAAGCATTTACCTTATCACAGTGTTTTCAGAAGAATTTCTAGGAAAAATTTGGAGGAATTGTTTTCCCTGATTGATTTAATATTTAATCAAAGCCCAAATGGAATATTTTTTTGTTAATTTCAACAAATTCCACCATTCCTAAAACATTTTCCTGGTAAAGGGCTTTCATATTAACAAAAAATACATTATTTAGTATTTTAATATTCTTGAAAACTTGACTATATTTCATTGGATAAAAATATAGTGCCATTTCTAAGTTTTTATGGTTAAAATCAAGTCCTTGGTTTAGTGTTTTTTAGAAAAGATAGAAGATAAAAGGTTTATTTGGGAGCATGACCCACTTCTTCAAGCTCCAAAAACATTGAATTAAAACTTAAACAAACACTTCCTTTTTAAACTAATTCCAAAGAGGAATCTTATTTTAGCATCTCAATTTCCTCATTCAAAACTTTTGAGGATTTAAATTTCCTAAAAAATAATCTTCTGATAAAGAGATGCATTTTTTTTGTGGAAGAAATTTAAGAATTATTGGATGAATCACCCAAAATAAGAAGACACAAGAGGAAATGACAGATCAAGGAACCCTTTTAAATAGGAAATATAATTTGTAAAAGACCATTACTTAGCACAAAACATTTATCCATCAGAAAAAACCATAAACACAGATGTTTTGGAATGAAGCTGTAGAGGGTAAATTTGCACTATGAGGGATGCAATGGAAATTTCTTCAAAAAAAATTTTGGTTGTTTTTTTGAGATATTCCTTTTATATAAGGGTACTGATTGAAAAATTAGGGTTTCCCTTTTTTAAAGATCAATGATGAATAATATAAGTAATTTCAACACCCTTATTCAAGAAAATAAAAACATGGTTTGACTGATAAATAATAAGGCTTCAATTGTTATTTATTTCCTGTTTCCTTGCATATTTCTCACTAAAAATTTGGCCCTTGGAAGGTAGGGGATTGAGTGATGAGTGTAATAGGCAAATTTCATGGGGAAAAACTTGAACAAGGCAAAGGAGCCCCCCTTTTATAGACACATTCTTCCTCAGGAGATGCTCAAGCTCCCCTGGGGGTGATTCTGGGCCTATCTATGTATAGTTAAGCCAAATCTGGATAAATTTACATGAGGTAATTTTGCTGTTTAGTCAAAGATGAAATATGCTTGGAATTTATTCACCCCTGCTTCTGTAAGATGTTACAGGGCTTGTATGACTGAATTGGTGGCCAAGAATTGAGCAGAGTGACTGATTAGAAACTTATGAAGAATTTGGGTCTATAGCATACTGCTTATTCTTGCCAAAATTGTGGGATTTGTGATTTTGGGTGAAAGCTTAAAGATGTTTTGCATTTATGTACTCCTTGCATTTCCAAAATTTGTATGATTTATGCATGTGTTTTATAGTTGAAATAGTGTCACATTATTTTTTTTTGTGTCCTCATGGATGCTTCTGAGGCCATGTCTTTGGTCAAATGATACAGTATCTTCCTGAATTTTGATTTGATTTATTTTTTTTGAAATGAAGTTGAAGAAACATGCTTTGTATACATGTTCCTCCTGCATATTCCAAAGTTGTCTGATTCATGTATGAGTTATTTTTGAAATAGTTTCACATTGTTTTTTTTGATGGTATTTTAGATGCTTCTGAGGCCTAATATTCTGGTTTTATGTGCCTTTTTCTGTTTTTTTTCTGATGGTTTGTTAAGGTTTGAGGTTGTGCATTGTTGCTCTGAGATTTATCTTCCAAATAATGAAAAATAGAGGGGCACTTTGGCTGCGTGAATATAAATTATTTTTGATTTAGAATCCATTTTTGGGGAATTTCAATAAAATTATGCTGAAAATGCAAGCCTAATGGCAAAAGGGAATTTTTGGAGCACCAAAACTGAAGGAAATATTCCTTGTTCTCCTCTTTCTGAAAATAAGGTTTTTTCTTTGAAGATCTGGATTTTTTTTTCTTGAAATAGAAGGTCAGGATTTAGCTTGAATTTATTAATTGATATTTTAGGCTCCCAAATTTACTGTTAATGTCAGCTTGCTACTTAAAACAGAGCAGCATGTCAAAGTAGACAAAATAAAATAAAAATAACAAAATAAATTAATTAAACCAGAAGGAGTGGTAAATCAATTAATATTATTTCAGAAATTTATTCCCCACCCAAAACTAGGTAGGTTCACTCACTGACCCCACCCTTTAAATATTACTCTGTCATATTTTAAATAATTAAATAAAGAGTGACCAAATACCACAACACCACTTTGGCACTTTTTGTCAATGTTAATATTTCACATTTGTTGTCAGATATAGGTTTCAAACCTAAAACTTGGTCAGAATTGAGGTGTTGTGTATATTTTTTAAGACTTACACAAGAAATTGTGTTTTGTCACAATTCCTGCGCATCTCTAAGTATGCTAAACTTGCATAAGGAGTCCAGAAGCACATGCATCTTTCATATCTGTCAATATTCCCGCATGAAAAATATTACCATGCAGCAGCATTCAGCAGATAATCAACCCCTGCATGCCAGAACTGCTGGACAATCAAAATGACAGAACGTACAGTCTTTAATAGCTACAGCCTACTTGGATCATCCGTGCATATGTAATTAAGTGACATATGCACAGCAAATGACCTAAAAACATAAATTATGAAATAAAAACACGTAAAAATTACGTAGAACACCTCTTTATTTGAAATAAAAATAATAAGGATCACCACAACTCAGACTGATCCAGATCTTCAAGGACCACAAAAAATATCAAGAAGATAACATAAAAATTATTGAAAACTACAGTTGTGATAAGCAGTTGATGGAAAAGCAATAAACACTCACATTTTATAACATTATTCCAATAAAAATAACACAATAAAAGGATATGTGCAGAATCATCAAAAGGACATATTAACAAATTAACAGATCCTGCAGCTAAAATAGTGCAGAAATCCAGAAGATCTGTGATCAGCTTATTGAAAGAACAAATTTGACGTGAAAAATTTCCCTGGATGTCTTTCTAGCCTCAGCACATGAGATGAAACCTCTCTAAGTGCCCTGAAAAGCTCATTTTCACCCCAAAAAGGTATTTATACAGACCTTCTTTGGCTTATTCAACCCCAGAATTTACCAAATATTATCCAGAAATCTTTCCATATGTGATCAAGTGCTTAAAAGAGTTAAGCAAGTGATATTTTTCCCTAGTCTGATTTATTATTGAATGATTCTAAACCCTTTACTTGTTCATTTGAAGTTTAGTCAGAAAAAACCCTGAACTCTTGATCTGAAACTCTTCAGCTGAACCACCATGATTTATTGCTTGAAAGTAAGTAATTTCTCTATTTTTGTCTGGATTTTACTGCCTTGATTGCCCTGAAAGTTTATCTGGATAAAAGCCCTCTAAAGAGGCCACCATTATTGCCAAGGTCTTATACTGTTCAAAGTGACCCCTTGAACAGAGATTGTTTGTCTTTAAAGATCCCCAGTAGTATAATACTGTGGCCCCTATTTCTATAGCATATTGCTAAAAATTTCAACCAAACAATTATAAAACTTGCACTTGATCTTAAAATATCCAGTCTAGAGAATTTTACATGTTAATTATTGGAATTATTATTATTATAAATATTCCAACACCACTTTCACTTTCAATAGCTAAAGGACTGCAAGGTTCCTGGTATCAGGAAGCTGACAGTTAATGACCATTTTTTCACTTGTGATATATGATATAAACGTTTTAAAAAGTTTATAAATGTTTTATTATTGATTAATTTTCCCCACTTCTTTAGAAATTTAAGGATCTTAATAAATTTCATGCTTTGCATTATATCTTCCAAGACTAAAAGGCTTGAAGTGTTTCTCTTCTTTTGATGGATTTTTGGTTTGATTCTAAAGATATTTTGGGACTTTTTCATTCCATTTAATGATTAGTAATCTTTCTTAACATAGTCAATCCTTTTGGAGAGTGAGCTAGGGAGGTCACATTGGCTTAAGCATCCTATTTTTCAATAAAAGATGGCACTTTTTGCCTGAAATGAGAAATCATTCATCAATAGAAATTAGTATTAGCCATTTTTTACTGAACTGAGTCAATGCTTATGGCCAGGATAAAACCCCACCAAAACAATTACTAAAATTGGACCAATTTTCAAAATTGGTGTGATTTTAGCAATTTTTTTTTGCTAGAATGAGGCCAAAAGGCATCATTGGCATCATTATAGTAATTTTCTTACTATAATCATGCCAATTTGAAACCTTTCCCACCCCAGGAAGGTGTGCAGCCTTTTTAAGATTTAAAAGAGTTCCTGGGGTGGGAGAACACACCATTTGATGTTTTTTTGCGCCTCCAAATGCCTGTAGACATTAATTGAGGTCCTGGGGGGCTAGATTGAGGCCTCCAGGGGTCTGACTGGGGTAGAGATATTTGGATAGTTGAAATATGGACACCAATTGAGTAAATTTTATATGTAAAAATTCTATACATATCAATTTTATGCAAGGAATTAAAATCTGACCTCAGATTTGAATAAAACATCATCCAATAGGGCGTATCAAAGTTAACCAAACCCGCCATTTTTTAATGGCGGGTTTCAACCCAAATCCACCATTTCAAACCCACCATTAAAAACCAAAAAACCCACTTATTTCACATCAGATGTGTCAAAGTTAACATGAAATAAGTGGGTTTTTTCAAATAAAGTATTTAAAGGCTTCCGCCACCTGTCCACGTCACCCACCCCTGGCTTCCCACCTCCTTCTACCTCCAACCTCCATGGAAAAAAATTTGATTCATTGCTCTTCATCTCTTCATCACTATCCTCATCACTTCATCACTCTCATCACTTTACGCTTTCATCACATCCAGCTAACTCTCATTGGATCACTATCCTGATCAGCTCATAACTCTCATCTGTTTATTGCTTTCATCAAATCCAGCTAACTCTCATTGGATCACTATCATTATCACTTCATTGCTCTCATCCGTTTATTGCTTTCATCACATCCAGCTAGCTCTCATTGGATCACTATCCTCATCACTTCATCACTCTCACCCCTTTATTGATTTCATCACATCCAGCTAAATTTCATTGGATCACTATCCTCATCACTTCATCATTCTCATCACTTTATCGCTCTCATCTCTTCATCACTCTTGTCACATGATCACTCTTGTCACTTTATTGCTCTCATCTCTTCATTGCTATCCTATATCTGTAAGAACTGACTCTATGATACTCCACTTTTCTTAAACAGACCAAAGAACTCAACACAGCCAGCCCTGACCCTGCCTTCATCCTACCAACAGGTCATCTATCCTAGACTCACCAGAAATCCCATGCCATCACCCAACACTCCTATGATGTGACAAGCAAGGCATCCACATTGTCATCTTAGAAAGCTCATTCTCTGCCCCACAACAGAATAGCAAGTGACCCTCCGCAACCTCAGTAAGCGGATACTTAAACACCTCCATCTTGAGCTTGTCATACTCATACTCAATCCATCCATAAGAAAATCAGAAACTTTTAGCTGATAGTGCCTTATAAAAACCTGTTGCAAACACTGCAAGATCCACATAAAAATTCCACACTGATCATCTATGACTCATCTTTCCAAACCTCAACTCATCTGCCTTAGCTCTGGAAGCTGGAGCCTATATCCTCTATCTCTTACTTACAATGTATTTTTCATCTGTTACAGTCTTGGGATCTCTGTACAATGTCTGAAATGAATCCAAAAGAGTCAATTTTATGGTTTGGCCCCAGGGAATGAAAGAACTCAAAAGACTCTGACTGTCCTAAATTGTAAAAGAGCGGGTCTCTTGTGTGAATTTTATGTGAAAATATTGCATTAACTCAAAGTAGGTAAAGGAAGAGTCTCTTCCTTTCTTCAGAACTTTTAAAATAGAAAGAGAGAGGCATGTTGGTATGATCACAGAGAGGTGAGAAGTACAGATTACTAGGAGTTGATAATGATAGAGAAAAAAAAAGAGAGAGAGAAGAAGAAAAAAAAAATGATGATATTTCAACACAATCTTGGAGGTAGGTCATCAAGCTGAAGAACAAGAAATCCCAAGTTCTTTGTATCAACAAGCTTGTTTCAAGTCTTGAGCCATAAAAAAATGACCCCCAAATTGTCTGAGCCGTCACTCAACAATTCACCCAGAACAAATTGGAGTCAACTGGAAGAGATGCAAGGGGAGGGGGAGGGGGAGAGCTGATGAGCAATATGAAAGGGGGGGATTAAAAACAAGAAGGAAAGATAGCTTTGAATTGTTCTCAACCGTTTGGATTGGTTTGGAACCCTCTGAGGAAGATGGAATCAAATGAGTTGGGTGATTTTTTAGCAACGGGGGATGTTGATGTGGAGCAATCTGACAACTTGGACTCATGGCGGATGTTCCTGCAATCATCTTTGCACTTTTTCCCACCCCCCCCTCCCATGAGTGTTTTTATTGTTTTTCTCATCATGATCTGATTCCTTAAAGCGTGGGCTTTGTATTGATAAAACTTGGTAAACTTGGCAGATTTGACTGCTCCATTGAGCTCAAAGCAATAGGTGACCACTGTGTCAGCGCCGGTGGTTATGAACAGAAAATTGCCTGAGTGAGAGAATGCAACTTTTTTGATCTGGTCTTTCTGACCCTGAGAGGAGAAATGAGCCAAAGGATAATGGATCAAGAAATCCTTGCTGGGTAGCACCGGCACAAAAAGAAAAAAAGAGAAGATCCCAGGGAGGCTAGGGCTAGGAAAGAGGTAGGGGATGATATTCAAACAACAAACCTCACTGGCAGTGGGAATCCTGGAATACTCAACATGTTTGACAAGCTTCTTGCCGCTTGAAGCTTTGTAGAATTGCATCCTATCCTTGGAATCCCCAATGGCAACAATTGAGGCATTGGGGGTCCAGCACAAGTTCAAGAATGATAGCTTTGAATTGTTTTAAACCATTCAGATTGGTTTGGAACCCTCTGAGGAAGATGGAATCAAATGAGTTGGGTGAGTTTCTAGAAACGGGGGACATTGATGTGGAGCAATCTGACAAATTGGACTCACGGCGGATGTCCCAGAATCAAAGGGTGCCATCTTCACCGGCACTTTCCAGCCTCTCAGGATGAGTAGGGTCCCAGCGTAATTCTGAGGGGTAGGGTAGTCAGGTGATGAGGAGTTGGTTGGGAGGTTGGGGATCAATGGATGATGCATACAATTGATCCAATGTGTATGATTGATCCAACTGGAGTAACCCTTCAATTCAGCCAATGCCTTGTTGATGGAAGGCTTTAAAAGAAAGTTTTTATTGCAATCAGAAAAAGAAGAAGGCCTGGATGGAAGAATAACAAGAAGGTGTGTCACACCTTTAAAAGAAAGGCTCAGATCCTGGAGACGCAGGAGACTGAAGAATTGAGTGCAAGAGTCACCAAATAACAAAGAAAAACAGGACTGTTGCAAAGGACAGCGGTCACGAGTAAGTCAGGAAGATCAATGAGAACTGGTCGGATGAGAAACAGTAAGGGCTTACCAAGCTCAGATCCCAACATGCTAGTGGTACAACATGGAAGTTGCACAAGAGAAGAGGCATCTGGGAACTGAGCTGGTGCCAATCAATAAAGCAGGTGTTCCAATGTGTGTATTCACATTTGAAGTAGGTGAACCGTGGATGAACCCGGTTCAGTAGGAGGCCAAGTAGTAAGAGTATGAATAAAAGGCACAATCACAATAAAGGACACAATATAGGGTGTGGAAAAGAGAAAGGAAAATGAGTATTCAGTACCCGTGAGTGATATTTTGGAGAGTGGATTAAAAGGCAATTTCAGTCATTCAACACCCTCCCTGGCTTTTAATCCTTGTGAAGGCAAGGCCTTACCTTGATCTGCTCTAGTTGGCATTTCAAATTTGTTCTTGACACGGGTTTTGTGAGAAACTCAGCCAGATTTGCCTTGGAGTCAATTTTCCTGAACGTTATAGTCCCCTTCTTGACTTCCTCATGCAGGAAATGGAATCTTAGTTCCATGTGTTTAGTTCTGAAACCGGAAGGGTTGGCAGAATTACTTGCCAGTTTGATGCAGCCATTGTTGTCTTCATGTAAAATTATTGCGTGGTTGATAACCGAGCCCAGTACCTCTTCCACAAGTGTTTTGAACCACAGGACCTCCTTGACAGCCTCCCCCGCAGCTTTATACTTGGCCTCAGTTGTGGATAGAGTGATGGTTGGCTGCTTTCTGGACTTCCACCCAACAACATTTCCATTCCATAGAGCAATCAGACCACTTATGGACCTCCTGGTGGTTGGAAAAGTGGCCCAGTCCACATCAACGTACACGCTCAGATCAGACTCCTGCAATTCTGCAGTGAAGGTGATCCCCACGTTGGCAGTGTGTTGGAGGTAACTTAGCCTCATGATTGCAGCTTCAAAGTGAGTTATACTGGGCTTGTTCAGGAATTGTGAGAGATAGTTGATGGCAAACGTGATATCTGGCCGCGTGTTGCAGCTGATGTAGTTCAGCTCACCTACAATTTTCCAATAGTTCCAGCCAGTTTCTAGAAAGAGGTTGTGTTCTTTGTCTGTCGCCAGGATTAGTTTTCCAAAGGGTTTAAACAGTGTGGAGAATTGCTTATGAGTTGGAAGCTGGTATTTCTCAGAAAGTGAGGCAATATAAGTTTTTTTGCACAAGGTGCACAGAGTTGTCTTTCTGTGTGACATTCATCACTAGGAGAAGAGAGGTGGGTCCAAAGTCCTTGATTCAGAAGGGTTTTTCAATAAGCTTGATAAATTGGTGCAGATTGGGACTGAAAATGGCTATGTTGTCCACATGGACATAGAGATATGTTTCATTTTTCCAGAAGAGGCAACAATTGGCCTCAATTTGACTGAATGCTTCTTGGATGAGCCAGCCGCTTAAGGTTTTGTACCACATTTGTGGGGCCTGTTTCAACCCATATAGGGCTTTCTTCAGGAGAAGCGCCTTGCCCACCAAGACTGGTACATTCAAAGGCTCCTGGACATAGATGGTTTCCTTGAGTGGCACATTGAGAAATGCTTGCTTGACATCTAATTGGTTGAAACAATACCATTTTTGGTTGGCATGGGCAATGAGTAGTTGTAAGGAAGATCTTTCACCGGTGGGTGCAAACACGTCTGTGTAGTTAACACCAAATTCCTTGTTGAATTCCTGTACACAGAGGCGTGCCTTGAAATTGATGATCCAATTGCTTTGATCTTGTTTAGTATGGAATACCCAGATGCACTTCAGGGGTTTTGCTGAGTCACTCTGCTCACATTCCTCCCAGACCTTGTAGGAGAGTAGATTTAGGAGCTCTTTTTCCATTGCTGCAATCCACTTGAGCTTGTAGGGACTGTGTAGAGCTTCTTCCAGATATTTGTGGTCTGAATGCTCTGCATCTTTCAGGTTGAGTTGAGGATCTGGGTGAGCTTTTCCTTGATGTTTGTATGGAAGAATATTTTTGCTGGTTATTGCACTGTATTTGGGAGTATGGGAAACTTCAGAGACCAGAATAGTGTTGTCAACAGTTTTGGCAACATTGGTGGCTGAATGGATGGCACTTCTGTCGGGCAATGTCTGAGGGGGTGAAAAGGGCAAGACAGGGTATTCCAGAGACTCTCCTTGAGCATAATAAAAGACATCTTCCAGAAACACCACATTTGCGCTGAGATGCACACGTTTAGTAGCATGATCTAATATTTTGTAGGAAAGGAAATTGTTGGCATACCCAAGCATAGTGCCTTTAGCTTTGTTAGTTGACAGCTTGAAGTTTCTCTTTCCTTTTGGTATGTGCAAGAAGGTATAGCAGCCAAAAGGCTTCAGGCATTTATAGTTGAAAGGCCATCCGTGCCATACTTCATAGGGAACGTTTCAACCTTTGGATATGATAGGTAGGACATTGAGTAAGTCAGTTGCCGTCTTAACAGCCTCAGCCCAGAAGGAAGGAGGCAGTTTACTTTGTACAAGCAGACACCGGGCTTTGTCTAGAATGGACCAATTAGTTCTTTCAGCAAGTCCACTTTGCTCTGGAGTGTAGGCAGGAGCCAGATGGTGTTGGATGCCTTGACGTTTAAAATAAGCACTGAGTTCTTCATTAAAAAATTCCCCACCATTGTCCAATACAACAGTTACCAGATTGGTTTTGAGTAGTCTTTTGGAGTGATTGATGTATTCCAGAATGGCGCTGGTTGCCTGGTCTTTGGAGCAAAGGAACAAAATGGACTTGAATCCAGAGTATTGGTCAATGATGTTTAGAAAGTACTTGCAGCCTCCGTTGAATTGTACCGGGAAGGGACCAAAAAGGTCCAGATGAATTGTCTCTAAACAACGTGAAACAGGAGTGAAGTGACCACAATACAGTGTAGCAGTCATCTTACAACTTCTGCATATTTGACACTTGGAGGAGGGTGGACTTTCAGGGAAGAGAGCTTTGAGGGCAGCATCATGAGGGTGGCCAAGGCAAAGATGCCAAGGATCACATCCTTGATGCTTCAGAAAAATGTTTCCCTTGGGAGAGGTTCCAAACTTGGTGCCACAGAGTTCAACCAGGTGGTTTCTGGCTTTGCCCACAAAAGAGAATTTGTCCAGACAGATTTTTTACCTGGAGTGACCAACTCAAGTGATGAAAGCCAAATTCTTGGTCAGTCTGGAAAGGGAGATGAGGCAGCGGTTGAGAGCTGGGAAAAGGAGCACATTGTTGAGGCTGATTGTGTCTCCCAGGTGGTTCAGAAGCATTGCTTTTCCAATAGCAGTAGCAGACAATGAAGAGCCCTTGCTTCATGTGCCTATTCTCATGTTTATTGGCCTTGATTCAGTGAGGAATTCAGGAGAATCAACTATGTGATGTGTTGCTCCCAAATCCAGCACTGGGAGGAGTTGCAATTGAAAGCCAACTGTGTTCAGATAGAGTTATGAATTAAGGAAGGCATGAGGAGGAACTGTCTCTGCGTCATCTCTGCCCTCTGATTCCTGACCAGCTGCATGGAGGTGAGAGTGAGCTTGGGAATTTTGAAAGTTGGGTTGCAGTTTGGGGGGAAGAAACCAGCAGAAATCTTCAGTGTGAGCTGCTAGAGGGTTATGTTTGCCCTTGGAGCAGGGATGCTTTGACTTTGGCTTCTTTTGGTTGCCAGTCTTGAGAAAGTCAACTGAGGAGGCTCCTGAAGGTTCTGTCTGATCTGATTTGTCTTCCTTACAGACATCTTCTAGGTGGGTGACTTCCCTGAGTTTGTTGAGAACAGCTGTGGGATTTTTGAGTATTTTGTTGTTGAGGAGTATGGTGTCCACTATGTGGTGAAGAGGATTGGGGAGCTTTTCTAAAATGATGTAGCTAAGTATGTCTTGAGGTACTTCAAGTTGGACTACTGACAGTTCATTCATCAGTTTCTGGCATTTGTTGATGTATAGGGACAGGTTGCCCTTGTATTGGAGTCAAATAAAGTTAAGCCAGAGATAACAACAATTTTTTGAGGACTGAGAGGCGTATTGTTCATGAATTGCCTCTAGGATAGCCTGTTGATTGGCTTTGTTCAAGTTATTCATCACAGTGTCAAAAGCTATGTTGCCTAGGTGTTGAATGATGATGTTTCAGGCTTCATACACATTTTTCTTGACTGATGCGTTGGAGGATTGGTCTTGGACGTATTCCTGAATGAGCTCTAGTAGTCTCCTAATTCTGAAATAGCTTTTTATATTTATGAGCCAGTTTGGGAAGTTAGTCTTGTTGAGAAGTGGGATATTCAATTTGGAGTTATCTTCCTGTTCAGCCATGGTGACAAGCCTTTCTAGAGAAGTTTAGAGCCAATTGGGACTGTAAATATGTTGATGGAAGGCTTTAAAAGAAAGTTTTTATTGCAATAAGAACAAGAAGAAGGCCTGGATGGAAGAAGAACAAGAAGTTATGTCACACCTTTAAAAGAAATGCTCAGAGCCTGGAGACGCAGGAGATTGAAGAATTGAGTACAAGAGTCACCAGATAACAAAGAAAAACAGGACTGCCGCAAAAGACAATGGTCACAAGTAAGTCAGGAAGATCAATGAGAACTGGTTGGATGAGATCCAGTAAGAGCTTACCAAGCTCAGATCCCAAGATGCTAGTGGTACAACATGGAAGTTGCACAAGAGAAGAGGCACCTTGGAACTGAGCCGGTGTCAATTAATAAAGCAGGTGTTCCAACGTGTGCATTCACATTTGAATTAGGCGCACCAGGGATGAACCCGGTTCAGTAGAAGTCCAAGTAGTAAGAGTATGAATAAAAGGCACAATCACAATAAAGGACACAATATAGGGTGCGGAAAAGAGAAAGGAAAATGAGTATTCAGTACCCGTGAGTGATATTTTGGAGAGAAGATTAAAAGGCAGTTTTAGTCATTCAACATGCCTTAATGTCCAATCTAGATAAGAATGTAGGAGACAGAGAGATGAGGAACCAGGGAAGGTAGGGAGGGGATCAAGGTTGTTGAGTGCGCAAAGGATGGATGATGGATGAGGTGAGAGTGATACAATTACAATCAGCCCTCTCTGGATTCCAAATTGGAATTCCTTCATCCTTTGAGCCACTGGCCAGTTTCCTTCCATCAACCAACCAACCAAGTGTGAAGAGGCTGAGGAAGGGAAGGTTATGAATTTATGAATATTAGGATATTGGATCTGAAGCTGAACTCAAAATTGGTCACAAGGAGTAGAGTGGATGAGAGTATTGAATACTTATGGTCCAGTATGACTGGTAAGCAGTCAAGAATTGGATTGTATGACCAGTCAACAGTCAAGAATTGGATCTCAATAGATCCACTCTGATTCTGTAGACACTCAGGCTACTGAACCGTTGTTGACTCAAGGGAGATGACTTGCATCCATACAGATCAAGGATTGAGGAAGCATAGTCACTCTGATTCTCAACCTGAGAACCTTGTTTTGGTGTTGTTTTTTATGCTGTTGCTGTTGTTGAGCTTGTTTCTGCTGTTCTTTTGATCATGGTCCTGTTCCTGGTCCTGTTCCTGGTCCTGGTGAACTGGATCTCAAGTTACTGATAGTGGTGTGAGTTGGTGGTGATGGTGGGATTCTAGGATTGGGTAGGTTGAATGACCAGGATGGGGTCAATCAATCAATGATGGGTAGGATTGAGAAGTTGATGGTGATTGATGATGTGATGTATGAGTGGTTCGTGGTGGCTAAGCTGGGATCTAGAGGAGGAGGAGGATTGGATGGTTTGTGGGGGAAGATCATCATTGGAGCTAGAGATTTTGATGACAATAGGCTTGGGAAATTTGGGAGGGTGAGGTTGATTGACCATCCTGAAGGAGTGTGAGGGTGGATGAAGTAGATGGGGGCATTCAAATTTGAGAGAGTGCACTTGAAAAAAATTGGTAAGATGAAGAGAGAGTCAAGGTTGAGTCAAAAGATTGAAGGTGAGGTGGAGGGAGCAGGGAGACATTGATTGAAGATGGTTGGATTGTTTGTCAAATCTTCTCCTCCCATCTTGTTCCCTGCCAATCATATACTTAGATTGGGGTGAGGATCAAGAATGGATTGAAATATTTTTATAACATTTGAGGGTTGTGGAAGAAGAATTGGCAGTCCAGGAAAAGGGGATGAGGTGTGTGTGAAGCAATGGGGATGGGATTGGGATGGATTGGCTGATGTGGAGGTGTTGATGGGTGTTTTGCATGCCATCATGGTGAATGGATGATGATGCATAAATGGCGGGTTTAACGGCGGGTTTGATGTTTGAAATCTTCCATTTTCATGAAACCCGCCATCTTGAAATACACCAGTTAGGGGGTATGTGTATTTCAGAAACCCGCCATTAAAAATGGCGGGTTTTTAATGGAGGGTTTTCTAACTTTGATACACCCTAATGTAAGAAAAAGAAAGTCATAAAACATCAATTTATTTGTAAAAAGTGAGATATATCCAGTGGAATATACATGCCTTTATATCAAACTTAAAGAAAAATAAAAAAATCCAAATACACCTATTTAATGCTGAGACCTCAAACATGTTTAAATATTCAAACAAAAATATCATCCAGTACATAAATAATTATAAAAAATATGGAAAAAAACACTTCTTTGAATAAAATTTAAAATTTGTGATGGAATTTGAATACCTTTTTACCAAGCATAAAACAAATAATAAAATAATTAATATATCTTTCTCACAAGGATAATTCAAATATTTCAAAATATTCCAAAATAATTTGATCAAGTTAAAAAAATAAAATTTGAAAAATTGATTATTCAAAAAAATCAACTTTTGATATTTCTTTGAGCACTTGGTGGAGTTTATTTTAAATTTTTTAATTATATTTGAATTCCTATCATTTAATATTTTTATGTGGAATTTTTTGATATTTTTTTATTTTTGTTAAGGGATATATAAATTCCTTCACAAATGATATTTTTTATTCAAAGAAATCTATTTTTAATTTGATTATTCTTATTATTTTAGTCAATGGATTATTTATTTCAATAAGCATAAAAAATAGAAAAATAATACATATATCCATTTCACAAGAAGAATGCCAATGTTCAAAAATATGGCATATCAGAGTTAGAAAACCTGCCATTAGAAACCCGCCCTTTTTAATGGCGGGTTTCTGAAATATACATACCCCCTAACTGGTGTATTTCAAAATGGAGGGTTTCATGAAAATGGTAGATTTCAAACACCAAATATGAAATTTATGCATCTTCATAAATTACCATGCAAAACACCCAAACACCCCTCCATCCTCATCATTCTCATTCTCATTTTCAGCCAAAGCCATCTATATATCCCATCATCTTCATTCCCAGTAATTCTCACCACAACCACCTACTTTTTTTTATCAGCTCAATCCCCTCATCCTTATCACCCTGGTGTGGATTTCTTTGCCCTTGACTTCAAAAATGACTTCTTAGCCTTTCATGGCAAAACCCGGCTCAATAATTTTTAGGAATTTTTCATCTCATCTGATCCTTGACTCCATAAATCCACTCATGGGTTGGAAAATAACTTCCAATAAATCTTGGTTGCCCCTCCTGGTACCTGCTCCTCCTCCGGTCCCTTTAGTGCCACCACCCAGTCAGAATCAACCTTCCAAAGCTTCTCTTGTCCAATTTTCCTTGTTGAAACCTACCCCAATCTTGTCCCAGAGATTTACCTCATCAAGCCTATCCACCACCTCTGCCACTTGTTTTCCCTCAAGAACTCCAGTAAGTTTGAAACCAGCTCACTCCCATCCCCTTCACCAGCCTTTTAGGCGACCCCCCAAGTCATTTTTGACTGGCACAGGTTTGTTTGAATCCACCTTGGAAGCCACTACCCCATTCTATTGTCCCGTCTCACAAATCTCCCAGCCCCATGTGTTTCCTCCTCATCCTTCAAATTTGGGTCATCATTCTCCATTAGGGGTGATCAACCCAACTAACTCTGGTCTATACAGTCCTAAATCAAGATCTCTCACTAGTTTGACCACAACCCTTGTGTTTCAAATATTTAATATGGCCCCACCACCAGTCTTTGAACCAAAAAAGGAATTTTTTGGGTATAACCCAATGGCACCCAGTTTTGTGCATTCATCCTCCATCAATCAAGCCATCATGATATCTAAATCAACTACTACTTCACCTGGCCATCTCAATCATCCTCAAAAATAAACCAAAAACCACTGTGGCATGAAAAATCCCAGTATTCACCCTCACTCCAACCTTCCAGCTTACAAGGGTCATCTTGGTTCAACCCGCAAGATTAAATTAACCATAAAATTCTATCCAAACCACCCTCATACTCATCCCCACCTTCCTCCTCACAATCTCAGTGAAGAATTTTGATTGAGATGAGAGGATTTGTGTATTGTTCTGATAATTATGATTTGATTGGAAGCAAAGTTTTCACAAGTTTCAATGAAATGTAAAAGTGGTTTAAAATTGGATAAAATTCTATTGGGATGATGGAAAATGGATGAAACACCACTTTCAAAAAGTATTAAAACAATCAACAATCAAATTTCTTAAATATTCAAAAACCAGAAGCAGGTTTGCAAGCTTCTGCCACCCAAATGTTGTTAGGAGCATGTTGTTTATTTGAGGCTAATGCCATCTCATGGAGTGGTTGGGACCAAGTTGGTTGTTTTGGGCTTGATTTCTGTGTTTGCTGGGCTTTGGCTGGGGCTGTGGACCTCAAGGTTTATTTTTAGATTGGAAGTTGGTATTTAAGGGCCTTGTGTTGCCTGTCAGCTTTGTGGGGCTGAGGTTTGGTCACAGGCTGATTGCTCACCGTGGTTCTGATGAATTCCATGAGCACTGTTGATTTTGTCTTGCCTCCAGGGGCTATTCTTGGTCATAAAACTCAAACCAGTCTCAATGGAAGCAAACTCCACCATTTCCAGCTCCACCACCCTCATCCTTGTGCTCATCTGGCTCCACTTCCACCACAACTGCTACCATCAGCATTATTAAATCCCTCAACAAGTTCAAACACCCTATTGAATCCATTGGTCTTCATCCTCATCATCCCTATCTTCACCACCATCACCATCATTGGAGTGGTGTGAGTCATCATCATTGTAATTGTTGCTCTGCTATTCACTATCCAGTTGCTAAAAATTATAATAAAAAAAATCCAATCCTTTTGTTGATCTTTCAAAAAGGTTTGATTCACATGGATGTTTTTGAATAATTGTATGGATGATCACCAGTAGGATTTTTACCCTGATGATGCAGTGGAATCTCAAGGCTATAAGCAGGTGATTGATCAAGCATCATGAGGCTCAAGGGATGAGAATCCTTGATTGGATTGGCAGAAAATTCAAAACAAGATGGTAGGATGATGAGAACACCATTGGAATGATTGGCTCAACTGTGAAGTTCAGGACCCTCTTGCTCCTTGATAGATTCCATGATGGCCCTGGGTGGTTGGCTTGAAACCTTGGTGATCTCATGATTGGATTCAAAGACCGATAGAAATGATTCACTTGATGAACAATGGTGGTAAGAGGAGGAGCCAAGGATCCAACAACAACTGTTGTTTGACTGGGCCAATGAGCACCTGAACCTGATGGGTTGGATAATCCAATTGGGTTTTGTTGATGGAGGATGAGCTTGATCAAATACTTCTGCACCAATCAGAACCCAAAATCCAACCCAGAGGTTATTATTGACTGGTTGAATGAACAATTGAGTGGCTTGGAACCACTGACAATCATTGATTTTGGAGTGGGGGGCTCTGAGGGTTTTGGATTTGAACTCTGTCCAAGTTGGATGAGGATGTCCAAGTGTATGACACAGATGGTTGAAGATACCAATATTCCAATCATTGGATAGGAGACTGGAACAATAACTTGTAAAACTTGATTTTGAGCAGAGCAGTGGATGGATGAGGATTGAGGGAGGATGAGCTGGAATGAGGGGATTGATTAGAATTCAAAGAGGATGAGTAAGGATAATAAAGGATACAGAGAGAGAGTAGAGAGCTATATAGTATATATAAAAAAAACCACTTATAAGGAGGCAACTTTTATTGCAATTAGCAATTCAGTCAGTAGAGTTATTAACGGTTTAACAAAATATATTGATGATGTTTGAAAGATGCAATAACAAAAATGAGTGAATGTGTGTTTGATTAGATACAAGTTATGAGGGGGGTGAGGGGTCCTTTTATAGTGAAGGGACCTCTCATCAAAAATTGGAAACACAAGATGAGAACAAGATAAATGCTATCTACAACATGAGGTACAGAATAAGGACATTTACAACATGAGGATTAAAGCAACTTTGCTTTCTTCCTCTTAGTCTTAATAGCACTATGGATCACTCTCTTTCTTGGAGAGAAAACTGGGACTGCTACAAACTTGAAATGTTCAACAGCATTTATTGAGTGGTGCTTCTTATTCCAAGCCTGCTTTGAATGCACCTTTCTTTTCCTTGGTGTTACAACTAGAGTAGCAGTGAACCTGAAGACCTCAGGCTTTTCTCTTTTGCTTTGGATTTTCACTTCTTGGTATGTTTTATCAAAACTTACTTGATACATTTCATTCTTAATCCATAGATGCATTTCATCTATCCTTTTTCTTTGCTTTTCTTCATTGGAGCCATTATCCTGCTCCTCTGCTTGAGTCACCGGACTGAGACTGAGTCTCTGTGACATTCCTGTGTTATGTTTCACAGAAATTGAATCTTTAATAACTTCCATATTATTAAACATAATTATATAATTCTTTTTTCCACCATGATCCAAATTTTCTCCTCTTTCTTTTGGTAATAAAGTTGGATTGATAAAAGCAATATTTGCTCTTATATTTCCCTCAACATGGATTACATCCTCAACAACTCTGACATGCCTGATGTGAAATAAGTGGGTTTTTTGATTTTTTAATGGAAGATTTGGGTTGAAAACTGCCATTGAAAAAATGGTAGGTGGGCTAACTCTGATAGGCCCCAATAGTTACAACCAGGCTAAGAAAATGACTACTTCAATTGGAACTAGATAATGCACTCTCATAAGTTGATGTGTAATATGCAAGTTGAAAGTTGATTTTTTTACTCACTTTCCAGATTTCCTGGATTTTAAACTAAATTAATAGGTTCAGAACCAGGAGCTGGAGATAACTCTTGCACTTTGTTGTCAGATTGGTGGTTTAGGTTGAAGTTGTACTGTGATTGATGTCCATTGTTAACTCTGTGTTGGTTAAATAGGTTGTCCTTCATTGTTGATGGATGATAATAGTGAGCGTTTTGAGAAAGTGCATAACACCATGATTGTGTAGACTTCATGATGATGATCATAAGCTGGGAAATTTGATACATGTAAGTACAAACAGCAAGGATAAATCGGCTGGGTATAATGTAGCTGTAGGCTCTGTATGCGACCCCTGCACACTTTGAGAGGCTGTCGCAGGCCAGATTTGGCCTCCCGCGCCACATGCAAAGTCGTATGGCATGAATGCGACCGGGTGTCGCAGGTGAATATGCGACACAGAAGTTCGCCTGGTGTCGAAAGCTGCTGATCATGTTGTTCCTTGCACGCAATTCCATGGACGATTGACAAATCGTACGGTGGTGACATCAGAGCCAAGGGAAAATGAAGGAAGCAAAACATTCGGTAGTTGGTCAGGACTCATGCCCACTCTTGCAGTTGTTAATTAGCAAGTCGGCGCGCGGCACTGACGTCATATCTTTACAGTCTACCGGCTCATCTGCTTTCTTCTTGGAAAAACGGTATCATCTCCCCCGCATAGGGACTTGCGCCTCTTCTGTAAAAAAGGGTGATCAATTCATAGCCGACCTTATTCACTCCCTGCAACTAACTTACGAATCTATCCTCAAATCCAAAAGTATGCACTCTCGGTATGACGGCCAACATTCCGACCCGCTTAGAACCTTTGAAGTGGGCGATTGAGTTTGGTTGTCTTGTATAAGCATCACCACACAGAGGGCCTCAAACATGCTCGACTGGAAATCCATCGGTCCCTTCCACCTTCCAGGTTTGAGAGAAAATCGGTACACACGCGGTTCGGCTCAAACTCTGCCCTCCATGGGAGAAACTCCATCCAGTGTTCAACATCAACCCCCCATTCTTTTTTGGCGAAAGGATGCCGGGCTAGACGGGTGCCTAATTGTCACAATTTCCAATTCAGCCCCAGAAGAATACGTCACTGTTGTATTCTACGGACTCAATTTCCCCGCCGAACACGTCTCAACTGTTATTCTCTTTGCTTCTCGTCTTTCCCCAATAATTCCTGTTAGTCATCTCGCCGGCCTAGTTGTGATTCCTACCCGATCGTTTTCTATTATAAACGTCTCCGGCCTTCCGAAATATTTGTTCCTCATGGGAACGTCTTGATAACCAGATAAATATATTCGAATATTCCATCCTTGCGGCATTCATGACGGAATTCTAACAGAGCTCACAGAAACTCGGACGGACGAGCGGCAAGTGAGCAATCATCACCCCCTGAGTACTGGAACTGAAGAGGTGTAAGAGTAGGCTAGTTCACGTCGAAGATGACTGTGTATTGATCGAGCAATTCGCCTTGCCCTGCAACGATTACACAAGTCGTGGGACGGACTCTGTTGAAAAATTTTGAGTAAAAATTTTGAGTCATGCTAAGATGTGTTCCCGGTTTCGGCAACCTTCATGATGGTCAAGTCATAAAGTCCGCAGTCTGCGAGGACTAGAGTAATGATAATTCACGCGACGCTGCTGATCTCTAGCTATCAGTCTTCCACACCTCATTCTTACCCTGTAAAGATAGGGAAAAGGGTTAACCCGCCGCTAGGCCATACTCGCCGGCGTGTGCACTCCCCCGTAAACAGTAGATGGCTCCACAACATACCCTCCATCGCGCGCCGGGTTTGTCTCATGTTTGCGCTTACTTTCAGCAGGACCATCTTAGATTATTCTGTCACCCGTTTGCTATAAAAGTTGATGCTGACTGCACATGGGCTCGACCATCATTCATCACAACTTCGACTCAACTAGCTTGGCTCCCATCTATCCTCCTTAATTTTCACCAAAAAAAGATGGGCCTCGTATCACTTTTCCAAAGATTGAGCTTGGTTTTAATGTTTGACCAACTGGTTAACGCGACGGCGCTCGAAAGAAGATCGCTAATTAGCATAGACTTCAAAGCAGATGAGCCATTTGCCAGAGTTCATGGCGAAACGGTGTGGGATGTTAGGGAGGCCGAACTGCCAGTGCTCAACCGGGCTTCTATGGTACAACTTCCTTCAACAAATTTTGAAAATTTCCACGATGGCATGCGAAATGTCATCCTACGAGGGTAAATTTTTCTCCCTTTTTAAAAAAATAAATAAAAGAAGGAAACCTATAGGCCATCACGGTTCTGATGAGATTTTCTAATTTAGGCGAGGTGTGGAGATTCAAAGAGACAATAGAGTTCAAGTGAGTGCTGGACTCTAGAAAGTAATGAAAGCGAGATGACATCAAAAGATCCTGAAATTGGACACTTCACCCACTTTCACAGAGTCGTTGGATTCGAAGTGTTGGGCGTCGGACACCGGAAGAAAAATCAGAATTCTTCCTCAAGCAACGTGGCTGGTTTCAAAGACCAGCGGTTGAGCCTATACCCTTGTTTCTTCAATGGGAGCATTTTAAAAATCCAAACCTAGTTCAAATTACCCATGAGTCGTATTCAGGAAAGACAATCCAAAAAGGAGGTATGGATGGCAAAACCCCGTTAGGTGAGGAATGCTTGCTGGTGTAATGATCCGATTCCACGATGCTGATGAAACCCCTGGTCCGCAACCGACCAGAGTTCTTCCCCATCAAGCTTCATGGGGCAGAGCACTACAAGCTTTGGACGCGCACCCCAGTCATTCATCCCATCATGCTCTCGCCCAGGGAGAATGAGAGGAAACCTCACTTCACACATAGCCCGAGGGAGCTGATCGAATTCGTTCAAAACTATGACATGTTTGGAACTAACATGCCCAAAGAAGATTTTCAAGACATATCGCTAGGCGACGAACTCAGACCGCCACCCGAGTACGATCAGGATTCTGAATTAATTCGAGTACCAATCGATGAGGGGGTCAAGGCTATGATGTGGGTTGGGAGATTCATTACCGAAGCTATTGAAAACCAATTCCCCGGAAAAACTTTTGGATGGTTCCACGTCAATAAACATTACAGGTATGTACTAAAACAGCTTTTGGTTCATAGGCTCCGCCCAAATACTGAAGCAGACTTTGTGGCGTTCATCAAGATCGTTTCATGCTCCTGCTGAAATCCAGTGAGTGATAAATTCTTAATCAAATCAATCAAAAAGACAAGATAAAACTAATTGTTTTTTTTTTCTAAATTGATTACGCAGTATCATCTTCCCAAAGGAGACTTAAAATCACAACATTTTAGATTCAGTTAAAATGTTTTTCCCTTCAATTAAAATCTGATGAATCTAAAAAAGGGTTATGAGATATTACTACCAGAAAAATAAACCGCTGTAATAGGATTGAAAATGAAAATTTGGTATTGCTCGTGTGCTCTATCGTTCCAATCCTCCAAATTTCAATTGAAAGCTCAGATTTTCTTTTTTTCATATTTCTCACATTATGTTGCTTTGTTTTGAATTTGAAAGATAAAATATGATGTTGAAAATCCTATTCCTGTCTCCAAGCTTATTTTTGATTCATGGGTTGTAATTTTATGTTACAGGTAAATGATTCTGGTGAGAAAAACATGAAAGATTCCTGACAATGCATGAGTTGAACGATCGGTCCTATTTGTATCACGTTCAGAACCTTCTAGAACGGGGTCTAATAGGATACTGACACTTGAGATAACACGCGAACCTATGACAAGTTGTTTATAAAAAGGAACACCGATTTTAAGATAAATGAGAATCGGAAACAAAAACAAGATGCTTGCATTCCATGAGAAAAATGGGAAAATATGAAGATGTTAGACAGACCTATTTGTATCACGTTCAGAACCTTTTAGAACGGGGTTTAATAGGATACTGACACTTGAGATAACACACAAACCTACGAAGAGTTGTTTATAAAAAGGAACACCAATCGTAAGATAAATGAGAATTGGAAACAAAAACAAGATGATTGAAAAGAAGATTCAATCTGAGATAACGCTAACCGGGTTTATAAAAACTACACAAATAGGTTAGGGTAAGAGCATCATTTAATTTTTGTGTTGACTAGGCTGTGCAAGTTATTTGAAAATAAAACAAACGTTGAATAGATGTACAAACAAATACAATTTGAGAATTTGAAATTTACCGTTCAACGGCATGGACTATTTTGGAGCTAATATTGTATGAATTGTATGATTGAACTAGTTTCAAATTCCTTGGTTTGGTTTTTCTGGGACCGCTTCTGAGGCCTTATCTTTTATAAAGTTTTTCAGGAGTAGCCAGCAGCTTCGGTTAACTTTTCTGGTTGGAGAAACGTGAAAATTGCTTGGCAACTGCAGGCCCTCTTTGGTAGCTAAGATTGCATGAACTTGATGGTTGAAATAGTAGAAACTTCCTTGTTAGGGTGTTGCTGAGGAAGCTTCTGAGTCCTATCTTGTATAAAAGCTTTCAGGATTCCCCTGAATCTTGAGTGTTTTTTTCTGGTTGGAAACACATGTGACATGCTTGGAAGATGCATACATTCTTTGATATTTTAAAGTTTATACTTGTATGGTGTAAAAAGTGGCAGATTCCTTCTTTGGTTTTTTCTGAGGACACTTCTGAGGCCGTTTTTTGTGTGGGATAATTCCTCACACTTCTGCTTACTGCATTTTTTCTCCTTTTATTTAGTGTTTTTGCTAGGAAATGTCTCAGAAAAATAACTTTCTGTTGCCAGAAACAATACAAAAACACTTTGGCAGTTAATGAATTGTTTCATAAAGCTTGATAATGGCTAACACAGTAAGAATGGTTCCGGAAAAATAGAGAAAACACTCTCAAATTCAAAAAATTAAAAATATTGAAGAAAAAGCTCAAATAATCTAAAGTAGTCAAAACCAAATTTTGTTGAAGTTAGAGAAAATTGCTCCAGTTGAGAGTATTGAAAGAAGCTGAGGAGGAATCTTATGATGCCAAGATAACCGGATCTGGAGAGCCAAGGAGGGCACTCTGGTTCAGTACGAGGAAGAACAGATGATTGTCATTCACTTGATAGCAGGCTGATTTAAGTAGACTAAGTACATTCAGGGCTGACTAGTGGCTGACATGATGAGAAACAATAATGAATGATAAGTATTCAAGATGAAACTTGGAGTCCGAACTGATTGGAGGATAACATAGGACAGGGTAGCCACTAGGATCTTAAGTCAGAGATGCAACTGGAACAGTAACTAATCTAGTAAAGTATAGAGTGCACACTGGGCAGAGACACTCAAGAGCATAACAATATGGATAAAGGTAAGAGTCAAAGCTGGAACCGCACTAAACATTCAGGCAGAACTAGGAAATGACATAAATTCCAACAAATTTGAATTCAAATCCCAGCTGAAATAAGTACAAGGCCCTTTCCAACACTCCAAGATTCCCAGAAAAAGGCACCAGTTTTCTTAATAATGAAAAAAGGGCAAGGAGAGAGGACAAAGGCTTGTATATTAAAGTGGAGGAAAGCATGATCTTCATATATATTTTTTTTAAAACCAAATAGCTTGATGATAATCTCAGTCAAAAAAATAACTTGCTTTATTCTTGTACTGCTATATATAATTACACATTATCTAAATTTCAAAAATCTAATCTTCAAAAAAGTGGGGCAAGTCACAACCAAAGTTTGATATACTTTTCTTTCCAATCCTGATAACACACCATAAATTATTCTAATTGATTTTGTTGCTAATATGTCTTTCATAAATATAGAATTCACTCTTTCAAAAAATATTATATTTTGAGACAAACAAGTTTCCTGTCTATCTAGTTAGTGATTGGTGCATCAAATCTGCCTCATTAGTGTAACCATAAGGAAACATGGACATTTTTTTATTTTTGATTTCATCCAGCTTCAAATTTGATTCATTGTTCCTGGACATAAATTTCATTGAAAAATATATCTTAGGGCATGAATCTCTAGTGAATGGAATTCTGAGGTGGATTTCAAAGAAGGATTAACTAAACTTTGAAACTTGCATGATAAGTCTGCTCTTTCTTCCATCCAAAAAGAATTGAATGTCCTAAAAATTAATTTAATTGAGTTGGATGACATATTTCAGCCAAGGGATTTGAAAAATCCTGAACTCCAACCCCAATTCTCATCCTCATGTGAGTGAGGAGTTATCACTCATTATCCAAATTTGCTATTTCAAGTTTCTTCAAAGAGAAACTGGTGAATAATACAAATTTATTGTGGGATACTTAACCCTTTCTCATCATTCCAATAATTCAATTTCAATCCTTCAACATTATGGAAAAATAGAACATCTAGACATCATCAGATAGACTTCAATTACCATTTTCCATTAATATTCTGGTGTTTCCAGATTTCAAAGCCAATAAAATCCCTTGTTAAAATCCTCAAATTTCAAGAGAAAGATTATGGACCCAACTGATTTTCCAGGTAATTTTTACTCTCCCTCAATTAAAGAATCTTCAAAAATTTGAGAATACATAGTGGAGAATTTATCAAAAGGATTTCTTCAACCAAGGGATTCAAAAAATGGCTTCCCTTTACTCTTTGTTTTAAAGATTTTTCTATGTGAAAAATATGGTGAAATTGATAAGGTGAAACAGAAGAATCCCTATCCAGTATGACCTATTCTAAATCTTCTTACCCTTTTCCAGGGAGCTTCTCCTTCCTCAAATTGAGACCTTCAAGGAGCCTATAACTTTAAGTTAATGGCCAAATTTCAGGAGTTTTTGAATTATATAAGCTATTAGTATACTTTTACTTCTTTTGACTTCTTTAATTCTCCTTTAAACATTTGGAATTTTTTGAATTAAAATTTCTCTAAACTTGTAAAATCACTCTCTGCAGTGTATCTTGAGGAAATAATATCATAATAAAAGAATATCAAATATCACATTCTTTATGTTCAAGGAGCTCTTGAGCTAATTTGAAATTAAAATTTGTGTGCTAAAATTTCAAATTGAAATTTTCATTTCTCTTTCTAAAACCAGCAAAAATAATATCTGTAAAGGCTTGAATCAAAATACAAGAAGAATAAAAATTTCAAAGAAGGAGAAATTGGATTTGTAATCAGCAAGAGGAAGGATTGTCTTCAGTTCAAGGCACAGAATTAGAAATGAGTGTTTATCAGAAGTGGTCCAACTGGATTTGGTTGGTTTTTGGATTGCAGTCAGGGTCTGCTTGTAATCAGCCCTGTGTTCTAAGCAAAATTTGATGGTCTTTTTTTGTCTGGCTTCTACCCAATTGGATGTTCAAATCCTGGTCTTGAGTTGTTGGCTTTTTTCTATCTTCCTTCCTTTTGTAAGTTTGGAACAAGAGCTTATGATGTTCTTTTTTTGTTTGATTGGATGGTATTTATCCTTTGTTTGTTTTATTTGATTGGTCTTGATCCTTTTTTTGTTTCATTGAATGGTCTTGATTTTTTGTTTTGTTCTTATGGCCTTGATAAATGATGGATGTGCTTTGGAGGATAGGCACAAGTTTTCCTAATAGGGACACTCATGTGTAGTTGCGCTGATATGACTACCCTGTGCATCTACTCCAAGTTATCCCAATTGGGATAGCTTGAAGCTTTGTTTTTGTGGAAGCAACTGATTGCAACTGCCACAAGTTATCTCATTTGGTATAACTTTGAGGCAGAATGGCAATGTAGTTTCACAAAACAACTGCCTAAGTTTTTTTAATGATATTTCAACAACATGCACACTTCATTTTTTTTATGTTTTAAGTTATAAAGGTATTTCTATGGATCCAGAAAAAATTCAGTCCATTTGGCTATGGCCAGGAAAATATTTGGTTTGAATGCTACAAATTATTTCATTTTTTATTAATTTCTATTGGAAATTTATTCATTACTATTACAATGAGATTGTTAATCTCACCAAAATTCCTTGGAAGTATATCAGATTTGTTTTCACTAAACAAGATTCTTGGGAGTTTGAAGATCCGGATGATACATTCTATTTTTATCTATAATTTCTGACTTCAAAAAACTAGCTTGAAATATTATCCAAAAAATCTTAAAGTAACTATTGTATTACAGGTTCCATCTCTTTATTTTCTTCTTTTTCCAATTTATCCATCAAATTGCTTTCAAATATAAATATTTGCAGTCTCCTGAGCTGAAATACTTTTTTCATGAAAAAATATTGGAATTTTTTGATGCTGTATGAAATGGTGTTTATACCTTCTAAGTCTTGTGGAAGATTTTAAGGTGTTGACTGACCATTATTCTATTTATAATGAGCAAAAAAAAGTCTTTTTACACATAGACAGGTATTTTGGGATGAGTGCCTCTCCAATTTCAATTTAACTATAAGTTATTTCCCTGGAAATCATTCATCAAGAAATCATTTTCTCTTCCCAACACTTTAAAGGAGAAACCCAAATTTTGGTTCCATTCATATAGAAAATTCTCAACCAGCTACATGATATCTTTCCTTAATCCAATCTTTTCAACATTAAATCCAAACCAAACTTGAAGCAGCTAATTCCCATCAAAATCAAAAGGCCAACAGATTTTCAAATCTGTCACCTAACTTCAAATTAGGACATCCTTTCTGGATTGAAGTTTGAAAAATTCAAACTGCTTGACTTACCAGAAATATTTTTTGAAATTAAATTGTTCAATTGAAAATTAGACTTTTTATTTATAAAAAAAATTTTATAACCTTTATATAATGTTAAAATTGAAGGCTATCCACCAATTCTTTTGTTTTCCTTTTCTAGAGCCCACTTGTGGTCTATACCTAGGCAGGTCTCATCCCCCTCTGTGTCCTATTAACATTGAAGATCATCTTCAGTGGGAATTAAGTGGTATCCTTGATTGAATTTTATGCAAAGGAAATTGTATATATTACCTTTTAAAATTGGCTGGACAAAATTCTGAAAATGATTTTACCTCTGGGGAGCTGTCTTACAATATTTGGAATTCTCCTGA
This sequence comes from Puccinia polysora, assembly GCA_025617555.3. NCBI lineage: Eukaryota > Fungi > Basidiomycota > Pucciniomycetes > Pucciniales > Pucciniaceae > Puccinia > Puccinia polysora. The sequence continues at coordinate 5,310,408 of CM062638.1, read as the reverse complement.
CTTGGTTGAATTTTTTAATTTGAATTACCCGAAAAGAAAAAAAAAAAACTTGAATACTTCTTACCCTCATTTTTTCTGTCTCTTATTTCATTTATTTATTTCTGTTTAGGTTCTTTCCTTGCCCTATCTTGTTTTACAATATTCATTTATATGTATATATGTATGTTGATTTTTTGTGAAACTATTAAATATTTACAAAATGTTTAAATGAAAATGAAAAATATCTAGAAGGACCCAGGCTACATTTGTGCCTTTAGATTTACTAAATCCACACCATCCCTTGAAGGATGGTGTGAATAGTCATTTTTTCACTTAATTCATGCCTTCTGGTGTGTTTTTCCCACTCCAGGAAGATCTTTGAAGTGACTGGGGTGGTAAAACATGCCTTTTCAGGAAGTTTTGGCCCTTCCAGGTTCCCAGACCTCCTTCTGGGGTCTTTCTGGGGAAGAATTTTGGTTAAATTTAATTATGAAATTCAATTGATTTAATGTGAAATTTGACAATAAAAAATATTTTTTTTATTTTCAAGGAATTGAAATATGAGGTCAGATTTGAAAAAGAAGTTTATGTATAATTAGAAAAATAAAAAAAATGATAAAAATTCACCTTCTTTGGACAACATGGAATATTTCCAGTGGAATATAAAAATTTTTGTACCAAAACAAGAAAAACATAGAAAAATGGTACATCTACTTATTATCTGTGAGGGGGTTTCAGAAATTAGAGAAATCTTGAACAAAAATATCATCAAGTACAAAAATAATTTTAAAAATTATTGAAAACAGATTTCTTTGAAGAAAATTCAATGGGCCATGCTAAATTAATCCCAAAAAAATACCAATACTAGGCAAATGGTTCCAAAAGGATTCATTTTAGAAAATAAATTGATAAATTGATGTCAAAAGGAGTTATTTTAGAAAAAGAAGTGCTAAATTGATTCCCATAGAATTCATTTCAAAAGAAGATTGAAGAAATGATGCTCAAAAGTGTCATTTTAGAAAAAGAAACTGCTAAAATGATGCCAAAAGGGGTAATTTTTAGAAAGGAAATTGATAAAGTGATGCCCAAAGGTGTCATTTTAGTAAAAAAACTGCTAAATTGATGCCAAAATGTTTCATTTTAGCAAAACATTTCTAGAATGATTCCAAAAGGTGTCATTATAGCAAAATAAAATGCTAGAATTATTCCAAAAGGTGTCATTGGTGTCATTTTAGTGATTTTTTTACTATAATCACACCAATTGGCATGCTTTCCCACCCCTGGAGGGTTTTTGGCAATTTTAAGTTTTAAAGGGGTGCCTGGAGTGGGGGGAAACACCATTTGATGGAATTTTGGCCCCCCAAAGTCCTTGAAACATTCATTGAGTCCCTGGGGGGCTAATTCAAGACCTCCTGTCAGCTTGCTACTATTACAGAGCAATCTGCAAAAGTAAAAAAACAACAAAAATAACAAAAAAAAAGATAAAAACATATCAAGAAATGGAAAATATTAAAATATTATTTCAAATTTAGATTTTTCATCTAAATTAAGGTAGGGTCACTCACTGACGCCTACCCTGAATTCTAACTCCATATATTTTTAAATATTTAATGAAAAATTCAAAGATAGAATGGCTATGAAATTTTGGCCATTTCTAATATTTCATGTGACTCCTCATGTACAGGTTTCACAGTGGAAATTTACTCAGAATTTTTGAATTCTGTGTATTGAAGAATTTATGCACAAAGAGGTGATCTTTCACAATTCCTGCACATCCTCATGTATAGGTTTCACAGTAAAAATTTACTCAGAATTTGTGAATTCTGTGTATTTAAGAAGTTACACACAAAGAGGTGATCTGTAAAATTTACCACACGCAGCCGCAGAATCTAAGATTCCTGGGCGCGGCTGAGCAACAGAGCTGCCATCCTGTCTAAGCAACCTGAAAGTTTGATGGCATGAGAATTAAATTACTGCCTAGACATGTTACTTCTTGGACGGGGACATGCTACATATGTAATAAATGTCTCTGTGGGTACAAAATAGTTAAAAAAATACATAATTATTATAAAATTACTTAAAAAGAACATTTCACATATGTTTACAAAATATATTAAGTAAACATAGAAATGTCAAAAATAGGTAACCAAAGATTGAAAGATTTTAAAACCTAGCTTAAAGTGAAAAATATGAGAAATTCAAGAAATTGAAATATCTGTGAAACTTGAAGGAAACTGAATATTTAAGAAGATTGCATAATTTCCCAAATTATATATTTTTTTAATTATTTTGAGTAAATAATCAAAATTTCAAAAATAAGGACCAAAAGCATTAAAATGCTCTTGTTCCCATCTACTAGTACATAATTAGAACTGATATTACATCAAACCATCTGTAGAAAGGTCTAATATAAAGATTTACTAACAGACCTGTGAATATTCACCAAGAATAATTAATAAAAGGAAATTCATGCGGATAAAAAAGCTGTTTCTCACATGCCAATCACTCAATTAACAGTAGAATAATACCCTTACCCGGTAAAATTAAATACTAACCATGCTAAATCACCAAGAATACATGCTGGTCCAATACTGCTTTCCCTGTTAGCCTTAGCACCAGTTCCCTTTGGCCCCTATAGCCCTCAGAAGGACAGAGGTAAGACCCAAAAGGATATAAATAAAGGATCCTTTTGAGGTTATTAATGCCCCAAAGCCAGTTATATATACATCCAGACACCATGCCAAAGTGATCAAATACTTATAAAAGATAATTAAGTGATTTATGGCTTTATTATGATTGATATTATCTTTCCTAACCTTTTTTTATCAATTTATGCTGCTGAAAGACCTCTAAGCCCAGATACAGGTTTAAAACCATCAGTACACGTCTCTAACAGGTAACTAAAGGAACAAATACTATACAAGTTAGTTTATTATCATTTTTCTGTTTTTGCAGCTTGGTTACAAAGCCCTGCCACTCAACCATATATTTTATATATATATTATCTTTGGAAAATAATTCCTTCAATAAATATTAAATGTTCTGAAGTAACCAGGTTTATGGATTAAAAAGTGAATTCCCTGAAGCAGAAGTTTTAAAGATCCATGATATACATTTTTTGCCCCTCTTTTTATTTATTTATTAATTAAATTATTAATATCAACCATTAATAACCAAACCACCTTCCCTTGCATTTGTGTTATCCATATATTCACGGATCATTGCTGCTTCTTTTTGAATAATATATTTATTCTTTATTTTATCACCTCTGGTAGCTAAAAGGTAGAAAGGACCTTGGCATCCAGGAGGCTGACACCTACCTCCAGACCCCCTGTGGGGTCTGTCTGGGGTAGATGATTTGGGAGAATTTAAATATGGACACCAATTGAGTCAATTTAATATGTAAAAATGCTATAAATATCAATTTTTTTCAAGGAATTAAAATCTGACCTCAGATTCAAAAAAAATACTTCATCCAATTCAATAAAAATGATAAACATAATAAAATACCAATTTCCTTGCAAAAAGTGAGATATATCTGGTTTAATATAAAAAAACTTTGTTCCAAACATGAGAAAACATAAAAAAATCCCAAATATACCCATTTCATTCTTGCAATTCAAATATTTTTAAATATTCAAAAAAACTATCATCCAGTACATAAATAATCATAAAAGACATAAAAAACATACTCCTTTGAAGAAAATGGAAGATTTATGATGGAATGTGAATACCTATGTACAAAGCATCAAAAATAAGGGGAAAATAATAAAAAAATCTATTTCAAAATAAAAATAAAAATATCTTCAAATATCTCAAAAAATGTTTCATCAAGTAGAAAACTAAAAAAGCAACTTTAAAAAATTGATTATTTAAACAAAAAAAATCATATTTCTTTGATCCATCACCCACTTGATGGAGTTTTTTTGGTGGTTTGTAATTTTCAGCTTGCTACTATTGCAGAGCAAGCTGCAAAAGTAACAAAATGACATAAATAAAATAAATAAATAAAAATATTATTAAAGGAGAAATAATATTAAAAATATTATTTCACATTTTGATTCTACATAAAAATTAAGGTAGGGTCACTGACTGACACCTACCTCAAATTCCTACTGCTTATATTTTAAAAAAATTTATGAAGATTTGGAAAGAGACATGGCCTTGGGATTTTGGCCAATTTAATATTTCACATGAAACCCCACGTAAAGGTTTCAAAGTGAATTTTTTGACAGAATCCAAGAATTCTGTGATTTGGAGGAGTTACGGGCAGGAATGTGATTTGTCACTATTCCCGCATGCAGCCATGGCAACCAACACATCTGGGCGCGGCTGAGCAGCAGCACTTCCACCCTGTCCCCATACCCTGACAAGTTTTTTACGCAGCCACAGGCATCTGACAAGTATGCAGCTGCAGGACTACCGGCTGACAGAGTGACAGGCGGCTCAAAAAGCCCAGGTACCATGTAAAGGTGCTACAACCAAGACAGGGACATACTAAATATGTAATAAATGTCCCCGTGGATATTAGATAGTCTAAAAATACTTAAATAAACTTTATACGTATTTTTTATAAAATATAATAAAAAATACCAAATATGTCAAAAATAAGACAACAACTATTTGTGAAATATCTTAAAATACTTTAAATATACAATTGTGAAAACTTCAAGACATCAGTATGTCTGTGAAATACTAAGGAAACTGATTATGTAAGAATATCACATGTATTCTCATAGCTTATATTTTTAATTAATTATTTCAAGTAAATCAACAGAATTTCAAACATAAGGAGCAAAATCAATATCATGATTTTACTCCCATCAGCTAAAACATAATGAAAACCCACCTGAGATCAGATTACACATAGGAATTTCTACTAAGAAAAATTATTAACATCCTGGGAATATTTACTAAGGATAATTAATTAAATAATAATCATGTGGATAGAATAGTGTTATTCACACGTCTAAACATCAATCAAAAGGTAGAATGATTCCCATAACCTGTTGGATTAGATGTTACCCGTGCTACAGCACCAAGGAAACGTGACAGGCTACTACTTTTTACACTTATAGCCTTAGCACCTGTCCCTTTGAGCCCCTGTATACCTCAGAAGGACAGAATTGGGACTCAAAAAGCTATAAATATAGAGCTCTTTTGAGGATATTGATACCAAGAGACCCAGTTATATATACATCCAGACACCATGCCAAGGTAATCAAATACTTATAAGAGATAAGTAAGTGATTTATGTCTTTATTCTGATTAATAATAACCATCCCCAAACCCTTTTTATCAATTTAAACTTCTGAACAACCTTTTTAACCCAAGTATTAGGTTTAACCCATCAGTGCACGTCCCAAACAGGTACCTAAAGGATCCAATAATATACCAGTGATGAAGAGCTGAATAACTTGAATTTCCTGAACCAACAGACTAGAACAAGAGAGTTGATCAGATGAGAGGAAAGAATGAGAGACAAAAGAAGAGATGATAAAAGAATGACAAGTATGAGGAGGAATTCTCACTTGATGCTAGCTGAGAGGAGGAGGCGACGCTAGGAACAACAAGGAACTGTGAGATATGACGGAAGATGAGGAGGCAATGGAGGAGACAGAGACTGGGTCTAATTATGATTTTAAAAAAAGGAGCGGCATAAGCGGTTGATAGATTCAGATGGCAGTTTGCGGACAACCTCACATTTGAACAACAATGAAAGGAAATCAAATGTTATGGGCAGCCAGAAGGTTTGAGGTTGAGATGATTGGAATGGAGAAGTTGACGCAGTACGTAGGTGAGGTTAAGGTTGAGTTGAGGGAGAGAGTGGGAGAGAGGAGGTTGAGTTGAGGGAAGTGGATGATGGAAGCGATGGTGGTGAGTCGAGGGAAGCGTTGGAGGTGATTGTAAGCGGAGGGGGTGATTTGAAGCGGGTGGAGATGAGGAGACGAAGGAGAGGAGGATGATAAATGAGGGATGGAATGGGAGTGGATGGAGGAAGCAGATGGGGAAGATCTTTGTGTGGCAGCTGTCTGTGACACAGTTGTAACAGGTGGAAGCGCGCGAGGTGGTTGAGTGTGTTGGGCTGCGTTGAAGGGGAGGTGATCAGTGATTTCCTTTCAACACACCGCCGTGTTCAGATGAGAGGTTGCAGTATGACGGATGTGAGATTCTTGACGGAGGGTTTTATAGCAGGCTTGGTCAGTGGATTGGCTAACATTGACTCAGAGGGGACAAGGTTTGTAATGAGATGTTTGGTGTCCTTTTGTTCTTGGAGCCATTTGATTTGAGTGTCCACGTGCTTGAGGGCACTGTGGTGAGATTCTGAGTTTATGAGGTCGTTTAGCGCCTTGTTATCAATGTGAGAGCAGTGATTGAGGGAGATGGAAGGGTTTAGTTCTTTTATTAAGTTTGATATCCAGATTTTCTCTTGAGTTGCGAGAACTAGTGATTTGAGTTCACCTTCTGTCAAAGACAGTGAGACGGTAGGTTGAAGCTTACTGTGCCAGGAGACGGCACAGCCGTAAAGGAGGACCAGGTAGCCGGTGTGACTTCTACGTGAGACGGGCTTGTTTCCACCGTCAGAGTCACTCCAAGTTTTGAGATTGAAGTTGAAGGAGTCGTTCTTAAGACATGGAGCTAGATTACGGGTAGTTTTGATGTATTGCCAAGCATGCTTGGCCTCCATCCAGTGCAAGAGTCCAGGTTTGGCGTTGAAGCGGGATAGGGACGAGAAAGCGTAGGAAAGATCTGGTCGGGTTTGGGTTGCAATGAAGTTGAGAAAACCTGTTGAGGAGCGGTAATTGATGTTTAGGTCAGAAAAGGCCGAGGCGTCAACTTTGGTGGCAGACTTGAGAGCAACTCCGGGAGTCATAGGCGTATTGATGGGTTTTGATTCTGATAGTCTGAGTTTGGACAAAGCTGTGTTGATGTGATCGGGTTGGTGAAGACATGGCCCTTCTGACAACTCTGCAACATAGTTGCCAAGGATCTTGAATAGGGGACCTTCATGTGAGATGCAAAACTTTGTCTTCAGTTGAGTTTGAAGTTCCTGTGAGTTGCCGATAATTACCAGATCATCAACGTAACAGAAAATGAAAGTTTGAGAGAGTTGATTGATGAATAGACAGGGATCAGCCAAGGACGTCATGAAACCCTGATCAAGGATCAAGCGTTTCAGTGTATTGAACCAGCTCTTTGGCCCTTGTTTCAGACCGTACAATGCCTTGTTCAGTTTGAAGTAGGGAAAGGAGGTGTTGTAACCAGAGGGAGTCTTGATGAAAATGTCTTTGTCCAAGGTGGCATGCAAGAATGCAGATTTTATGTCCATTTGAGTGATTTGCAGATTGTGATGAAAGGCTTAGACAAGCAGTGTTCTAAGCGTAGTGATTTGACTGGTTGGTGCGTAGGTTTCTCCGTAATCTATGAATTCCAGCTGTTGAAAACCTTGAACACATAAGCAGGCCTTAAAGATGACTCCGTTTTTGTCAGGATTGGATTTGATTTGATAGACCCATACAGTCAACAGGGCCTTTTTGCCTTCTGGAAGTGAGTGGCAGCCGGTCCAGACGCCCATGGTCTCTATCCCATCAAGTTTGGTCTTCATGCCCTTGAGCCAATTTTTGAATTCGGGGGAGCTTTTAGCTTCATCGTAGTTTTGGGGAACAGTTCTGGACAGAAAACTGTACCGCTGGGGACGTTGGATATTTGAGCGGTCTCTCAGAATCATGGAAGAAGGGGTAGGCTGGTCGATAATATTTTCATTGTTGGGGGATTCTATGGGAGACTGATTGGAGTTGGAGGATTTGGGAGGTGAGTCTGGAGTAAGGGAGATTTCTGGCTCCTGAGATGGTTCAGTCGGAGTTGTATTAATGGGGAGGTTGGAGGAGCAATGGTTGGAAGGATCATGGTTAATGGAAGAGAGTGTGTCAATGAGGTTGGAATTGGATTGGATGAGAGTTTCAAAGGGGTTTTTGGAAGGAGGCAGAGATTCAGTTAGTTTTACGTTTTCAAAGACTTTAACGTGTTTTGAACAAATTGTTTCTCCAAGCTCTGGAACGTATATCAGGTAGGAGTTAAATTGCAGGTCGTGACCTACTAGGATTCCCTCCCAACCTTTCTTTTCAAATTTTCCTAGGTGATGGCAAAGATTCAGAACTACTGCTTTGGATCCCAGGGTTCTGATCAAGCTGAATTTGGGTTTGATGCCGTTCCACAGTTTGGAGGGACTTGCTTTTGATTGTTTAGAGGGTAGGAGGTTGAGGATGTTGCAGCATCCAACAAGGATTTGATCCCACAGGTCAGCCGGGATTGACATATCAATGATTGAGGTTCTAGCTGACTCGACTATCATACAATTTCCTCGTTTGAAAATGGGATTATGTTGGGGAGTGTAAGGTTCCGAGGTTTTGTGTACGATACCGGAGTCTGAGAGAAAGCTTGACAGTTTTGAGTTCACAAATTCTCCGCCATTGTCAGAATGGAGAGATTTCAGTTGGTATCCAAACTTGTTGGAGTGAATTTTGATGAACTTGATGATTTCATTCGCTACATCCAACTTCAGTCTAATTGGGAGGAAAGTTTTGAAGCAAGAGAACTTGTTGGTGAGTAGTAGAAAGTAGCGGTTGCCTGTCTTTGAGACCAGATTTATTGGACCACATACGTTGGCATGGAGACGAGAAAAGGGTTTGAAGCAGATAGGGATATGACTTCGGAAAGGGGTGTGATGGATTTTTCCCAGGACGCACGATTCGCAGGTGAGGTCCTTCCATTGTATTTTGGGAAATTCTCTCAATAGTAGCTTGGTTTGATCTTGATGAGGATGACCAAATTGCTTGTGAAGAGTTGTGAGTCTAACAAAAGCATGCAATGATTTGGATTGCGGAAGTGCAAAATCCTTAATTACCAGGAGGTTGTCTTCAATGACGCCAGTAAGGACGGTGTTGCCTTTGAAGTCAACGGAGAAGCTTTTGGGACTGGAAAGGTGCAACAAGCAGCCTTGATTAAGGAGTGGTCCCAATGACACAAGATTTACGGCTATCTGAGGGACGTATAAGGATTGGCTGAGGTGGACGTTACAGAATTGGGACAAGAGCTTTGAGGTTCCAATCCCTTCAGCATTGAGGGAGATGTTCTCTTTTCCAGTTTGAATTTTGGTTTTGTCCTCTGAGAGATCTTCTTTGAAGAAGTCAAGAGAGTTTAACATGGATTGAGACGCTCCGGAGTCCAAGATGATGGAGTGTTTGGTGAGAATTCAAGAGTTGGTCATTGCAAAGCTGTATGAGGTGCAGGTGAAGTTTACCAAGGCTGATTTTTTCTTGTTTGACTTGGAGTTGTTGTTGTTCTCATTGTTGTTCTGATTTGGTCAGAGATGAGGGTAGAGCCACCAGCAGGAGTTTTTGGGATGGGATGATTGGGGATTGTGCCATGTAGCCATGCACTTGATAACTGTTGAAGTTATATGTTGGAGTTCTATTTACTTTATTTAATTTTAATACTTTATTAACTTTATCTTTATTAATTTCATTTTTTTTATTTATTTAATATTTATTTCTATCCCTTTTCCATTATTCAATTTTTAATTAATTCCACGACACGCGCGGGTTAGAGATCTTAGTCATTTTACCCACTCATAGTATTACGCGCGTGCCACTGAATATGCATATTCAATTTGGTAGCTCTTCTCTTGTCGGCTATGTTCTGGCTCTTGGCCCGACTTTCTCTTTCTTTTTTTACTCGCCGGACCTTCTCTTTTATTTTTTTTCCTCATAACTATTATACAAGATCAAGAGGCAAGAGAACAAGTCTGGTTGTCAAAAAGGTCTTTTAAGTAATTCGGTGCAATCTTTTATTTTTTTTCTTTTCTTAAGTCTACTTATTCTAATCATTGTGGCTCTCATTCTTATTCCAAGGCGTGTATTGGAGGTTGTTAGAATCATACTGGAGTAGTTTTTGTGTCATTTCTACTACTTGGGTAGGATCCTTTTATTACTTGTTTTAGTCAAGTTTATTGTTCTCTTCTCTAATGTTTCAATGCAGTTTCTGGTTTATCACTTCTTTGAATCAAAAATCTGGAGAAAATAAGAGTATTATTCCTTCACAATTAACAGTTGAATACAGGTATACTTCATCTCTCTCTCTCATACTGGAAACCAAGATGACCAACTCCTTAACGGCAACCATACTCAAGAGGGCTATCGAGGCTATTCCTTTGCTAACTCCCAACAATTTTTCAATATGGCAAAATTGCGTCATCAACATGATGGATCTTCAAGAGGACTTGTTTGCAAAACTTACCAAGAAAAATAGTGATGCCGCTGGAAACCCAATTGGACTCACCAATACGGAGAACGTCAGAATAAGAACTATTCTCACTTCTAAGCTTGACACCATTGTACAAGCAAACGTCATAACCGCGGAAAAAAAAAAGGACGCGCATCAAATATGGGCCAATATTAATGAATACTTTGCCTCGAACCACGCCTCTAATTGTGCCAGAGTGTTCAAAGAGTTTCTTTGAGCTCCCTTTTCTCCATCCAACATCCCTGGATTTATCACCAACACAAAAACCTCCATCTTGCGCTTGCATGATGTAGGAATCGACTTACCTACCGACATTTTAGCCTATCTAATCCTTGAAAAGCTTCCCGCCAACCTAGATACTGTAGTACAACAAATCACGCACTTGGACAGGAAGATTACCCCGGATCAAGTACTTGAACATCTTTGAATTCATAACAATCATTGATTCCTAAATAGAGATCCAGATAATTTCAAAATCGAGGAGAATACAACTTCCTTTTCTTTTCTCAGTTTTAATATGAAGGCATGCAACGAAAAATGGCATAATCCTAAGGCTAACCATCCAGAAGGCCGATTCTGGAAATTGTACCCGCATCTTAGACCTTCCTTTCCGAGAAAGAAGAAAACGGGAGTCGCCGAATCGAATGAAGCTACTACTGTCAGCTCTTTTCACACAAGCTCAATTTTTCTCCCAAATACATTCGTGCTAGATTCTGGGTCTTCCAAGCATATTGTGTCTAACGCAAAACATTTCTCTCAATTAGACCAATCACTAACTGGATTTATATTGACAAGCTTGGGGAAAGATTCTCTTAGGTATGATGGTGTGGGGACTGTGAAGTTGATAAGGAAGGTTGAGCAATATCTCTGTAGGATGTGTTGTACTCACCTGGGTTGACTGCAAATCTGTTGTCTATGCGATTGCTTGTAGTTGATGGTTTTGATGTTAATTTTGGCACTGATGACTTTTCTATTCAGAAAATTAACTGGAAGAAAATTGGAACCTATCAGTGTAACATTCCTCTTCTCTTCTTTGACAACGCGGAAGTTAATAAAATGTCCTTTCTCACCCATGACAAAGTCATTCATAAATCCCTGGGACATGCGAGTTATAGTAGGATACGTCAAAGGTTAGGTATTCCTCTAAAGAAGGAGTCAACATGTGATGCCTGTGCAATCAGCAAGATTTCAAAGACACCATTCAACAACAAACATGGTTGTGCGGAGAGACCTTTTCAAGAATTACATTGCGATCTTGTGGGGCCCATTCACCCTCTTAGCATTAACGGCAACGCTTACTTTCTTACCATAGTCAATAGCTGTACCCAATTCTTCACAGTGGTACCAATCAAGAGCAAAAGCAAAGTAGCTAACATTCTACCTCTCCTCATCAATTTCAAATCAAAGAGATTCAATTATAGTCCCATGATCCTCCACTCTGATCGCGGCACCGAGTTCTGGAACTCTACTCTCTCGAAGTATTGTGCCAAGAACAACATACGTCAGACATTCTCCAATGGGCACTCACCGCAACAAAATGGGCTCGCTGAACGTTTTAATTGACTTATCCTAGAATCACTTTGAACTGTTCTCTATGACTCTCAACTGAATAAAAATCTTTGGCACATCATTATTAAATTGTGCGCTCTTGCGCTTAACCAAATACCATCACACAAATCTAAGAAGTCTCCATATGAATTATTCAAAGGAAAGTTGCTGAACATCAATTATTTTCATCCCATTGGTAATCCGGTTACGTATATCTACAAGGATAGGCCATCATCCTCCAAGTTGGAACCTTGAGGTCTGTTGGGAAGGCTTGTTGGTTATGATGATGACTTACTGTCATACAGAATTTTGACAACCGATCACAAGATAATTGACACCAAACATGTCACTTTCCTAGACTTTGACTCCAACTTCAAAAAGCTATCCAATGACATCAACATTGACGTTGGAAACTGGTGCAATTAATCAATTACAGTGAACACTAATCCAGTCGATTCAGTAAGCAACTCAAACTTAAACATTTCTCAATTCCCAATCATTAATGAGACTCTCCCCATGGAGAACGCTTCTGATAAAACTCATGCCTTTTTGGAGATATAAACTGAAGTTGCTGAATCACCTCTATCAATTCCTACCAATTATAATCTCCGAGTACAGACAGCCTCAATCAAACCTCCCAAATATTCTTATGGATTGTTCGCAGGTAAAGGTGATGACTGGCTTGCCAAAAGAAAAGCTGAGTTGGATGAAATCAAATCCCAGGAAGTGTGGGAGGACTCTGAGATTTAACCTGACCGTTATCTTAGAACCATGTGGGTAGACAGGATAAAACTGGCCACCAGTCTTTCTCCTGAAAAATGGAAATCTCGGCTATGCATCATGGGCAACCTTCAAACCCCTGGAGTTGATTTTGGCAAAGCGTATGCTCCGACTGGAAAGTTCACTACCCTTCTCCTTCTTCTGTTGTGTGGGTTGGATCTTAATCTTGAGTTACGGAAATTCGACGTCAAGGCTGCCTTCCTTTTTGCTCCACTAGAGGAAGACATTTACATTCTCACACCAAAAGAAAGCTCTTGGTCCGCAAAGTTCCTTAAACTACGTAAATCTCTATATGGTCTGCGACAGGCGCCCTTGAATTGGTAAAATACTCTGACCACCTGGCTGGAAAGCATTGGACTGGTTCAGTCTGATGCTGATCCTTGTTTTTATACTCACACTTCTCAACATCTCTATATCTTCTTTCATGTAGACGATCTGGTTGCAGCCGGAGACATCGACTGGTTCAAGAAGGAATTTCTGCTCAAGTTTCCACGATTGTCAGCTCATCCACCTGATACCATACTAGGAATGGAGTACTCACGTAAGGGCAACTCTGTCGCTTCAAGCCAGTCCAAACTCATTCGAAAAACCCTTGATGAATTGCAGCTCTCCAATGTGAAACCGGTTCTCACTCCATTGACGCCGGGGATCCAATTGGTTCCAGCCTCAGAAGATGAACGGGCCAAGTTTGACAGGCTTGGAGTTAATTTCCGAAAATTCACCGGCGTACTTAGCTACTTGGCCTGCCATACACGACCGGATATCTCAGCCGCAGCCTCGATTCTATCCCAATTTAATCAAAATCCAGGTATAACTCATTGGAAAGAGGTGGTTCATGTGTGGAAGTATTTGGCGGGTACTCTGGATTCAGACTTGATTTTACATCCTTGAGGGACAGAACCCTTACGCATCTACACGGACTCAACCTGGGCGGATGATCCACATACACGGAGGTCGCAAACAGTGTAAATCATCTTCTGGAGATCTACGTCCATTGCCTGGAAAAGTAGGAAGCAATGCAACATTGCTCTCTCGTCTACGGAGGCTGAGCTGAATGCACTCAGCGATGGTGCGCAGGAATCAATGTGGATTGAGTCAATCATTTCCGACTTGTGGCAAGACTCACTTAACGGGGGCCTGCATTTTTTGTGGACAACAAGGGCCTAGTTGATAAACTAAAGCATTTTGGGTCAAACTCTAAAACAAAATACATCAACATGAAACTCAAGTGGCTCCAAGACCAACTTACCTCTGGAAAGATTCATATCAATCTCATCACCACTGACTCAATGATTGCAGATTCACTGACAAAGGCATGCAGCAAGCAAAGTCTGAAACTTCTAATGTCTAGGTGTTTTTGATTTGGGATTGCACTGAATTATGGGGGGGGTGTTGAAGTTATATGTTGGAGTTCTATTTACTTTATTTAATTTTAATACTTTATTAACTTTATCTTTATTAATTTTATTTTTTTATTTATTTACTATTTATTTCTATCCCTTTTCCATTATTCAATTTTTAATTAATTCCACAACACGCGCGGGTTAGAGATCTTAGTCATTTTACCCACTCATAGTATTACGCGCGTGCCACTGAATATGCATATTCAATTTGGTAGCTCTTCTCTTGTCGGCTATGTTCTGGCTCTTGGCCCGACTTTCTCTTTCTTTTTTTACTTGCCGGACCTTCTCTTTTATTTTTTTTTCCTCATAACTATTATACAAGATCAAGAGGCAAGAGAACAAGTCTGGTCGTTGAAAAGGTCTTTTAAGTAATTCGGTTCAATCTTTTATTTTTTTTTCTTTTCTTAAGTCTCCTTATTCTAATCTTCATGCCTCTCATTCTTAGTCCAAGGCGTGTATTGGAGGTTGTTAGAATCATACTGGAGTAGTTTTTGTGTCATTTCTACTACTTGGGTAGGATCCTTTTATTACTTGTTTTAGTCAAGTTTATTGTTCTCTTCTCTAATGTTTCAATTCAGTTTCTGGTTTATCACTTCTTTGAATCAAAAATCTGGAGAAAATAAGAGTATTATTCCTTCAATAAATTCTTGTTTCCCACTCTTGTTCATCATGGCCGACGCCAAGCTTCCAGCAGCAATCTCATTTTTTACTTGATTCAGGTGTCAAAGAACAAGATCACCATCAATTTTGGATTCGCCTAACGAGTGGGTGATGGTGGTCTTGAGATGCTCTAGTTGAGGGGGAAACTTGTAGAGTATCAAGTATGCCACTATATCGTTGTCCATTTGAATACTAATCTTGGAGATTTGGATCAAGCATGAGTTCACTTCAGGCATAAATTTATCCACATGTTTGGGGTCAAATTGCAGGTTGAGGAAGTTGAAGAACACGCATGAACAATTTGCAGTTTGAGAGGAGGCATAGAATTTGTTTATCAATTTCCACAGTTTGATTCCGTTGGAGAGATGATGATCTTTGATGCAGTTTATGTAGGTTCTGTTGTCCAGTTTGGCTAGGATATATCCGACTAATTCCAGGTGAACTTCTGGAGGACACTTCTTGGGTTTGGGTGACAGGAGCCATTGGCCTATTCCCTTCAGTCTGAATATGGTTGTTAGTTTGGAGCGCCAAAGTGAGAAGTTTGATTCAGTTAGCATGGGGATCAAGTCCGTGAGGGTCTTGAGAAGGGATCCATTGAGTTCTTCTGGTCCAGGAGAAAGTGACATTGTATTGCTCAAGCCGTTGTGGGTGATTTGCGATTCTGTCTTTTAACCGTGAAGAGCTGAATAACTTGAATTTCCTGAACAAACAGACTAGAACAAGAGATTTGATCAGATGAGAGGAAATAATGAGAGACAAAAGAAGAGATGATAAAATAATGACAATTATGAGGAGGAATTCTCACTTGATGCTAGCTGAGAGGAGGAGGCGACGCTAGGAACAACAAGGAACTGTGAGATATGAGGGAAGATGAGGAGGCAATGGAGGAGACAGAGACTGGGTCTAATTATGATTTTAAAAAAAGGAGCGGCATAAGCGGTTGATAGATTCAGATGGCAGTTTGCAGAAAACCTCACATTTGAACAACAATGAAAGGAAATCAAATGTTATGGGCAGCCGGAAGGTTTGAGTTTGAGATGATTGGAATGGAGAAGTTGACGCAGTACGTAGGTGAGGTTAAGGTTGAGTTGAGGGGGAGAGTGGGAGAGAGGAGGTTGATTTGAGGGAAGTGGATGATGGAAGCAATGGTGGTGAGTCAAGGGAAGCGTTGGAGGTGATTGTAAGCGGAGGGGGTGATTTGAAGCGGGTGGAGATGAGGAGACAAAGGAGAGGAGGATGATCAATGAGGGATGGAACGGGAGTGGATGGAGGAAGCGGATGGGGAAGATCTTTGTGTGGCAGCTGTCTGTGACACAGTTGTAACAGGTGGAAGCGCGCAAGGTGGTTGAGTGTGTTGGGCTGCGTTGAAGGGGAGGTGATCAGTGATTTCCTTTCAACAAGTGAGTCTTATTATCCTTTTTCTGTCATGGAAGCTTGGTTACAAGGCCCTTCCACTCCACCATATATTTTATATAGATAATATCTTTGAGTAATATCTCCTTTAAAAATATAAATTAAAGGTTCCAAAGTAACCAGGTATATGTTTTTTCAAAGTGAATTCCCTGAAGAGAGGTGTTAAAAGATCCCCAATATTATTATGGCCCCTCTGTTAATTTGTTTAATAATCAATTTATTAATATTGATTAATAATATTCAACTATAACCAAACCAATTAACCTGGCAAGAGCTATATCCCAATATTTTACGGATTTTTGCTGCATTTATTGAATAATATATTTATTATTTATTCTATCACCTCTGGTAGCTAAAGGATAGCAAGGTTCTTGGCATCCAGGAGTCTGACAGTAATGAAATTTTAATTCTTCTCATTAAATATGTTTATGTGGAATTTTTTTCATATTTTTGGTGAAAGATATCTGAATCTCATCACAAATAATGAATTTTTATTCAAACAAATCAAATTTTGATTTCATTAGGGCATATCAGATTTGAAAATTTTCAAAAATTTAAATGGCTGATTTCAGGACTGTCCATTTTTTTTTTTTTTTTCAAAATTTTATTTTTTTATTTTTTTTTCAGCTAAAACCATTGATTCATTGTTTATTTTGATAAGAAAATATCCTTTGAGAAATTGATATTTTGTCTTGAGACATGCTATTCAAGCTTTTCAAAATTTTAACTCTGATAGGCCCTATTGTTCTTATTATGTTACCCAATGTGTTATTTGTTGGAGTTTTTTCACAAATTCGAATCCCCCCCTGATTATAGATATATATATATATATATAATTTTTAAATGTTTTTTATATTCTTTTATCATTATGTATGTACTGGATGATATTTTTGTTTGTATATTATAATTTATTTTAATTACCAGTATTAAATATGTATAAAAATTTTTTTTTTATGTTTTTTTATGTTTGTTATAAATTTATCTTTATTCCATTGGATATATATCACTTTTTGCAAGGAAATAGAAATTTTATCATTTTTCTTATTTTTTTTTCCATTGGGTGAAGTCTTTTTTTACAAACCTGATGTCAGATTTTAACTCCTTGCTAAAAATTTGTATTTATGGCATTTTTAAATATTATTTTTTACTCAATTGGTGTCCACATTTGGATTATCCAAACTATTCCGGCCCAGACAGACCCCATAGGGTTCCTGAAGGCCTTTATTTAGACCCCCAGGGCCTCAATTAATGTTTAAAGGCCTATGGGGGCCAAATAGGCCATCAAATGGCATGTTATTCCACTCCAGAAACTCATTTGAAACTTAAAAAGGACACACACAAACACCCCTGGTTTTGGAAAGCACACCAATTGGTGGGATTGTAGTAAAAAGATTACTATGATGATGCCAATGACACCTTATGGCATCATTGGCATGATATTAGTAATTTTTTTGGTGTGCTTTTATCCTTTGCCAACTTCAATATTTCCAATTGAATTTAAATAACTTTTTACAAAACATAAAAAAGCATGGAAAAGTGCTACATATACCTATTAGGGTGTATCAAGTTTAAAATTCTTCAAAATTCAAACAGCTGTGTTTATTTATTCCCCAACTTTTCTCAATTGTTTCTTGAAGATAAAACCAGTTTTTGATTTTTTATTTCTGTGAAAAAAAATATTTCTGAAAAATTTATAGTTCTTTTTTTTTTCTTTTGAAAGAAGCTATCTAAATTTCTGAAATTGAATGCTTTGACTAGATCATTGCCCCCAAATTTGAGAACTGATTGGAATTGAATAATTTGCATAGGGAAATAAATATAGGTTTATTAAAAAGATGTGAAAAATAAAATTAATTCCTCATTTTAAATTAAATTATGGTTCAGCTAAAAAATACCTGCTAATCTATTTATGTAGGAGTCATTGAAACAAAACATACATCTCAAATGAATTTTTTCCTTGGATTTATAGAATTTGAAACCTCAGTTTAATCAATTTTCTCAGTTTAAAATGAAATTTGGTTGTCAGTTCTATGTGTGACCATTACCCTTGTTGAGTGGCTGAATCTTCTCCTTGAAAATGCTACATATAAATGACCTTGGCTGAACACTGGGTCCCACAGATAAAGACTAAAATTGGAAATATTCTGACCCTTAGATTTGTTATTTTCAATGAGAAAACAAATTAACTGGAAACTTTTTGAAAATCATCTTGAAAGGGCAGCCATTTAAATCAGGCTCAGTAACCAAGCAGATATAGGGAATGGAAACCAGCCTTGCTATTGAATCACCAGTTGCAATCTTGTAAAATATTAAACTGCTTCCCAGTCTTAAAAAATTCAAGAAATTCCCATTGCAAATCCCAATGGTACATTCCATTTTAATCAAAATAATTATAGGGGCACCAAATTTTGGATTCAAGCTGTGAGGAGGAAATCCGGGAAGAAAAAATGTGTTGAGGAACTCTTGTTGGGTGTAGATTTTGAGAATCCTCATTGAAAGATCCATGGCTTTAATAAGTATTGATAGTTTGATTTTCTGAATTTCCAGAAAGAGAATCTAGTAGAATTCTATTGATGCTGTAGACTGCTGTGTCTTTTCAACATAAAATAAATTGGTTCATTAGATAACCATTTACGAGGTAGGAATGGTGAAATTTTGGAAAAGGATTTGTGATCAATCTATCCAAAGATTTATCTACACTATTTCTGTGGATCTTAATGTTTCATCTTTGAGTAGTCTTTGATCTGTGATTCAAGAATGAATTAACTTACCAACCAAAATATTGAAGGAAAAATCCCATAGGAAATGTGGTTCTGGAGGCTGACCAAGTGATAGAAGCATTCCAAAGCAGCTTCCTTGGCTCAGAAGGTTGAAGATTCTCCTCAGCTTCTTCCCTTGTCGTTTCCAAATGATGATTGAACTCAAGTAGACCCTTGGCCAAGGCAAATTCTTGGAAATTTGTATAATAAATATATATATATATATAAAATACCTATCCACTGACACATCTCAACACCATTGTCCATGGCATCCACAAGGCCATATAACTGCTCAACCCTTAAATTATTTTGATGATGAAAAATATAGGATAATCTTTCTACCTCAATTTTTATTTATTGGCAAAAAAAATTCTTTTGGAAAAGAAATCCACCTTGGTTTAAAATTCAATGATGAGGATGAAGAAATCCCAGATGGTTTGAATAATGATTCATGGAAGTGAACCTATTCTTTTCTTTTTGTTCTTTCAATTCTGGAAACCAACCCAATTCACCCTAAGCATGAAAAGAAAAAAAAAACATATTGCAGAGGGTCATACAATTTGCTCAGTTCACTAATCCTCCTCAGCGGGCCATTTGTGTAGTTTTTCTACTGGTAGTGATGATCTTAATGAATTGAGTGTTAGATTATATCCAGAAGGTCTTGAAGGATTAATCTGTATTCAAGATCAATGGATTCAAATTTGAAGACTATCCACCATTTAAAAAAAATAAAAGAAAAGAAAAAAGGCTACTGCACCTGATTGGCAGGTATCTCATCAACAGTTGGGAGTACAAGTTGTTGGTGATCCTGATTGAAAACTTGAAATAGTGAGTGATCATTTGTTCAGATTCTGAATGCTTTGAAATTTTCAAATGTTTGAAATTTTTTTGGGCTATGTAAGTTTTTTTTTTTTTTTTTTTGTTTTTTGAAGGGGGGGGTACATGCATACTAGGATTCAGCCAGGGCTTTTCCACTAGCAACCTGGTTGTTTCTTCAAGCTAACATGACCATCAGAACTCCCCCTAAAAAAAAAAAAAAGAAAAGAAAAAAAAAAAAAAAACAGTGAAATGTGATGAATTTTGGATCTAGATTTTCAATTTTTATTTTTATTTTTATTTTTATTTTTTAAATTTTGGTTTGGAAAGAAAATAAATTAGTTGAAAAATTTTAGTTTTTTTTCTGATTTATTTTTTTCTTCTGGTAATTTGATATCTCAACTTTGATTTTTGCATACAAGTAATCATCATCATTATTTTATTTTATTTTATTTTATTTTTTTTTTAAAAAAAAAACAAAACAAAAAAACTATGAAAGATTGAAGGAAATTGATGATGAGCTTTCTTGATCTTGATGGGTGTGAATCCAAGGACTTGTCAAACCAAACCCTACAAAGATTTTGGGGGTTTTAATTTTTTTTTCCCCCTTCATTCTTTGATCCTTCATACAATCAGTGTAGATCAATGTGATTTCATAAAAAATTAAAATTCATCCCCCCCCCCAAAAAAAAACAGACATTTATAGATGTATATGACTGGTCAAGAAAGTAACTGAGGCTATTGTGCCCATCAACTGTACGTTTGTCTTCAAGTTCAAACTTGCAATTTTTTTGTTTTTTGTTGTTGTTGTTGTGGGGGGGGGGAGGGGGGTGCTGTTTGCTTAATTACCCATCCAAAAGTGACCGGAAGGCTGTTTGGAGGCATGAGATGGCATGGCTGCACAGGAGGCACAAAAAAAAAAAAAAAAACACCCCATGATCTAGTTCAACACTTCCAAAAATTCTAAAGATTCTCATAGTTTATGTTGAATTAATTACATCAAAAAAAATAATAATCTGAATCTGAATCTGAATCTGAATCTGAATCTGAGTGTGACCAAACATCAGTTTTTGACCTTTTGACTGACCATTTCCAACCAATCCTCCAACATGTTCAAACTGGTATATAGACCCCCCTATGACTCAAGGATGCATGATTTTTTTTCTTTGTGGTTGCTGATTGTCTACTCTGCCTTGAACCAATGAGAAGTTTCTTTTTACTGGGGTGAGTGCAGGCTGATCAACATCCTGGAGGTTTTTTTTTATATATAGTGGTATTTTGCATTTTGCATGGACTACTTTGCATATGCAAATTATCTGGTGAAGTAAACAAAAAAGCCTAGGTCCCACAGGTGGGATATACAATCTAGCTGCTGACTCAATGTTGGGCACAGAAAAGAAAAAGGAAGAGCAGAGAAAAAGGAAGAGAAGAGAAAAAGGAAAAGGAAAGAGGAAGAGAAGAAAGGGAAAAAGGGGTGTATTCAGGGGCATCCCTGCAGGGAGCCATAGGGCGGACTTCTGATGATGGGTGGGTGGGGGAGAACAGTGTTAAGAGTCAGAGTCAGTCATGGGGGGGCCTTTGGGGTTGCACAGTTGGCTACTGGATTGAGGAATTTGAATCTGGAGGTGGCACGGGTATATTTGGCAAGCTCAGGCCAAGCCTTCAAGTTTTTCAAAGCAGAGCTGAGATCGTGAGGTTTGTGAGCCACTTTTCCTCTCCAGAGCTCTGTTTTCAAAATTTTTTGGGGTTTAGGGTATTGTGGAAAAAAGTTAAAGAAATGAGTAACAGTCTCCTTTCTGTATCCACAGTTAGGACAAGACGGTTCTAGTACTCTCCTTAATTGGAAAAGGTATCCATTTAAAGCACAGCTTCCTGACGCAAGTTGGCTTATTACAGATGATTCTCAGATGTTGACTGTTGGAGTTCTTCCGGCCAACGTTTTGTCTGAGGTGATAATACTACTCAGAATGGCTCTTTTGATCTTTGTTATATTGCCATAGAAGGGGAAGGGTATTGGATTCCCTGTGGTCACCGCCTTGTTTGCTTTCTTGTCCGCTAGCTCGTTGCCTTTAATTCCTACGTGTCCCGGGCACCATACTAAAGATATTTTTGTACCTACATTTAAATATGAAGCATAATTCATTAGTTTGCAAAAAAGGTATTGCCCGGGTTTTTCCAAGAGCGGCTTTAGCAGCCTGAGAAAAGCTCCTTTGTTATCTGTAAAGATGATGAAGTTGTCATTGGAGCGCGGGGCCATTTCACTAATAATCATAAACGCAGCTATCAGAACCAATGTTTTGCATTCATGGTTTGAATGCAAGATATCTTTGTTGGTGAAAAAAAGAATGGTTTGTTTGGTGTCAGGATTTTTTCACTGTCCAGCTTAACTGCCCCAGCCCCACCACCTTTTTCTTTGTCAAAAGACCCATCTGTGAAAATCAGCACATCTCTACTAGAACTTTGGTCAATGATTTTTAGTGTGTTATGCATAGCATCCCGTTTTTTTAGATTAAGGTTAAGGAAAGTGACATCACAAGGTAGGCGTTTGGCTTTGGCCTTCAATTGTATAGTGATGGTTTCTACATTTGATTGTAAAAAAGTCAGTATCATTTCTCTACAAATAGTGGTATTTACTGCAGAGGGGAACGGCTCCCTGTTTCTGGAAATCTGCCTGATAAGGTCATTTCTGATGCATTGGGGGGTCCCTATTTGCGTGAGCTTTCTGGCAAAGAACAGGAACACTGTTTTGGTGATGGCTTCATAGATCGGTCGGTGGGTTATGTTGTTCTTGATCCAATCCGCTTTGGTTGACTTAAAGGTTCCTTTTGTCCATGTAGCGCAGATTTTATCAATTTTCTGAGTCAGGGTTTGGATACGAGTTGCGTTTCTCTTGGTGGCCCACACATGGGCTGCATGGGTGAGTCTGGGGGTGAGGACTAATGATACAAGTTTAGCTCTGTTCTTTTCCGAGAGACCCCATCTGGAGTTTCTGAGGTGGGAGAATGTGTGCAAGGTGGCTTGGCTTTTTTGTAGCAGCTTCCCAATGTGTGGGTGGTAGGAGATTTTTTGGTCAATCGTAACACCTAGCCAAATTATCATCTGGGAAAACTTAACTGGGGTGCCTCCAAAATTAAACGCGGCAGGGGAGTTTGTATGGGACCTGGCGTTCAACATGATCATTATCTGGGATTTTTGTCTATCAAAAGTCGCTGCATGTTTGGTTCCCCATGTAAGCAATCTGATGGCTAGTTCATTCATCAGATCCAAGGCCTCCTGGGTAGTAGGGGCGGCAGTTAGATGGACAATATCGTCCACATAACCTATGGATATTGTGGTGGAAGGGGGGTGATTAGTTAGGTTGAGCAGATCAGAGTTGTAGAGGATGTAAAGTATGACTGATAGGGGCAATCCTTGTGGGAGACCGCCAGGTAGCAACATTGGTGACAAGATATAATCATCTAATTGCATTGTGGTTCTCCTTTTGGTTAAGAAATCCCTAATGATTATCCACAGATATTCCGGGCAACCTTTTGTTTGTAGGATATGAATTAGGCGTTTGGGATGGACAGTTGGGTATGCAGACTGGACATCCAAGAACAAGGCAGCAACGACTTTATTTTCTCTCCAGCGTTCTTTTACCCAGGTGTCAAGGTGTAAAATGGCATCATCTGTGCCCACACCCTGTTGGCCTCCGTAGTGTCTTTCAGGTAAAGCGCCGGAATCAGTTGCCCATTCTACTAATCATCTGGCTAAGATGAGTTCTAGGGTTTTTCCCAGGGTGTTTAGGAGAGCTATTGGGCAATAGGCGCCTGGATTTGTATAGTCAGGCTTATTGGCCTTTCTGATAATTGCAGTCTCAGCGCATTTCCAGCATAGGGGATATGTGCCCCGGCTGATGATGTGATTGAACAGGTCCGTGAGTTCAGGAATGAGGGATGGGGCTGTCACCTTCAGAGTCTCATTACGGATTTTGTCAGGTCCTGGGGCTTTCCCAATTGCCAGCTTGGCAATGGCATGCAATATTTCATCATTGGTGATTTCAGTATAAGACGCTGCCCGTACATTTTCCAGGGGAGCGATATCCAACAGATCAATGGTTGACCTGATGAGGGACGTGCCTTCAAATAGCATGGTTGCTTGTTCTTTCTTCCCGGTTGCATGTGACCCGTCAGGCCTTTTGAGGGGGATGATTTGGCCGTTTTTATTTGGCTTGACGCGCCAGAGTGGGCTGAATACGTCACTTAGACTGGATTCTAGAAAATTTCTCCAATGCGTCTGTTTTGCTTGTTTTACTTTCCAGCGGAAATATTCATTCCAGTCTTTGTAGCATGCACAAGCCTCATCTGATTTGGTCAAGAGCATCCATTGTTGGGCCCGATTCCTGGTCTTCAGTATAGGGTAAATAATCTGGGGGTCCCACCAAGCCTTTGCGTGGTTTGCGTCCTGACAAACCATCCGCCCTAATTTAAATTTTGTGTTGAAGAGCGCCTCCAACAGCTCAAGAGCTTTGGCCTCAACATCTTGACCGTTGTGGTGCCCCATCCTGGACACCCTGGCTGCCTTAAGACCTCAATCCATAAACTGTTGGGCAAACGTACTGCCCGGCTGAACAACTTATCCTCAGGCTCATCCAAACCATTCATTATCCGCGTCGCGCGCCGCGCTGCGCCGCGCGCGCTGCGCTTCCATTATCCGCGTTGCGCGTCCTTTATCCGTGTTGCTTGTCATCTCCGCTGTTGTTATAGCACGTCCTCATCTTTGTTGTTGCGTGTCTTCATCTTTGTCGTTGCGCCTCCCAATCTCCTCATTGCTACCGTTGCGCAGCGCTCATCCATGATCTACTGAATCCATCCCGACTGCACCCGCAAGCATTTGGCAAATCCTTGGTCCGTCAAACCTCCCATCGCACTTGATCTATCAGTCGTGGATCTCAAAGCCGTCAGGATTTACTCAACTTTCTCAAACCAATCTCCTATCCGCCCATCCGCGCTCTCATGGACTTCATCCGTCACCTTTCCTGGGACTCTCCCACCCGCTTCCGCTTTCGGAAAAGGGGTGGGTGACTCTGGTATTGTCACGCGCGCCCATCCACAGACCAACGCGAGTGACCACATGGTTGCCTTCCCTTTTCCGCTCTATTTGTAGAATCCGTTGTATATAGTCTAACAGGGCCTCCTGCCCATATAAGGAGGGGCTCTCCCCTGCCTTTTGGCCCAGCATTCCATCATCGGAGCATCCCAGAACATCAGAGGATCCCATCATCCTATCAGACCATCATCAGTAATCAACTTATCTGTGGGCATCCTTCCCCACCTATCTGAGCCATTTATCCGGGTATATCTATGATTTCCCCTTGATCCTTTGAGCCTCCATACTCAAACTCTGTCCTTTGTGACCTTGATCCTTATCACCAACCAATAGACTTGCTGGTTGAAGAAGAATTCCTGTCTGCCTGAATTCTTGAGTGTGTTATACCACTCTGATCCCTTTTTCCGACCATACTGGTCTTGATCTCTCCTTGATCATCTTTCTGGAGCCAATCACGTTTGATTGAAGAGGTTTTATTAAGCTTAAAAACTGGAGTGTTATACCTCCCTTCTTCTTTGAGGTTGAATTTTGCCACGCTATTCTTGAGTTCCTTGAGAAGTGTTGGGATATTCTTGCTCAAATTTGTTATTGATTTGCTTCTAGAGCTTCATAAACAAATTGCTTTTGTTTTGTTCAGCCTCCCACAGTTATCTGGTACCCTTCAAGCGCTTGATTGCGGAGAGTTGGGCAGGTTCATTGAGAACCTGGAGGTTGGTTGGGATTGAGTTGATCTTTCCTAATCAGCTGCTGACGACCAGAGTTATTAGCTTGTGGGCGTTGTTACTTACAACTGCCTTGTTCTATTGAACTCTGAACAAACCTTGACTTATTTGTTCAAGTCTTTCCCTGCACCATCTTGTCTCAGATAGTGTTGTTTCCATTGCTACCGAAAACTCTTATCTTCTTCTCTTAGTTTGATTTCTCATCCATAAGGTTCTGGACCTTGATTCCGGTTACATTAAAATATTATTGTAACTCCTAGGAGGGCAGCCTAAACAGCACCTTTCCCCTCCACAGAACTGCCACGGCTTAGCACCGTTTGGAGTCTTACATTTGGTCCCCCGGGCCAGGATCGAACCAGCAACCTTGGGATTTACAGTCCCAACTTGAAGAATCAACTCCGAAATCCTATCCAATTTCTCTTTCTTTTTCTGTTTGTTCTTTTTTCCAATCCGTGGAGGTAACTTGGTCTAGAAGTAAGTCCTCCCAATTTGGCACCGCTCGGGCAAGATACTTGTTGTTTTTGGCGAAACCCTACTCTTGCCACACTCGTGAGCCACTTTGGAAATCTGCTCTTTGGATCCCCTAGGAACTCTGTTATTCGATATGGCATCTCCCGCTACTCCAACCACCTCTGTCCGACCTAAGATGGTAAAGATCAAACCTCAGAACAAGAACTTAGGCTTCAACGGTACAAATGTTGAGCGATTCTTGGACTCCTACGAAATGGCTGCTGAAGTGGATGGAGCTAGTGAATTCAATATGGCTTATCAGTTGCGATTCTTTATCTCCTCTGATGAAGTTATGGAGGTAATCAAGTCTTTCGAGGGATTCAAATCCCACAACTGGACGCTTCTCAGGGAGGCTATGTTGGCATACTGGGGTAAAATAGATGTGGCTAGGTTTACTCTGCAGGATTTGGATGCTCTGGTTTCTCAGTGGATCTCCAATGGTGGTATTTCTTCAGCCTCTGACTATCAGATTTTTAGGAAGTCTTGGGATCCCATTCAAAACTATCTTATCCGAAACGATCACATTGACACAGTGGACGAAATTCGAGCAAAGTTCTTCCAATCTTTTTCGTTGGCTGTGCAGGAAAGGATTAAAGAAGAACTGGTCAAATCTGGATCCATGATTACCACCAGGGATAATCGATTCAAGCTCCCTGTTTTTCTTACCCTTAGGAGTACTGTGGATAAAGTCATGAAAGGTCAAACTGCTCTTACCTTTGAAAAGCCTAGAACTACTGAACCAGTCCATGCTCCTTCTTTTAAAGAGTCAAACAATATTATGATTAAAATGGAGGCAGATCGTAGGCCTAAAGCAGATCCTAATTCCAATTGGGAACCTACTACTATAGATGAAATCACCAAGTTACTTAGGGCCTTTGAGAACAAAATAGATCAAAAGATTTCCTCGCTATCTACGCCTAAAGCTCCTTCTTCTGTTCCCAAATCAACCCTGGTCTGTTACTACTGTCATAGGGAAGGCCATGGAACCGGACGATGTCAAGAACTTCAGAAGGACTTAAAGGAAAAGTTGGTAGAGCAGAGGGGAAACAATTACTTCCTCCCTAATGGTGCCCTAATCCCTTTTGACTCGTCTCGTCCTATCCGACATGTGGTGGCCTCTTACCAGCCATCACCCCCTGTGAAAGCATCTCTTGCTTCCTTTGAATTTCGATCATCCTGTGGTACCCTCCAACCTTGGTATCCTCCAGCTATTTCTTCCTCTAGTCTTGCTGGGACTACTTATCAATCTGATCCAGCCAGGAAACGACATGAGGAACCTAAACCTCATAAGGCTCCTTCCTTGCCAACTTCAATCCTTCAAAAACCCGTGAAACGTCAATCATCACTTGAGCCTCCTTCCTCTGATGTAGAAGACATGGAGGTGGAAAAGGAACCACTCATGGAAAGGATCCCAGATCACCCTGATCCTTCTCCCTCACCTCAACCTTCTAATCCTATCTTAGATTCTGCGTCACCTGAACTTCCTCCCCCCACCCAGCCCAAAGTTTGATTTGAAAGGGGCATCTCCAAGGATCACCCCAATGCTGTGGAGGGAGTATTAAAGAAAATTTCTGATCTCAAAATTCCTGATCTATCTGTGGCTGAACTCCTATCGATCTCTCCATCTGTTGCTGAAGGAATGAAGAAGTGGGTCTCTCGTCGACGTGTGGAAATTGGCCCTGAAGAACTCAAAGTCTCCTCTGGCACTTTAATGGAGGACTCTGGTGGAACCAGTCCTTCTATAGAATCCAATCTTTATTCCTGTCCCCTTGGCTTTCTTCCTTGTTATCTTGGTGACTCGGCTAAAACTGTTTCTCCTCTTGTGGATTCTGGATCTCAGCTTAACTTAATCTCAGATGCTATGGCCTGCAAGCTCAAACTTAGTCCTAGGGTCAGCTTCAACTCTGCAGTATATGGGATAGGAAATCAAGCTTGTGAACTGGTTGGTATTGCTGAAGATGTACCGGTCAGGATTGGTCGAAATATCGTTGGAACCTTCCATTTTTGGATTACTTGTTTGGACAGTCCTATGATCTTGGGACAACCCTTCTTAATGGACTTTGGTGCAACCCTGATGTTTTCTGATCAAGTTGGGGAGAGAATTCTTCTCCCTGATGCTGACTGCAGAAAAATTGAAGTTCCTCTTTGCTCTTTGGATTCTGGTTGTTGGGAAAGAGATTTTCCTGGTCATTCTCCCAAATCATCTTTTAAGGGGAAGCAGAAGGATAACTCTAGTTCCTCTCATTTTTTAGGGGAATAGTTGATCCTACCAATGGTTGTAGTTCTTTTCAGCCTCAGACTGCAACTCAAGGGTCAACTTCCATCCCTCAGGCTTATTTTTCATTCCTTTCATCATTCTCTTCTGAGCTCAAGAATATTAAAAAACAAAAACATATCAAAACAGAAAAATCCAAAAATATTTCTCCTCCGTCTCCTTCTCTCTCTGGATCTATTGTGTCTTCTTTTCCTTCTACTTTTAAGTCTGATCAATCTTCTCTCAGTTCCGGTTTGAATCTCCGCAATGAGCCTAAACTAGATCCTAATTGCAATTCCATTTTTGGCGATTTTGGTATGAAGGAATATGGGCTTCAGTGGAGGCAATTTGGGGTACAAGTAAGTCCTCCCAATTGTGCACTGCCAGGGCAATCTTTTACTGTCATTTTCGAAACCCTACCTTGTGCCACACATGTGAGCAACGTATTATCTCCTGGTTCTCCTTTTATGGAAAAGGCAGCCTTCAAGGATATTGCAGAACATCGGACTTGGAAGATGTTGGAACTTGGACTCAGCTTTCGTAATCAAGTCTCTCTGGTCAACTCTTGGAGGAAACAAGAAATTCTCTCTTTTGCCACTAAGTATAAACCAGTTGCTAAAAAGATCCAACCAGTCAACCAGGCTATGCCTCTCAACCTCAATCCTCCCCTTATGCATCCTCCTCTATCTCGCAATCCTTACTGTGGTCTTCCTCAATCTCTTACTGGTCCCTTTGTGCCTAATGGACGGGTCACTGAAGAACTTCTGAAGGTGGTCAACTTTGGTCCAGATGGATGGCTTCTTCCTGATGAGTTAAATTTAATCAAAAATGTCTTATCTCTAAGAGAAAAATCTATTGCTTTCTGTGAAGAAGAGAGAGGTCTCTTGCGGGAATCCTATGGCCTCCCTTATATCATCCCTGTAGTTGAACATGATCCTTGGCAAAAGAAAAAGATCCCTATCCCTGCTGCTAAAGTTGACGAATTCATCAAGTTGGTTCGGGAACGAGTTTGAACTGGCCTGTATGAACAGTCAACTTCTAGTTACTCCAGCCCCGTCTTCTGTGTCCTCAAGAGTAATGGTAAACTTAGAATAGTTCATGATCTTCAACCTCTTAATAAAGTTACTATTAAAGACTCTGGTATCCCTCCTGCTACTGAAGAATTTGTTGAATCCTTTGCGGGAAGAGCTTGCTATGGTCTAGGGGATATTATGGGTGGCTATGACAAACGATCCTTACATCCTATTTCTCGTCCTCTCACTACTTTCAACACTCCTCTTGGTCGATTTCAACTTACTCGATTGCCTCAAGGAGCCACAAACTCGGTTGCAGTCTATCAGGCTCAGATGATGTGGATCCTCCAGGATGAAATCCCTGATCATGCTGGTATCTTTATTGACGATGTCGGAATTAAAGGTCCAGTATCTGACTATGATAATGAGCTCTTACCTTGGCATTCAGGAATTTGTCGTTTTATCTGGGAATATGCTACTACCTTGGAGAGGATTCTGTTTTGAATCGAGGAATCTGGCCTTACTGTCTCTGGATCCAAACTGGCGGCTTGTGTCCCTGCTCTGGAAATTGTTGGTCATGTGGTCTGCAAGGAAGGAAGAAGGATGGCACCAGCCAAAGTCAACAAGATCATCTCTTGGCCTACCCCAATCAATCCAACTGAAGTTAGGGGCTTTCTAGGTGTTGTCACTTATGTTAGAATCTTTATCCCATCTTTATCCAAAATCTGTGCACCCTTGCGTTGTCTAACCAGAAAAGATGCTGAATGGATTTGGACCCAAGATTGTGAATGTGCTTTCCAGCTACTCAAAAGGATAGTTGGTAAAGAAATAGTTTTGAAAAAGATCTCTTATGGACCTGGAGCTGGCAAGATCAAGCTGGCTGTTGATTCTAGTTATCAATCTGTTGGGGCCGTCCTTACTCAGGAAGATGAAAATGGTTGGGACCGTCCTGCGCTTTATGAATCTTTGTTATTTTCAGATGTAGAATCTAGATACTCCCAGCCCAAACTGGAACTCTGTGGTGTGGCTTGAATGATGAAGAAACTTCAAACCGTTCTCTGGGGCCAACATTTCGAATTGCAAGTTGATGCTTGATCCATCATTGAAATGATCAACGCTCCCAGTCTTCCCAATGCTCCTATGACTCGTTGGGTGGCCTTTATCCAGCTTTTCTCTTTTGATATTTTTCACAGGCCGGGAAAATCTTTCACCATGCCTGACCGTTTATCTTGACGACCTCTTGGGGACAACAAATCTGATTTTGGAACCGATTTCAATGAAGAGGAACCTTTAATTCAACCTATTTTCTCTTTTTCTTCGCAAAATTATTCTGGCTTTCAACAAGGCTTCTGGTTTAAATTAGAGCAGTACCTTTCAACTCTTCAAAAACCTCCTGATCTCTCTGCTAAGGAATTTTGATCTCTTAAACAAAAGTCTTCTAATTTTTTTGTTCAAGGCTCTAGACTTATGAAGAGGGGCAATCCTTGTGCTCTTATTGTGATTACTATTCCCTCGAAACAAGATTCTATCCTTGAAAGTCTCCATGAAGGCCTTGGTCATTGTGGGGAAACTGAAACTTATCGACGACTATCCGAACAGTTCTGGTGGCCATCTTTGAAGAAATCCGTCTCCCAATGGTGCAAGAGTTGTGAAGTTTGTCAAAAACGAGATCTTAGGCGCCCAGCTGAAATTTGTTATCCTACTGGGGAGTCCACTGTCTTTGGAAGGATTGCTATGGATGTGGTTCATATTAAGGCAGGTGGTGCTAAGTACCTCATTGTGGCTAGAGATGATTTTTCCGGATGGGTTGAAGCGAAATTTCTTAAGAACCTTAGCTCTGAATCAGTGGCAGCCTTCCTCTACGAGACCTGGACAATGCGTTATGGCCTGGCTCGATCTTACTCTACTGATGGTGGCTCTGAATTTGGGGGCAAGCTTGCTGAAATGATCCGATCCCTTCCTGGACAACATAGAGTTACTACTCCTTATTATCCTGAAGGCCAAGGCATGGTGGAACGAGGCCATGCCCCTTTGAAGGCTGCACTTGTTAAACTGGCTGGTGAAAGTGGCAAGAATTGTCACAAACTCCTTCCTCTTGTTCTCTTTTCTGATTGAATCTCAACCAAAAGGACTACTGGCTACTCACCTTATGAAATCATCTTTGGTCAAAGAGCAGTCCTTCCTTTGGATCTAGAAATGGAATCTTTCTTGGGTATCTCTTGGGAAGAGGTGTCCTCAACCACTGATCTGTTAGTTGCTAGATCCAAGCAACTGGAGCGAAGTGAAGACGTTCGTGATGAAGCTTATCAAACAATGATGGAGGCCAGAGCAAAATCCGTCCAGTATTGGGAGGACAAGCACTCTAATCAAATCAGGGAGCCCTTGAACCCTGGTGACCTAGTTTTAGCTTATAATTGATCTTTGGAAACCCAGTGGGGCAAGCTTTTCTCTAATCGTTGGAATGGCCCTTATCAAGTGGTTCATCAAGTTAGAGGTGGATCTTATGTTTTGGAGGAGCTGGATGGTACTCGGTTGGCCAGAAGGTTCTCTGCTGATCAAGTCAAGAAGTTCCATTGTTGTGGGGGCAACTTATCTCAGAAGTAAGTCCTCCCAATTGTGCACCACCAGGGTCATTTGCTGCGTTTTTGTTGTAAAACTCTACTGTATGCCACATATGTGAGCACCTGGGACGCCCTCCTTGTTCTATTCCTGCCGCTTCTAGGGTTCATTTGGAAGAATCAAGATATTTTCCTCAACTCTTCAACCACTCTCAAGATCAAAATGGCCATTCTTTGGTTTCAATCATCTGTCTTTCCTTTCTTTTCTTTCTATGGCATCAAACTTGGGAGCAGACTAGGGACAGTCTGTAAGTTGGGGAGAGATGTGGTGCCCCATCCTGGACACCCTGGCTGCCTTAAGACCTCAATCCATAAACTGTTGCGCAAACGTACCGCCCGGCTGAACAACTTATCCTCAGGCTCATCCAAACCATTCATTATCCGCGTCGCGCGCCGCGCCGCGCCGCGCGCGCTGCGCTTCCATTATCCTCGTCGCGCGTCCTTTATCCGTGTTGCTTGTCATCTCCGCCGTTGTTATAGCACGTCCTCATCTTTGTTGTTGTGTGTCTTCATCTTTGTCGTTGCGCCTCCCAATCTCCTCATTGCTACTGTTGCGCAGCGCTCATCCATGATCTACTGAATCCATCCCGACCGCACCCGCAAGCATTTGGCAAATCCTTGGTCCGTCAAACCTCCCATTGCACTTGATCTATCAGTCGTGGATCTCAAAGCCGTCAGGATTTACTCAACTTTCTCAAACCAATCTCCTATCCACCCATCCACGCTGTGGTGCTCTTTTATGGACACAAGTCAGGAAAGGGCAGCAGGCGGCGCGCTCATAGGCCCAGCAGCGGTTGGGTTGGGCTCTGCACCTGGAGACGGGAGACGACGGATTGCGCGGACCAGAAAGCTTGCGCGGATTGGAAGGCTTGCGCGGATTGGAAAGCTTGCGCGGATCGGAAAGCTTGCGCGGATTGGAAAGCTTGCGCGGATCGGAAAGCTTGCGCGGATCGGAAGGCTTGCGCGGATCGGAAGGCTTGCGCGGATCGGAAAGCTTGCGCGGATTGGAAAGCTTGCGCGGATCGGAAGGCTTGCGCGGATTGGAAAGCTTGCGCGGATTGGAAAGCTTGCTTGGGTTGGAAGGCTTGCGTGGATCGGAAAGCTTGCGCGGATCGGACGGCTTGCGTGGACCAGGCGGACCGCGCATTGCAAGGCGCGCGGATTGGGTCACGCGGGTACGCGGATACCTGGAACGGGTTGATGGGCGGATGGGCGCGGGCAGGCAAGCTGGGCGTACGTTGATATTGAGGGGCATGGGTTATGGGGCAAGGGATGGTGGGGTAGGATTGGGCTAGGGTTCTGTGCTTAGGGGTTGTATCTCATCATTCTTGCTTACTTGTGGTTGTACTTAGGTTAGGGTTGAGAGGGAGGACTTAAATACTTTGCTCTCAACTCTGGGTTGTAGGGGGGGGACGGACTTCAGGGACTGGACTGCACTCTAGGATATCACTTTTTATGGCATCGGATTGGATTGGATTGGAAGGGAAGGAATTCATCTCATTGTTTCTCTCTCTCTCTCCCTCTCTCTCTCTCTTGAACGGCTGCATCCAATCTCCTTACAGACGCTTTGATCAATAACTTCCGGAACTCGAGGACGACTTCTGGGGTGTTGCTCCCTAAAGTTTCCACATCTGGGGGTCTGGCCGGGAAAAATCTTTCGTCAAAGTCTCTCGAAGGTACTCACGGATGCTACCAACAGCCGCTTCTCTTCCTTCCTCCTCCAACGGCTTCCGCGCTACTCCATGGATTTACCCGCATATTAGACTCAACATTGCGGAGGTGGAGCGATTCATCTCACGTTATGAAACAATTGCGGACTCTGAAGGCGTTTTGGATTTTGAGAAGGTGCGCCATGTCGTCCTGTTCATCAAGGACGCGGAAGCGCGTCGGGAAGTGGAGGAGATGGGAGGATACCTGAAACTGGATTGGCCGGAACTGAAGGAGGACATGCTGGCAAGATGGGGGAGGCGCGGTTCTCGCTTTCGGAAGGATGATCTCAAGCCATCCGCGGAATTGGGCTACAAGGCAGGCGCGCGCGACGGGACCCGGTTGCAAGCGGAAGTGGACTACGCGGAACTGGAGTACTACAGGGAAGAGTATGTTCCGGCCCCACCACCGGCAACCATCTCTTGGGCTAGCAAACTTGCAGAGGTGGCAAGGGGCCTTGAGGCCTATCTGGAGAGTATTCAGTCTCCCAGTGCATCTGCGCCCCGCATGTGCGCAAATGGGGAGGACGACGACCATTGGCGGACGGGAAAAAGGGACCAGAAAGTGGATTCAAACGCGGAATTGGTTTCCCCGGTGGGGGCTAAAAACGTGTTGGGGAAGCGGGATTCGATGGAACCGGTGCGGCCTACTGACAGGAAGCGGGCAAGGACAACGGAACGGGAAATTGATGCTCTGTGCGGACTGGGAATTGGCAAGCGGCGGACGGATCTTGCAAAGAAGGTATACGCGGCGGCGGAAGAGACGGACCACGCATTGAAGAATCACGACCCGAGCTGGACTTCTTTGGTGGCAGGGAGCGCGCATTTGGAAAGGGCAGTGGCAGCAATGGAAAGGACGGTTGCGGAATGGACAGACGGTGGGGCGGAGCGGAAGGGTCAAGTGGTCACGCGCGGTCTGGTGAGCAGGGAGTGGTCAGAAATCTCCGGAGGGGAGAACAAGGCCGCAAGAAGGGCAAAGGGTAAAGGATTTTGTGTGGGCGGGGTGGGGAAGAAGAGAGCTGGGATTGAAAGGGTTTCAAAGCCTCTTTCCTCCTCCACGGCGGGTTGTTGTAAGGACGTCTGGGGGTGTTTGCTTTCGTTTGGGTTTTGCGCGCGGATGGGCTCAAATTTCAAAGGATGCAGGAGGGTCTTGGCGGCGGGAGGTGCACCTAGGCGGTCTGGGACAACAATTTGCAAACAAGGTCCCTGCGGGATTGGTTGAGGCAACGCTCCGCGGATCTGGCGATGGGTGGGGCGCGGTCGGCTGAGGACAGCGGCAAAGTTGGGGGGGAGCTAGCGCGGGGTGGAAGGTTGGAGTTGGGACGCGGGACGCGGGCTCAAAAAAAAAAAAAAAAAAAAAAACTCTTGTTCCTTCTTATCTATTCATTCTTCCTTTTCTGTCTCCCCATGTACTATTGCGGATACTCTCACTGGCGCGGATTTCTCACCTTCAGACTCTCACTGGCGCGGATTTCTCACCTTCAGAAGACTCTCACTGGCGCGGATTTCTCACCTTTTCCGACTTCTCACTGGCGCTGATCTTCTCTCTCCAAGGCGCGGATATTGCGCGCGGTCCTTATTCTTGCTCAGGGACTCACAAGCCCAAAGGCTACTCAATCACGCACAACGTATGTCTTTTTTTTGTGTATAGGCTCTAAATACAAAGGATAACTACGGAAGGTGAGATGGTGGGAGATCTCTGGGGACAGAACTCAAGTTGGGGGGGATGTGGTGCTCTTTTATGGACGCAAGTCAGGAAAGGGCAGCAGGCGGCGCGCTCGTAGGCCCAGCAGCGGTTGGGTTGGGCTCTGCACCTGGAGACGGGAGACGACGGATTGCGCGGACCAGAAAGCTTGCACGGATTGGAAGGCTTGCGCGGATCGGAAAGCTTGCGCGGATCGGAAAGCTTGCGCGGATCAGAAAGCTTGCGCGGATCGGAAGGCTTGCGCGGATCGGAAGGCTTGCGCGGATCGGAAAGCTTGCGCGGATTGGAAAGCTTGCGCGGATTGGAAGGCTTGCGCGGATCGGAAAGCTTGCGCGGATTGGAAAGCTTGCTTGGGTCGGAAGGCTTGCGTGGATCGGAAAGCTTGCGCGGATTGGACGGCTCGCGTGGACCAGGCGGACCGCGCATTGCAAGGCGCGCGGATTGGGTCACGCGGGTACGCGGATACCTGGAACGGGTTGATGGGCGGATGGGCGCGGGCAGGCAAGCTGGGCGTACGTTGATATTGAGGGGCATGGGTTATGGGGCAAGGGATGGAGGGGTAGGATTGGGCTAGGGTTCTGTGCTTAGGGGTTGTATCTCATCATTCTTGCTTACTTGTGGTTGTACTTAGGTTAGGGTTGAGAGGGAGGACTTAAATACTTTGCTCTCAACTCTGGGTTGTAGGGGGGGGGACGGACTTCAGGGACTGGACTGCACTCTAGGATATCACTTTTTATGGCATCGGATTGGATTGGATTGGAAGGGAAGGAATTCATCTCATTGTTTCTCTCTCTCTCTCCCTCTCTCTCTCTCTTGAACGGCTGCATCCAATCTCCTTACAGACGCTTTGATCAATAACTTCCGGAACTCGAGGAAGACTTCTGGGGTGTTGCTCCCTAAAATTTCCACAACGCTCTCATGGACTTCATCCGTCACCTTTCCTGGGACTCTCCCACCCGCTTCCGCTTTTGGACAAGGGGTGGTTGACTCTGGTATTGTCACGCGCGCCCATCTACAGACCAACGCAAGTGACCACATGGTTGCCTTCCCTTTTCCGCTCTATTTGTAGAATCCGTTGTATATAGTCTAACAGGGCCTCCTGCCCATATAAGGAGGGGCTCTCCCCTGCCTTTTGGCCCAGCATTCCATCATCGGAGCATCCCAGAACATCAGAGGATCCCATCATCCTATCAGACCATCATCAGTAATCAACTTATCTGTGGGCATCCTTCCCCACCTATCTGAGTCATTTATCCGGGTATATCTATGATTTCCCCTTGATCCTTTGAGCCTCCATACTCAAACTCTGTCCTTTGTGACCTTGATCCTTATCACCAACCAATAGCCTTGCTGGTTGAAGAAGAATTCCTGTCTGCCTGAATTCTTGAGTGTGTTATACCACTCTGATCCCTTTTTCCGACCATACTGGTCTTGATCTCTCCTTGATCATCTTTCTGGAGCCAATCACGTTTGATTGAAGAGGTTTTATTAAGCTTAAAACCTGGAGTGTTATACCTCCCTTCTTCTTTGAGGTTGAATTTTGCCACGCTATTCTTGAGTTCCTTGAGAAGTGTTGGGATATTCTTGCTCAAATTTGTTATTGATTTGCTTCTAGAGCTTCATAAACAAATTGCTTTTGTTTTGTTCAGCCTCCCACAGTTATCTGGTACCCTTCAAGCGCTTGATTGCGGAGAGTTGGGCAGGTTCATTGAGAACCTGGAGGTTGGTTGGGATTGAGTTGATCTTTCC
This sequence comes from Puccinia polysora, assembly GCA_025617555.3. Taxonomy (NCBI): domain Eukaryota; kingdom Fungi; phylum Basidiomycota; class Pucciniomycetes; order Pucciniales; family Pucciniaceae; genus Puccinia; species Puccinia polysora. The sequence goes on along the minus strand of CM062638.1, from coordinate 5,273,383 downwards.
TAATCAGCTGCTGACGACCAGAGTTATTAGCTTGTGGGCGTTGTTACTTACAACTGCCTTGTTCTATTGAACTCTGAACAAACCTTGACTTATTTGTTCAAGTCTTTCCCTGCACCATCTTGTCTCAGATAGTGTTGTTTCCATCGCTACCGAAAACTCTTATCTTCTTCTCTTAGTTTGATTTCTCATCCATAAGGTTCTGGACCTTGATTCCGGTTACATTAAAATATTATTGTAACTCCTAGGAGGGCAGCCTAAACAGCACCTTTCCCCTCCACAGAACTGCCACGGCTTAGCACCGTTTGGAGTCTTACAGTAAAGGGGTTTACCCATGGTTCCTGCAGGAGGAGGATGGGGGGGGGGGGTCGGGGAATGGTGAAGTAGCGTCAGGGTGATCTCTTTTGAGACGTGACAATTTAGTTGTAGAAATGGAATTTTGTTGGGGGCTAGCTGGTCTAGAGGCGTAAGTTGTGCATTAGTTTTGAGAGAAGTGTTGGAAAGGGGAGTGGAAACCAGTAAATCAGGATGTGGGTTGATTTCAGTTGTCTCAATCATTGTATGGGGAATGTGCGGGATGACTTAGCCTGTAACCAGGACCTTTTGAATGGGCATAATACACTAAAAACTGAGTGGTAGATGTCATGGATACCCTCTGTCTTGTTTCTGAGGCCCTCTTTGCATTTGACCCATTCCGTGATTTCTGGCAATTCTTCTAGGCATTCCTTGGTCATATGGTTGCCATTGCACTTGCCACATCTGGGATTCTGATGGCACCACTTACCAAAGTGGCCCATCTTGAGGCACTTGAAGCATTGAGCGGGTTATGGCTTGAAGCGTGTCACTCTATGGTAATCATAATCCAAAAAAATTCCTGTGTGGGCAATGCGGTCAGCTGATCCAATGGCAGCTCGCAGGAGTAGAGCAGTGGTCGTCAAAGATGAGGGAGGACTGTTGACTGACTGGGACTGACCAAGCAAATGCCATGATGATGATGTAGCAGGGTCAGCCAGCAGCAGCTAGGGCCATTGATTGATTGATTGATCAAGAAGGACCATCCACCCTGCACGGTCAAGAGACAGAGACAGACTTGAGTTGGGGAGACTGATTCAGACTGCCAAGCCAATTATCTATTTGTGTACTAGACTAGACAACTCATTGAAATTTGTTACAAGTGACGGTAGAACACAATTATGTCACAAGACCCAACTCACAAACTTTCACGGATTTCCCACATGTCACATAGCTTGTAGTAAGTCTAGTGCCGGACCATCCGCCCGCCTGCAAATCCTTCTCTCTCCTTACCGAGATTTGGATTTGGGATTGGCCTAAAGGTTAGGCCGGAAGCTAACGCGGTGGATGGTCAGGTGAGCTAAAGTTCTGAGAGTAATTATACCAAGATTTGGATTTGGGATTGGCCTAAAGGTTAGGCCGGAAGCTAACGCAGTGGATGGTCAGATTGCTACATTGAACAGGTTAAAAGCCGGTGAACCAACTAGCACGAACACTCATGGAAAATAGGTATCATAAAAGGAAAGAAGATTGGATCAAGAACCAGGCAGAAAAACATCAGACCACCACCACCGGGGCAGAGACAGGAAGTGAAGGGGGAGCGGACCATAAAATGGCGGATCAAACATCATCCTCCGCCGGTTTTGTATTGAAAGGGGAATTCAAATCAAGGTTTGAATCCCTGCAATCCATGCTCACACAAAGTTCCAAAGGATGGAAGCGGCCATGTCAAGGCTGGCTACCCCACAAGAGACGGCAGGCCCGCCAATTCCCCCCCACATGTCCATGCCCGGTCATCGAGGCGACAACCCGTTGTGGTGTCGTATTTATAACCCTGGATCGAGAGCTGCGTTGCGGGCTGCGCGCTCAGCAGTTGGGTAGGTCGGGCTCAGCATCTGGCGTGCGCGCGGTCTCAGCAGTGCCTGCTGCGGGCTCAGCAGCAGTCGCGGCGGGCTCAGCAGTAGGGGCTGCGGGGCTCAGCACCAGGTATGGGTCAGGCCTACCTCAGGCGGCGCCGGACCGCGACCCGCCCGGAAGAAGCGGACCAAGTGATGGAGCCGGCCCGACCAAGCTCGCGGGTGGCTAGTCCGGGAGGCGAGGGCGGGGCGATCATGGGCTATACGCGCTGGGGAGGCCCGCGCGGGCATAAGCGTGGCCCAACCCGCGGATCACGGGATTCGCAGACGGTGCGGACGGAAACACGGGGGGCTCCGAGTAGGGCGCGGCGGAGGGCCGCGCCATGAGAAGGATGAACCGGGCTATGTTAATACCAAAGGGCGCGGGTAATGGCAAGGGATGGAGGGATAGGGTTGGGCTAGGGTTCTGCGGCTTAGGGTTGTATTTCATCACTCGTTCTTGTTGTTTGTGGTTGTACTTAGGCTAGGGTTGAGGGGGGGACTTAAGACCTCACCCTCAACTCCGGGTTGGGGAGGATCATCATCTTACGGATTGGGGAAGGAAGGAATTTCATCATATCATCACTCTCTCTTCTTAAAAACTCATCGCGCCCAATCATCTTACAGAGGCTAGACCAATAATTTCCGGAACTCAGGACAACTTGTGAAGGTAGCTCTTCTTAAGTTTCCACACCGTTGGCCATCAAATTCGTAAAGGACCCAATGTCGTTTCATTGGAATATCAACACCAAGCAACCGATCCTTGCGTTTGATGGGTCCAATTTCAATGTGTGGGAGGGGGCAATTGACTGCACCCTCCGTCAAGCATTCAACCACAACCCTAGTTTCCTGGAGGACCCAGCAAGCTTTGACACGTTGACAAGCACGGAGAATAGAGCTATTGTTAACTTACTTCGCAACTTGGTTGACAACAAGCTTTATGCCATCATTGAAGCGTCCCGCATTGAACTGGCAAGATTGATATACAACACATTAGTTGAGACATGCAAGCGGTCCGACAGGAGGCACAAATTGGCCGTTGCGGAGAGGATGATTGGCTTACTCACTTTGCCCAAGGCGGATATGGCCTGGATAACAAGCTTTCACACCGTTATGGCCAACTTGAATAAGTTAGAAATATCGCGCAATGAACTCGTTGGCTTGCTTGTTCAGTCGGTCGCGGTGGCCCCGCAGGGCATTGACGGGAAGACTTACGAGTATTCTGTCTTGCAGCAACTAAACAATGCAAAGACGCCACCGCAATTCCTTGACGTTGCAAACGTGCTGCAAGGAGCCATTGGCAAGTTGCGACCAAAGCTGGCGGTTGGGGTTGATTTGATGGAATTGGACAGGATCAACTCTGTCTGGGGACGCTACGTACCTCCGCAGCGGAGAGCACCGGCCCCAGGGAATTCCAATGAGAAGCCTGCGGTCAAACCTCACCTCTCGATTGACCGGGCGGCGTATTACGCTGGAAAACGCAAGTCCAATGCCCTGCTGGACACGTACGGCTGCAAGTGCCAGTACTGTGGAAAAGAAGGCCACTGGTACGCCGATTGTGGCGCCTTCTGGACAGACGTACGAATGGGAAGGATCCCAACCCCACCGGAGGATCACACCAACAGCCACTCGTGGTACCTACCACCTCTGCGACCAAACCATCCTGGCCGGTGCAAGGATCGGCTGCAATTGGTGGATATGCTGGAGGTGGACGGCAGGGAAATCTTACTGGACTCGGGGGCCAGAGCGCACATGAGTGGCCCCTCCAGATATTTTCATCCTACCTCTGATCTCAAGACCCCTAAGCAATTCTTCCTGGCGGCTAACGACCAATATGTTGACACCACCGCAACCGGCAGCCTTGTGATTCCAACCAAGACGGGGCAAATGACTATTGAAGGGGTGTTTTTATGTCCATCAGTTGGGGGAATCATCCTCTCTACCGGGAGGCTGCTAGCAGTTGGATGGGAACTGACTTACCGGGGCCTGGAGGCTACGCTGAAGGACCCATTGGGGAACTCCTACAAGACATCTTTCCAAAACTTCTGCTGGGTCATACCCACCTGTAATAGAACTGCCGCTGCAATGAAGATCAGCTCCAAACCTTCTTTTGACCCATACAAATGGCATGTTTGCCTTGGACACGCTTCTGAGGCAGTTGTGAGGACCTTCCTGAGGAAGCACTACCCAGAGGAGGTATGCGGCCCATGGCAATCTTTCTTCTGTGAGCGCTGCGCCATCTCCAAGAGTTTGGATAGAAGAACCCGGGGTGCCGTATCCGGAGTGACAAGGGATGACCCCTTGGACTTATTTGTCACCAATGTTGCTGGTCCATTCAAGGAAGATCTTATAGGAGCCCGGTTTCTCCTGACCTTCCGTGATCACGCATTGACTTACACTTTTGTGGCAATATTAAAGTCGCGATCGGAGGTCCTGGGGAAGATTCTGGGCTGGCTGGAAAACCTGAAGGTGACCTTGGGTTGATACCCCAAGTTCATCCGCAGCGATAACGCGGCGGAATACACCGGCCCTCTCAAGAGGAAGATGGAGCCAATGGGGATCCAGATGGCCCCAATCCCACCGTATCATCCCAAGCAGAATGGCAAGGCAGAGAGAGTGAACAGGACACTGGGCAACATGGCCCGTACTATGCTAAACAAGAGCGGTATGGGTCCAAAATTTTGGTCTTTTGCATACCAAGCGGCAGCGTACATCATCAATCGCCTCCCCAACTCCCGGACGGGCAACAAATCTCCAATTGAGCTCCTATCTGGCAATACTCCCAATGTGGCCATCTTATACCCCCTTTGGGGCAAAGGCCATCGTCCACGTCCCGGCGGAACGTAGGGGGAAGTTGGAGGAATGGGGAGAACACTGCCGGCTACTGGGCTTCCCGCCAGGGGGTGCCGGCTGGATCTTTTGGTCGGAAGGTCAGCAATGGGTGATCCACTCTACATCTGCCATTTTCCCTTTCTTCCAGGCGTTGCCGGTGAAAGCAGTGGCGGATGGCAGAGGGGATATCATCAGCCAGCTCCGGCTGGGAGAAGAAGATACCGATGGCGTTGCTGTGGCCGAGCAGGCTGCCATGGACGCCTTACCGCAGTCGATTGAGCGGGCCGTCCCACGGTCAATGCCGGAGGCCTTGAAAGGTGAATGAGCAAAGGAGTGGCAAGTATCGGGCAAGGGGGAAATCCAGCAATTTGATGATATGGACATTTGGGAGCCTGTCCGACCACATAAGGGGATGAAGATCCTAGGCACCAAGTTTGTCCTGGTGCACAAGCGGGATGCAGAAGGGAATCTTGTTCAGCGTAAATCTCAATATGTTGCAAAGGGATGTAGCCAGAGACTGGGGGTGGATGTTTATGAAACTTATGCACCAACCGCGTCCCTCAACAGCTTACAACTCCTGCTTGTGGTAGCCCATAGCGGTTCCTATCCAGTGGCGAGCTTTGATGTGAGTGCCGTCTACCTTTACGGGCCCATTGACAAAGAAGTCTATGTCCAACCGCCGATCCTGCTGCGCCCGGAATGGAAAGGATTTGTTATGAAGCTAAAAAAGTCAATGTATGGAACCCGGCAGGCGGCAAGGTGTTGGTGGAAACATTTCAAAGCGGTTGTGGGGCGAGTTGGCCTGGAGGCGAGTGAGCTCAAAGATTGGCTATACATCTGCAAGGACAAGGATGATTTTGTAGTGGTGTGGATGCACGTGGATGATGGGGTTGTGATGGCTTCCTTGGAGCAGATGATGCTATGCTTTTGGGAAGGGGTCGAACGGGAGCTGAAAATCAAGTGGTTGGGGGCGCTAAACAAGATTGTTGGCATTAGGATAACTCAGAAGGACAAAGAGATGACCCTGGACCAGAAGCTGTTTGCGGAGGAGATTGTGGCGGACTACCCAAGGCGTGTCCTCCGGAGGCAATTGCCACTGGCCGGCGGGACGGTAGAGGCAACTATGGGCAAGGCTGTGGCGGTAACGGAATACCAATCAATCCTGGGATCCTTGATGTACCTATTGTGCGGGACCAGACCAGATATAACCTATGCCGTCAACCTACTCGCTAGGTTTAGCTCTTGCCCTGGCAAGGAACGCTGGACAGAGCTCGATCACCTCATTGGCTACCTGCAGGGGACCACGGACAAATCCCTCTGTTATCTATGCGGCGGACCCAAATACTTAACCATGTGGGTTGACGCTAATTTTGGAGGTGAGCATGAACGTTCCACCAGCGGCTATGTCATCCAATATAAAGGAAACACAGTTGCTTGGGGGGCCAAGTGCCAAACAGTAGTTGCTCTATCAACATGCGCAACTGAGTATGTGGCCTTATCGGAGGCGTCCCAGGTCCTTGCCCATCTACGGCTAACCTTAACTGATATATGCTTTGGGCTGCCTTTGGTTATCTACTGCGACAATGAGGTGGCTATCTTGGTTGCCACTAACAATGCCTTGCGTAAGCAAACTCGTTACCTCAGCAGGGCATTCTACTTTGTCAATGACTTTGTGTGATGCAAGAACATTGCCATAACATGGACAAGCTTGGTGTTGCAACTGGCTGACATCATGACCAAAGCTTTGGGCCCAAACAAGCATGCAACTGGCGCCGCGGGGATTGGGATAGTGAGCTGACATAATTGTGGGAGGGGATGTTACAAGTGATGGTAGAACACAATTATGTCACAAGACCCAACTGACCAACTTTCACGGATTTCCCACATGTCACATAGCTTGTAGATAGTCTAGTGCCGGACCATCCGCCCGCCCGCGAATCCTTCTCTCTCCTTACCGAGATTTGGATTCGGGATCGGCCTAAAGGTTAGGCCGGAAGCTAACGAGGTGGATGGTCAGATTGCTTGCTACATTGAATAGAGGTAACCGATCAGGTGATGATGGACAGGCAGATCGGTGGTGTTCTCTAGGTCTCATTATACTTTGTGGATGACCATCCATGACCCAGGCGATCGCTTGGGCAGGTAATTATAAGGTGTTGATGAGGATGATGCATGACATCATTGGAGCCGCGTGCGTCGAGGCGTCAGGCCAGGCGGGTCGGGACGCCCCAGTTGGAAGTTGGGATCCGATGGCAGCTCGCAGGAGTAGAGTAGTCATGAGGGAGGACTGTCGACTGAGGCCAAGCAAATAATGCCATGATGATGATGTAGCAGGGTCAGCCAGCAGCAGCAAGGGCCATCGATTCATCCAACCTGCACGGTCAAGAGACACAGACAGACTTGAGTCGGGGAGAGACTGATTCAGACTGCCAAGCCAATTATCAAGTTGTGTACTAGACTAGACTAGACTAGACTAGACTAGACTAGACTAGACTAGACAACTCCTTGAAATTCACTCTGACCAGATTCCAACCAATCCACCGAGACATCGATAAGATAGATTATAACATCGTCTACTCTACTCTACACCCATCGATTCTCAAACTAAGGATCCCCTGCTTCACTAGATCTTCAACTTAACCCTCCCTCTCTCCCCAGATCTCATCATCCATTCCTCCTCCCAGCTTGATGAATCATGTGGTTATGGTCAAGAAGCCCCAAGAGTGCTAAGGCAGTCTCCCTCCTCCAACCAGCACGAGATCAAGAAGATATCCTATCATCCTCAATCGATTCCGAATCATCATCATCATCATCATCATCATCATCATCCAACCATCATCGGAGGATAACGATCGATGAACATCATTCGGACCCACGAACGAAACCGATCGAGGAGCAGCAGCCCGACCAGGGAGATCATGATAACTTGCAGAGTACTCCTGACCCCCCAAGAGTAGCAGATCATACCAGGGCTCATAACGGTAAAGTTCATCTCACCAGCATCCATGGGCCCATCCATCGATGATCTTCTATCCTGATATCATCCTCTATCGACAACCTTTGACTCATCAACTACCATCCTTCCATCCACCCCTCCGATCTTCTCATCATCTATATCTCCCATCCACCTCGGCTGGCTTATCGATCCAGTCGTCGATCGACCATCCAATCTAATCCTCAACCATCATCCAAACTTGAACTTTTTAAACTCCAACACCGCCACTCTCGCCCTCAACTCCACTCCCATCCCATCCTTCCCAAAGCTCACCAATCTCCCTACCACCTCTCCCTCACTCAAAACTCTCCAAGAGACTCGCCGTCAATCCGAACTCAACTTCTTCCGGCACATCTACCACAACCCGTCCGTCCCATCCAATCAACATCCCCACCAGCAACCCTCCGATCATCAATCCCCATCGATTCAATCACACTCTTTCACCCTCAGACTCGTCGACCAACCTCAAGCCGATCAATCCTCCTCCGCCTTCCTACTCCCCTACCCCAATCCCGATCTATCCTTGATGACCGACCCGAGCACCCCTATCGAGTCCGGCCAACGACAACCTTGCCAAGCTTCGAACCATTCAGATCTCCACCCACCCTCCTCACCCTCGATCCACCAACGCCCAATCTCAGCCTTACCCAATCGCACCCAGACTCCATTCAAACCGTTCAAACCTCAGCCCTTCTCATCCCTCCCATTCGATCGAACTCGATCACCACTATCATCATCACTCGATCAGCCCGATCAATGTCCTCGTACCACCATGGGAACCCGGAGAACCGCCGGGGCTGCTGACCACCCAACCCCTCATGAACCCCTGGACTCGACTCGGTCCAAGCAACTGGTAGAGTCGATTACCGAACCCATCGACTCACCTACTCCTCAGTTCGACCTACCTGCCTCACCCATCGATTCACCTTCCAAACCAATCCATCCACCGATCGAACCCATCAACTCACCCCGTAACCTCATCTCCTCTCCCATCAATGCTCATCAATCCCCTAGCAAGCCATGTAGTCGTTCACCCATCCAACCAAACAAGTCACCCACCAAGCCACTCGATTCCCCCACTCAACCAATCAATCCATCTACCAAGCCATTCAATTCATCCTCTGATGACTGTGTTGAGGCACCAGCCCCTCCTCCGAGCTCTCCAACCAGGCCGATCACATCTCCCAAGGTATCCACTGAATCCTTCCAAATGCTGATCGACCCTCCCAGAGTTCCCTCTCAATCCCCCAGGAAATCTACCGGTGTTCCTCCGCGATGCCACGGATCCCCCAAGAAATCTGGAGGTCCCAAAACCTCCGCTCACTCCCCAATAAGAGTGCATGGATCCCCGATTAAATCTCCAGTTTCTCCCCTAAAGTTCACCGATTCTTCGAACGAAGCGAACCTATCGCCCCGCAAACCAGGCTTTCGTACTGCGTCTGCTGCGATTTCGAGCGTCATCAAACCGGCAGATAACGTACCTCAAGTTTCTAGTTCGACCATGGCTCAAGTCATGAACGAACTTGAAAGTCGAACTAAGGACGCCCCTCAAATCACGAAGATCACTTTCCAAGATCAAATCAACTTGCCCCCCCATCATGCAAGAAGTCAGTCTAACCCTATCACCCATCGATTTACCCAAGTTCATGGGAAAGAATTCGCAAAGGTCGGTGCCGAATCGTGGTTTTAACTCCCAATCGATCCATGTACTCATCCTAATTCATTCCGATGGTTTTTTGCACCCTCTCTTCCCTTCCACTACGGTGCCCTCAACACTTTGGACAATGTGACATCATGGTCCAAAAAAAAAGTATGACAGCATCACCAATCATTATGCAGCCAAGAGGAAGGTTGAGGAGAGCGGAAATGGTCAAAGTGCGGCGAACCCTGTCATGAAGCGCGCTAAGGTGTCTAATCTAGGCTTACCTAAGCCCGGGGATCATCAACCAGGAGAGAATACTATGGAGCCAAAGGAAGCTCAGAGGAAGAGACAAGACGTCAAGAGACAGCTAGAACTCGCTCGGTCTCGCAGGAAATCCAATACTTGTTCGTTCTTCTTTTGTGGTCGTTCACCCGGTCTTGTCTTCTTTGGCATTCAATCCCCTAACTAACGTCGTACTCCCATGCAATCTGTCCATTCTATTCCATGTCCTCTGTTGCCTAACCTCGATTCATATAACTAAAAGCCAAGCAAACCAAACCTACACCTAGTGGATTCAGTTCGTTTGGGTCGCGGCTGCTAAGGTCAGCCGTCAAGACCGTGACTAAGGCGTTCAAGGGTACTCAACTGGTGACCAACAAGGCGGATGGTGTGGGATTTGGTGTGCCCGCCGGACTGGGTGTTGGACCAGCCAAAGCTCCACCCTCACCGATCAGAAAGGATGTTCAACCTATCCGCTCGATCGTCAAGCCACCCTCGACTCGTCTCCCCCCTGCTGGTCTTCACAGAATTACCTCTTCTACTCTTGTTGGCGCTACCAATCGTCGTAGAGTCCTCTCTGGTCCTCCCGTCGCCTCTTCCAACAGTCTTGCTTCGACCAAAAATTCCTCCCTAGCAAACCAACCCCAAACTCAAGGTAATGGTCCCGGCAAGTCCGTTTCTGTCTCCAAGGTAAGACTCTGTTCTCAATGCTATTTCTCGTTGACCCTGGTTAGTGTTCCTTATGAGAACCTCATCTTTGTTTTGACTGATCGCGTGATTGGCTATTTGAACTGAAAGTCGACTTGGCAACCCAAAACCTTACCTAAGCCAACTGTTCCTACCGCTGGTTCGATGACGAGTGCTCGACCCAAGGCATCTCTCAATAATTCTGCTACTAGCGCTACGTCCGGTTCGATCATGAAATCCAGGATTCCAAAGGTCTCGGCTTTTGGTGGTCAAACCGTCATTCGAGCAACTTTGAAGACTATCGTTGAAGGAACGGCTCGCACCCAACCGAACTGCCCTCCCTCGGTGCCCTCGCTTCCCGCTTTTACCAAAAGTAGCAAGATCGCAGTTGGGATTGGGCAATCAAATAAAGTATTACCCACAAAATTGAGCCAACCTATCCGGTCTACCAAGCCTCTCAAATCGACCGTTAGAAGTACCAGCATGACTGCGGCAAGTCGCGAATCTCAGAGGAAGCCATTCGGATCGTCTTTATTCGTAGGTGGTAAGACCAAATCAAGCATATCTAGTCACAGCACCCTTAAGGAGAAGGGGAAACGTTTGAGTATCAGCAATCGAAGTAAATTTGTCAGCATGCAGAAGAAACGAAGGTCATCCTTCGGTCGAACCACTAGGCGAAGGTCCAGTTTATCTGTCGGCACCAAAGCGCTCTCCCATCGCGTTTCATGATCATGATACCTCCCCCGCTTTTCGTTTTCCTACTCATTCCTGCACGGTTTGTGCCGCTCATTCCGTTTTTTTTTTTTTTTCTAAGAAAAAAAAATCATTACCATCTCGATTTTGTTTCCTCTTGGCCCGCTGGATTCCTCACTCGAAACCAGGGATCCCTCCCTTTCTCTTCTCGTATTTCCTTTTCTCACGCACTAGTACTGTAGTCAAACGGTCTGTATCCTTGATACGCCTGTCCGATCCATAATCTCCTAGGCACACAACCCCGGATGTTTGCAACTCGATGTATTCGAGCTCTTGGTCGCAGGGCCATCGATATATACCTAAAAGTGTGATGAAGCGCGCTTTTACATATATACTTATCTTTTTGTCTTCTTCTTGAGCAAGATTGAATTTTGGGCTTTGGTTTCTGAGTTGTATTTTTTTGTATGTGTGTTTTTAACGATCATCGATGGCTTCAGTATGATCCATCACCCAACGAGCAGAAGTGGCATGCATGAAGCTGTGAGGAACACTGCAGTAGTCGAAGAGGAGTGGAGGAGGGGAGGGGGTAGACTTGTCGAATCACCACCCCGAGAGTATGCTCGCTCGCACACTTGGCCCACTCACCCTCACACACGCCCCCCCCCCAAAAAAAAAATACGGTCTGACGACGAATTTTTATATATTTTATTTTTATTTTTTGGGTACATGATGTGTGGGTTTAGTGGTACGTACGTACATGCCGAACATGAGCGTGTGTGTGTGTGTGTGTGTGTGTCTGGGGGGGGGGGGGGGGGGGGGGGGAGGTGGAGACTAGATGTGGGTGGGTGATGATGAGTGCGGACGGGAAGGAGCGTGGAGGCGACGAGATGCGGGCAGCCTCGGCGCTGTTTCCGACGCCTTAGCCGGGTCCGGTCCGTCTGCACAGGACCCTCTCGCCCGCCCAGGGAGTCGGTGTCCACGCGGGGGAGGATCGGACCGGACCGGACCGAGCAGCCGCGCGCGCGGCGGGCGAGGGGTGCGAGGTGGCCCGAGCCCGAGCCCGAGCCCGAGATCAGATCCTCGCCCTCGCCCTCGCCCTCGCCCTCGCCCTCGCCCTCGCCCTCGCTCGTACCGACTGTACCTCCGAGAGCCAGTCCCGTCCCGGCCTCTCGCTCTCGTCCTTCCTCCCTCTACCCCCTTCTCCTCTACGTCGGCACCCGATCCCCCTTGACGTCTTATACCACCGGCTTCCGTGCTCCTCGTCAGTCTCAACCGGCCAGGCCAACCTACCCTCCACTCCTCAGGCCCCTCCTCCAGCCTCATGCAAAGCCCCCCCCCCCCACACACACACCTGGCGGCTGATCGTCTAGGCCCTCGCACCCCTCACCAAGTATGATCTTCCTTGCGTCCATTGACTGCATCATCATGGCAGCTAAATCCTGCCTGTCTATATACATCATGTTCAAAAGGTGTATGATGAGTCATTCGAACAATTCTCATCATTATCAATCGGTTTCATGACTGTTTTGTAATATATTTTTTTGTTTTTTCAAATACCTCAGGCGTCGTTGGTGTAGTGGTTAGCATTGAAGCCTTCCATTCAGAACAGCTTTAGTCCGGGGTTCGAATCCCCGACGACGCATCGTTTTGGACCGGGACGACCTTCCCGGCGCTTTTGGCTCGCTTGCCTGCATCTCGAGATAACTCCTTCTAGATTCCTATCCACCTTCTTCTACTTGGCGCTTGTTCTTTTCTGTTTCCCTCTTCTTCTCTTCTCTATTTCCTTAAGCTCTTGGCTTTCTTCTACTCGCTCGGTTTCATCCTCTTCTTTTTCTTCATCAATGGTGATCTCCCGGCCTCTTTGATTATGGCACCCCTGGGCTCCAGGGAGTTCTCGTACTGGCACTTTGATACTCATGAATGAGCCTTTGAAATCTGTGACTGTCCCCCCCCCCCCTCCTTTGTGATTTTTTTTTTTTTTTAAAAAATTAAAAAGTTTCAAATGAGATTTTGAGAGGTTTGTTCTCATGACATCTCATTCTTCAATTTTTTTTTTAACTTATCTATGGCATTTTGGACTGAGATGCATTTTACATCTCCATGGCTTTCCAATGTAAGTATTAACACACTTCTCAGGGTTTTTTTTTTTTTTTTTGATGATGATGATAATCTTAGCTCTGAAAGACTGGTTGGTGTGCAGCTATCAGCCTGTGTGCTGGCCATGGACTTGTCTTGATGCAGCTGTGCGCAGGAACCTGAGATCCTGGTGCTGTATGGGTGTCTCAGGTTTGTAGTGTTTTGCACAGCTTCAGGTTGGAATTCTGAGCAAATGGTTTTTTATTTTAGTCAAGAACTCCTAAGCTACACAAAGCTAGCTCACTTGATTTCTGACTTGATTTTCAGTCAGGTAACATACTAACTTTCCTAGTAAACAAGTCCACAATACAAGTGGATCAAGTCTGGTGGACTTGTTTACCAGGTCTGGCAGCCTTGTTTGCTTGACAACCAGCCTGGTTTTGGTGGAAAGTGACTCCATGATTTCAAGTGAATCATGCCTGTTGAGCAGGGTGCAAAAGCTGGTGACCAACAGGATTTGACATGCAGTATGCCAACATACCATGATCCATAGACATTCAATCAATCCAAAAAATGTTATATTCTGGCTCAATCTCTTTTTTCAAATCTGTCAAAAAAAAAAAAAAAGGAAAACCAACAAGCTGATTTGATTGACAACATTCAAAGCAAGATAAATCATCTTGCTTTGGAGCTCAAGAGGAAGTTCAAAGAGCTCTGATTGCATACATCAGTTCAAATCCAATTGGAGAGGCTTCAAGACCATTATTCCAAGGAACCTGAACCTGTTCCAAAGCCATGGTTGCAACACCAGCCAGGTACCGGTGAGGTGAAGCACCTCATCAAGGAAAATTTCTTTCAGAAGGGGGAAAACTACAATCAAGTTTCTCAAAATTTTGATGTATCCTGAACACACTGTGCATCACATCATCAATCAGGAAACCCCCCCCCCCCCCCCAAAAAAAAAAAAATTCAGAAACTCAACGTTCTCAAGGGGACCAAACCAAAATCACAGCCAATGGATGTTATCTTTGAATTTCTCCTACACATTGAACAACAATCAGAAATCAATCCAAAGGAAATGGATGCTCAAATTTAAATTGAAAATGGAATAATCTACTCTTCCCAAGCTATCCAAAGAATTCTCAAAGACATGGAGGTCACTTGGAAGATTTCATATCCAATTCCAAAAAAAAAAAAAAAAAAAAAAAAATGGAATTAAATTTCAACCTCAAAAAGAAGGCAGGACCCTATCCTCCATTGTGCAACTGATGTGAACAGACAAGTGGTTTTCATTCATGAAACTGGTCTTGATCTTCATACTCATAGTTCTCATGGATATTCAGCTGCTGTTGGGTCTTTCATCAATTACTAGCTACCTGATTTAAAAATATCTTTTTAATGAGCATACAAACTTTTGATAGTCATCAAGTGTAAATAAATACAGGTGAACCAGTTGTATGAAGTCTATTCACCAGGCTCAGTCAGATCATCTTGGTTGCTTCAATTTTGGAAACAGGTTAAATCTACTATGAACTCTTCAAAAGTGATGGGAAAATGAAACAAAGTGTGGATGAAAGTGACCTGTCTGGATTTCTGGTCAGATTAAAATCTAAAAAAAAAACCCCCAAGATCTACTGCTTTGGTCCTTGATAATGAACCAATTGAAAAATTCAGAAGAGGTTCAAAAGGTTAAAAATATCTCAAAGGCTACTAATGATATCAATCTTGAATTTCTTCCCCCATATTCAATATTTTTAAAAACCATCAAGCTCAGTTTTAAAACTCTAAAAGGATTTTTAGAAGGAAATCCTTTAATTTAGAATTCTCAACTGGTTGATCTTCTTAAACATGATATTGATTAAACCATTAATAAAGAAAAGATCTCAAGATGGTTTCATCATGGTCAAAAGTTTTGCAGAGTCTGTTCAGAGATGCAGCCAATTACTGGTCCAATCTTACAGCATCCTGAATGATTTGTCTCAATTTTGAGACTTCCTGATTTTTTTTTTTCTTTTCTTTTCTTTTTCACTGGTTCTCAGTTTTTTTTTTTTTTTTACCAGTTTTCCCCAAGAAATTTAATTGATTTATTTATTTTTAAACAATAAATCCAAGTTTATTTAGACCACTAAAATCATTTAAACAAATTAGTATATATATATATATATGTATTTGGTCAAAAAAAACACAGTGGCTGCTTGAATTGTCCTGGGGACTTCCTACCCTTGTCAAGTGGACTTGATCAATTTTCAAGGTGCCTTCATTCCCTTGTTGAGAGGCCTTATCCTGTTGATGACCAGGCCTTGAATTGCTTTAACAGAGGTCTTGATTAGTTTTTATGTGTCCTTCCTCACTTGGCAACTTGGCAGGTTTATCTGTTCCCCTGGAGTGGTTTACCAGGAAAAGAAGTATGTGTCATCTTTCATGTGAAATACCAGAATGACCAAAAAGGTGCCATGGTGGTGTCATTATGTTTTTTTTTTTTTTTTTTTTTTTTTTTTGGAACTATCTGGTAAGTGGTCAAGGAGTATGATTTCAGGGGTATGGTTTGTAAGTGAACATCCCTAAAATTGGATGAGGAATCCAATTCTTCTATATTATTTCAATTATTCTTACTTCTTAGTGCATAGTGGTTAGATGAAATTCTTGAGAAAGTTTTTGAATTGGGAACACCCAGGTTCTTGTAACAATGTAGATTAAGCCCAGGGAGAATGATGGTTTGTTTTGAATACTCTGAAATGAAGCTCCTTCTTGAATTGATAATGATCAACAATCCCACCATCTTTTTTAATCAAAAAAAGATGTTTGGTAATTAATTGATTTCAAAGTTGAACTAATTACTTCAATATTAATTTTTTGAAGTTTAGATCTTAATAACCATTAGTCCATCTCACACATCCAGGCCTTCAAGGTATCCAATCCATTAAAAATTTTTCTTGCTCAAACAAGTTGTAGAACAATTCAAGGTTTCTTTTTCTTAAATCAAGAAATTAATGATTCATTCTCAAATGATTCAAATAAAACAACACTATGCCAAATAGAAATTAAATAGTTTATATTGAAATTTGTGACTCAAAGAGCCTGAATGAGCAGTTCTCATGAATCCCAAAATTCCTCTTTCACCCATTTGATTGGAATTAGAACAAAACATAAAAAAAATCAACAGAAACAAATTGTAGAATTATGGAATTTTATAATCAAACAATATGGTCTTTATTTCAATATAATATTTTAATTTAAATGCTCCATAATTAAATTATTAATTAGAAATAAGGTTGATGGTAAAACAACTTCTCAGTAAAAGATGTCTGGCTATAAATGATTTAAAAGCTCCTGAAAAGGCTTAACATTTCCCATAATCACAAATTATTTCATTTTTATAATATAGTTATTGATTTTATTGGATTATAATCAGTAATATTATTTCTGTAATGATTGAAGATGTCTACTGGTTGATTTTTTTCCTCTGGAATGCCTAGCCATATTAATGGCTTGATCTTTCCTGAAAAGTACCTTATTCCATGTGGCAATTTTCAAAATTGAGGATTAATCTGTTCCAAGTCAACTTCAAACAAAATGTCTTTCTCAAAGTGTGATTAATCTCAGTGTTTTTGTTTCCCATGAGATTTGGTTGGAAGATTTGATTAAATTTCCTGGTTGAATCCTCAAGAAAAGGAAGTTTTGTAAAAAAAGTGTCAATGATAGATTTTCCAAGGCTGAAGGGCCAAGTGTTGGTAATTGAAGAAGGGAAAATGGCTTGAAGAAATTTAATATTAATTTTAAGGAATGTGAAAAAGCATCAGATGTCTCTTTAGGCACCAAAGGTTGTGAGTGGATTTAAAGATGGGTTAAAAAAGGTGTTATAGTTGCGCTGCATATCAAGTATAAAGGTGAAAAAGGAGTTCCTCAAGTATCAAAGTGGTGTTTCATAATTTCAAGTGCCAAACCAACATGGAGAAGTGCATTGGAAATTCTCATAAAACAAAATATATGGAAAGAAAAAGAAGTGAAGCAAGAAATTAACATGAAGAAGAGGAAGGAGAAATGGAACAAGGGGAGAAAAGTAACCATGGATGAGAGAAGGAAGATATTGAGGTTGAGAAGCTTGAGAAATCCAATGAAGTAGATGATTTGGGGGAACTTTTTGATTGAAGACTTGAAAAATTGGATTCCTGAGAGGTAGAATTGATGAAGATGGAGTAGAAAGTGAAAGAATGGGTGAAGAAGTGGAGAACAGGAGAAGTGGCACTGAACATATTGGAGTGGATTTTACAGCAGAAAATTATTGAGGTTGGGGCTGTGGTGTTAGCCATCAAATAAGAAGGGTTGAGGGTGATCAAAGTTGAAGCTAAACTAATGGGGACTTTGAGAGTAACTTAAAGGGAAAAATTTGATGGATTGCTGCAAGTGGGTGAGAGAAAAGATGAAGCAATTTGTAAATCAAATAAAATTAGAAATTCAGAGTAATATTTCAAAATGATAGAAGAAGGGGTTGAAGGGAATTTTTAAGTTATTTCTGGAATGTTAAAAGACCATTTATTGAACAAGATGAACATAAAAAAATTAAATGTGAAGGATAGTTTTAAGGGGAAAAAAATATTGAAATTTCTGAAATTATTTTAATTATGTTTTTTTTTTTGGGGGGGGGGGTTGGAAATTTTGATGCGACTAAATTACTAATGAAATTCCCCTTTTTTGGGTTGTGAATCCCAAATGCCACCATTTCTGGTGTTTGAAATTCCACACACCAATCTTTTTGGCTTGTACAGTTCCACATACCAATGGATGGCACATGATTTGGCATGTGAAACTGTGCTAACCAACTATGTTGGCATGTGTAACTTGGCATGCCAAAAAATGGTGAGTCACTAAAAAAAATTATTGAAAATTTTTAAAAATCATTATAAATACTTTGGATCATGTAAAAATAAAAAATGAATATGGAATATATTTTTTTTTTGATAAGATCTAAAATACTGTAATAACAGAAATTCAATAAAAGGAAGTGAATATTTTTTATGGATTCTTTTTTCATTAATAATTTTAAGAACTTATTTCTTTACTCGGATAAATTCAAACAACATGTGAAAGAATTGAAAAGCAATTTTAAGAAAAATAAACAAATCTAATAATGTGTTTTACTTCAAAGTGGCCAGTGTTTCTCTTTTTATTTATTGATTTTTGAAGCTTAAATGAGTTTTCAAAGAAAAAATATGAAATTAATTAGTATGATATGATTAATTGGTTTTGTTTCTATAGAGTTAAAAAATTTTACCCAAAGGGATTTAATTCTGGAGGCTTTATTCATATAGCATCTTTCACATTTGGTTAATTTTTGAAAATGTTTTGTTGATTTGTTCATATTTTCTTTTGCAATCTCTTGGAGGAAAACAATGGATTTTTTGAATTATTATGGAAAAAAACATAAAAAAAATATTCTGTTAATTTTGTTATATTTCTGTGACTAAAGTATTGTAGATCTCATCAATAGGATTGATTTCCATTTTTATTTTTCATTTTGACATGATTATAAGTATTTTTTTTTATAAATTTTTGACAGTTCCAGCCATTTATTTTTATTGATTGAAATGTCAATTTTTGGTGTGTGCACCTCAAACACCTATAATGGTGGTGTGCAAAAGTCCATGCAATACCATTTTTGGCTTCCATGGTCTGACAAACCAAATTATATGCCATCTTTTGGTGTGTGTAACTGTGAAATTCAAAAATGGTGGCCTGTGGAGCCATGCATGCCAACAATGGTGGAATGTGGAAAATTGAACACCACCATAATTGGTTTTTGGGGTTGAAATTCCAAATAAGAAGCCTGTATTATGTAATTTGGTGGTGTCAAAATGCGGCAACATCAATTTTTTTTATATATATTTGGTTTTATATGTATATAGAGTGTCCTGAAAGGAACAGAAAAAAATAAATAAGGAATGAAGAATAAATTTCAATTTAAAATTGAATTAATCAGAATTTCAGAATCAAGGATTTTAAGTCTATATTTGATGAAATTCCTTGACTAGCTCAAGGCAGTTGGAAAGTATTTCAAGATTTTCCCACAAGTCACAATTAAGTTCATTTTGAAAGCATAAGAAATTTACAATGTACTGAATTTTTGTCTTGCATATCCTTGAATCAAATATGCAACTTACTTCACACTCAAGGTTCTCTTCAAAAAAAATACGGGCTTGGGTAGTGGTTGAGATTTTCACAGGTATAAATTTGTGACAGGCTCAAGAAGGGATACATGGAAGAAGGGACAAATTAATTCCAATTGGATTGGCAGGTTTACTTCAAACACATTTCTTGAGACCTTCTGAAGGGTGATGAATGGTCCTGAAATTTGTTTGAAGATTTTCTTGGAGGTTTGAGTTGTTCAAAGGTTGGTGGGATCTAGCCATAATCTGTATCTGGCTTGAAAGGAAGGAGGGGAGATTTTGTTCTTGTAAAATTGAGCTTTTTACTTGTCTGATGATTTTTTGAGGTTTTATGCAAAGTGAATTTCAGGTTCCCTTAAGGTTTTAAGGTATTTAGTGTTGGAGTATTGTGTTTATGCTGCTATCCTTGATCCTTTAGTTTCACATAATCTTCTTATTTATATGTCACAAACCTGTCTAGCCAGCTAGTCCTTTATTGATTTATCAATTCTTTCTTATTTGCTTACTCAATACTTGATCACCTTGTCATTTATTGTTTCTGCCATGATTGATTTGTCATCAAGCACCTTAGGCCCCCTGTGAGGGGCTCTCTAGTTGTCTATTTAAACTGATCTTTTCCAGGACCTTGCAATTCACCTTATCAACTTTGTTTCTTACAAATCCGGTCCTCAACTTTCTGAGTTGAGTAAGAGTCCCTGATCTGATCATTGACTCCAACAGGTTATGAGCCCAGAGCACCACCTATTGTGCTGTCTCTGTTTTGCTTCAAGTAAATCCTCTTAGTACGGTAGCTCTCCAATTATCCTATTGTTAATTGCATCTACTCTTTATTCAGTGACCTTTGTTGGTCATCCCTCAACACCGGTAGCTCTACTGTCTTTCTATTAATGATTGTATCTGCCTTCTTATCCAAACTGATCCTATTGATCACCTCAATTAGTCACCTCTATGGTCTTCCCAAGTAGCACTACTGTCTTTCTATTACTGACCGTATCTACCTTCCCATCCAACCTATCCTGTTGACCACCCTCAATTAGTGACCTTCATTGGTCTTACTTACCCTTACTTTGACCCCGTTGTTACCTCAGGCTCACATTGGTCTTACATCCACTTCCATTTTTGTTGAACTTGACTCAAACCTCATGTCAGAACCCTTCATTGCGGTCACTCAACAGTTATAATCCGCCTTCAGAACTCTCATCCTGAAAACTGGTACTCTAGTCTTTTGGAGAGGGGGTGAGATGAGATGAGGCATCATCCCCTTGTCTTCACCATTGACGCTTGCCATCAATTGACCATTTCATCCCTAACCTGCCATCACAACCATCAATACACCCACAACAGCAAACCCAACAAATCACTTTGGCTTGGTCAAGTGTCCATTCCGGTTGCTCTCTCAACTGTCCCTCTCAATCATCCAGTCATCACCATCAATGATCAACTCAAGATTGATCAACCCTACACTCTTGCTACAATCGATCAACTCAACTTTGACCACAATATTTCCTTCCCTCTATCTTCTATCTTTCTTTCTGCTGGTCCACCTTCAATAGTCTTGTCCCTCAAACAGGCCTCTGACTCTTTTGGTGAGGGGGTGAGATGGGATGACTCCCTATTCCCTCAGCCCTCACTCAATCTCATCTTTGACCGACTCTCCCCCTTTAACTTTCTCAACATCATCGTAACCATCAGCCTTGTCAAAGATCAAAACAATTGCTTGTTTAGATCTCAAGACTGTCAAATCCCCCCTTTTAAACCTTCTGTTTCTCTCCAAACCTATCTGTTTCCCCTTCCTCATGACCCTCATGATTGATCCTCCAAAGGACCATCAAATTCTGTCAGCACTATCATCTCCAACCTTCCGGCTCAGCATCCCCAACCCCGGCTGTCACCAACGGCCCCCATGGTCTATCCTCCTTTCTAAGCGCGGCCATGATCCTCACCTTGAACCATTCTGTGATATTGTCGGAACTGGTGGCAATGGCTTCAACACTTTTAACGACAGCACAATTGCCGCCATCATTGCTGCTGCCGCTGGTGTCCGTGTCTCCAAACATGGTGATAGACTGCAAAGCACTCCAACTCAACGGCGTTTGTAGTCAGGAGGGACTCGATGAGATCAGCAAGGCCGGCGAGACGTCCCTCTGGAGGCTTGAAGCCAATGGATCCATCACTCATGAGCTCATCTTGCTCCTTCTAGCTTTTGATCATCTTTGATCATCTATCCTGTCTGCGCCCCTTGTCCGATTTCTACGTCCGACTTGCTCCCTCCTACGATCCCATTTGGTCTAAGATCCCTTATCATCCTCCCATTGCGCCAGTTTTTCCTGTCGCTTCTTCAACTTGCTGCGCTGTTT
The DNA here is from genome assembly GCA_025617555.3 of Puccinia polysora. NCBI lineage: Eukaryota > Fungi > Basidiomycota > Pucciniomycetes > Pucciniales > Pucciniaceae > Puccinia > Puccinia polysora. The sequence continues at coordinate 5,251,754 of CM062638.1, read as the reverse complement.
CCATCACCGGCCGTTTGATTAATCAAGTATGGATCCTACGCCTTCCTGTCTTTTGGATGCCGTCCCTCTATCAACCTTGCGATCCTGGACACTCTTTCCAACTCTCTTCTTGCGATTTGATACACATCTATCTCGCGACTTTGCTCGCTGATCTCTGCGACATTGCTCACTCCTATCATGTTGCAACTTTGGTTGCTCCTCATTTGCGACCTGGCTTGTTTCTCCTCTTGCAACTTCAATTGAGCCCTGCTTATGACCTCTCTTTCACTTTCAATTGCAACTCTGATTGGTACTCATCTTCAACTTTGCTTGCCCAATTAAACTTTCTTGCTTCCACCGCTGCTAGTCTTCAACTTGGCTCACAACATTGCCTTTGCATTTCTTCACATCACTTTCCATCTCCTGTTACTGTTTCCATCACTTTGGCTGGACTTAGGTTAGGTTGCTACCTCAGAAGTCCTTGAACCTTTTCATCATTTTGTTAGCCTGCGTTGTCATACCTTCTCATCTTCTCACCCAGTCTCAAGCCTTCCAGCAAGGGGGTGTGTTGGAGTATTGTGTTTATGCTGCTAGCCTTGATCCTTTAGTTTCACATAATCTTCTTATTTATATGTCACAAACCTGTCTAGCCAGCTAGTCCTTAATTGATTTATCAATTCTTTCTTATTGGCTTACTCAATACTTGATCACCTTGTCATTTATTGTTTCTGCCATGATTGATTTTTCATCAAGCACCTTAGGCCCCCTGTGAGGGGCTCTCTAGTTGTCTATTTAAACTGGTCTTTTCCAGGACCTTGCAATTCACCTTATCAACTTTGTTTCTTACAAATCCGATCCTCAACTTTCTGAGTTGAGTAAGAGTCCCTGATCTGATCATCGACTCCAGCATTTAGAAGATGGGTACTTGGAATCAGTGTGAATGGAGAATAATTTGGGATTCCATCCATAAAAGATTTTGAACCAGGTTTGGAAAGTGGAAGAATGAAAGGAGTTGTTATAGGAAAATTTGGAAAAAGTTGGCAAGGTTTCCCAGTTGATCCTTTGGTAGTTGATGTAAATACATTGGATGATATTTCTCAAGTTTTTGGTGGAATTTCTCAGTTTGGATTTCTGGTTTGGGATGAAAAGCTGTGGAGAAGTCCTGTTGGGACTAGGAGTTTAAAATAAGAGCTCAAGAAAATGGATACAAAAAGAGATCCTCTATTAGTAAAAATATCAGTAGGAAGACCATTTTTACTAAACACAAATCCAGTTAAAAAACCTTTTAAAATAGTTGGCATTTGTGGTAGTGATTGTCTTAATTGAAAGAGTAATTTTGAAAAATATATTTAAAACTACTAGTATAGCCTCACAGGAAGAAGAGAGAGCAATTTGGGAAATATTATGTATAGAAAGAGACATCCAAGAACATATTAAAATAGGAAGAGGTTGAAGAAGACCATATTTCTTATTCTGAGTGGAATTATTTGATTTTCAAGTGCAAAAAGCTCCTTCAAATTTTAAAACATCTGATGCCCTGTTGGGCCAATAGAATTCTCTTAAAATATTTTAGGAAGTCTTACCACATCCAAAATTTCCAGTTTGAGGTGATTTGTGTCATAATTCAAATATTTGGAGTTTGAGCTGGTGGTTTTTGGGAATGACTATTTGTTTGAAAAAGGTGAGAACATGTTTTTTATTTTTGAGTTGAAATCCCTTGGGCTTAGCTTAAAGTTGATTTGAGAAGTAGCTGTCTGAAAGATGAAGATATTTCATAGACTGAATCCTTTCTGTGAGGGTTTTTTGAAAATTTAGGGATCAAAGTTGAGCTGAAGAATGATAATCTTTGAAAAGCCATCTAAAATTATCTGGTTTTTTATCCAAAAAGGACTGCCCCCCCTCCCCCCCACCCCATCAGGTTTAAAGTTTTCTTTACAGGAGAGTATATTGGTAATAAAAGCCTGCTTACCAGGGAAGCTGGAAATTAAAAAGATTAATTTGGGGTGCAATATTCAAATTTTCAGAGTTTGAGCTTTTTGTTTTTGGGAAAGACTGTATTTTTGGAAAAGTTGAGAACATGTTTATTATTTTTGAGTTGAAATCCCTTGGGCTTAGTTTGAAGTTGAGTTGAGCAGTAGTTTTCTGAAAGATGAAGATCTTTTATCAACTGAATCCTTTCTGTGAGGGTTTTTTGAAAATTTACAGATCAAACTTGAGCTGAAGAATGATAACATTTGAAAATATGTCTAAAATTATCTGGATTTTTATCCAAAAAGGCCTGCCCCCCCCTCCCCCCCCCATCAGGTTTAAATTTTTCCTTATAGGAAAGTATATTGGTAATGAAAGCCTGTTTACCAGGGAAGCTGGAAATTAAAAAATTGAACTTGGAAAACATCTTGGCCCAGAAGATCTGGAATGGAGTTAGAAATTTAGAAGAAATGGAGTCATTTAGGATGAAATGGTCAGTGAGGATGTAGAATTGATACAAAAATCCAAGAAGAAAATAATGCCAATGATGCAGGTAGTTTACAGTCACAAGCAGTTCCTTGTGAGTGACCTTGAAGTTACTTTCTCTACCAAATAATTTAACCTAATCAAATGCTACAGGATGGAAAAGTGAAGTTTCAAGTTTCTTATGTGTGAGAACTCCTACAGGGGCATAGCTGCTTGTATCATCTCCAACAATTGTCCAAATTTTGATCAAATTGAGCTAAAATTAGGGTTGTGGTGAATTCTTCTTTCAATTCCTAAAACTGATTTTTGGATGAATCATTAAGGTTAAAGGGTATATAATTTTGTTTTAAAAAATTAAGAGAAAAATTGATGAATGAAAAAACAGAAATAAACCTCTGGTAGAAGTTTGAAAAGCAAAGGAAGGACTGAATTTCTGTAAGTCCCCTTGGGGGTTACAAATTCAAAATCTTCAAGAATTTTGAAAATCAAGTTTACAAACCTTCAGTGGAAACCACATAGACAAGTAAAGTAAAAAAGTTATTTTTAGAAATAAAATTTGAAAGACTTAGCATATAATTTTTTCTTGCGATTGCTGAAGAATAGCTCAAACATGATCTATGTGTTTCTATAAGGTTGGGGAAAAAATAAGAATATGGTGAAGATATAAAACAATTTATTTTTCAACAAGTTTAGAGAAGATATAATTGAAAAAAGACTAGAAATCTGAGGGAGAATTGAAGATTTGAAAAAGGAATGACAAGATACTTGAATTTTCCAAACCTGGTACTTATTGCAGTCAGCCATTCATGGTCCTGAGAAAGTTAAATGAATTTAAAGCCACCTCAAAGATCAATCTTTGTAAATAACTCTGAACCATGAAAAATTTAAGAAGTTGCCCCATAGGTAGAGCAGGATAAGCATATTTGAAAGCCACTTTGTTAAGAAGTTGGTGGTCAACACATAGGCCAAGACCTCCATCTGTATTGAAAAAAAAAATACTTGAAAAACCATCAAACAATGAATGGTTCAAAGAAAACCTTTGGATATATTTTTTTTTGATTTGTTGCTGCAGAAATTCATATTTCTGGTGAAAAACAGCAAGAAAAAGGCCCTTTGAAGGAGGATCTAAAATGAATTATATCTTGTAGTTTTATGGTCTTGAAGGAGGAAGTTTTCCAGCCATTGTTTTGGAAAAAAATTATGAAACTTGTGATAAGGTGCTGGAAGTTCATTTTTTATCTATTATAAAGATTTTTTGTCTGCTTCAAATAAATCAAGGGAAATATTATTGTTATATTCAAGGTTAAAGTCAAAAAGAATAAAAGATTCAAAGGGGGACCAAATTTCTTCTGAGGGAATTTTCAGAGGCACTAGAATGTGCCATAAAAGAATTGAAGGTAAAAGTGGAACAAACAGATACCTTCAGGCAGTCTGTACAAGAAGTAATAATTAGCATTGAAAAGTGTGACAGGTCCAAGGGAATGGCAATTTTATCTCATAGATGAAAATTGTTGACCAGGCTACTGCACCAGTCATTATCAGGATTCCAAAAATTAAAAAATAGAGGCCTAGGATGTGGTCATCCATGCTATTTAAGTTCAAGATAAAGATTTCTCATTAAAAGACTGGGAAATTGAATATTCAATTTCCAGATAATCCTCCAAGAAATGAGAATATTTGTAGTGATTACCAAGTAACTGGATAGAGGTGGTTCTTTGACATTAAAAAACTCAATTTTTTCTGAAAAGGACTTAAAAATGAAAGAGAACAAGCACCTGAGTCAAAAAGAAAAGAATAGGTACAAGGGTTCTCCAAAAAAAAGAGAATAAAATTATCTCATTGGCAAAGAGGATTGAGTAGAGGCACAAACTTTTTCTGCTCAACTTGGGAAGCTTTCTTTGCACATAAGATAAAAATACAAGCTAATTTTTTGACTTTTTTTTGTTAGAATGGTAATCCCATTGGGGGAATTACAATTGGTATGATTATATTTAATACCTGTACAGTTGAAGATATCTGTGTGATGATATCAGGAGTATCCTTAATGGATAAAGAATATAATTATAATCATGATGTAAAAAAAATTAATACCTGAAAATAATATAATCATTATGCTGTTATTAATGCCTCACAAACTAGTGCTTTTTCTAAAACTTAATTGGTAACTATTTCCAATCTCTATTGTACCATAAATTAGTTAGACCTTTTTTGTCCAAAGATGATTGCCCCTTTCTGACTTATATAAGCTCTATTCCCCTTGAGGGATTCCTTCCTTAATTCTCTGAGGCATTCTAGAAATATCTGCTATGGGATCACTTCTATCCCTCTGTCACGCTTTGCACTTAAGGATTATTGTCTTCACCACTTCAACATGTCCTCTCCTCAGTACCATCTACCTCAGTCTAAAAGCGTGACACAAATAAAAGCACAACATCAATGGTGTGATCCGCTATTTCCTCTGGCTCGCGCTGACCTTCCAATCTTGGCGACCAACTCAGTATATACTTGCAAACTTTGCGGTTAACTCCATACCAGTCGGCCATCCATTATGAGATCCAATCTCCTTCCCTGGCCAATCAACAGCCTTGGACTTCCATCTTTGGTCATGCATTGTTTGTTAGCTCGCATCTACGACTAACTGAGCCATTACTACTGTATAGTTTGCAATTGGACTAGTCCCTACCCTGCATACACTATTACCTCTCATTTGCATTACCTTCAACATCACTCGCTCTCGTCCCAATTTGTCATGCAATTGTACGCTCAGATTCTATTGTCTTGCACTTAAGCTAAGACCTCGGATCTATACCACTGCTTCATTTCCTATCCCGTTCCTGTCAATCATTGCCTCACTGCTTCAACTGTAGTTAGCTCATCACCAGGTTGTATCTAGTCACTTTGGATTACCTTATAAGGGCTATCCCCTTGCCTGATAATTGTCTCCTCAGTTAGTTAATTTCATACGTTCTCGCATTTTGCTGCAACCTAGTTATCACATTGGACTCAGGTTGAGTTTCCTTCTTTGGAACACATTCCATTCATCTTGCCGTTTGTTGAGTGGCATAACCAAGTTCGCACTTCGCAACTGGGTCTTGCTATTCGCACTTTCCCTTGCACTGGGTATTCCTTCGCGCTCACAATCATCTAGGAATTGCCCTATAGTACGTGGGGTGGTTTTGTGACAGTAAATTAACTAAGTCAACTCATCTATTGTAGCCTGCCAACCTATAGTAGACTTCTTCTTTTTTGATGTCACGTACTCGCTCAACCGGGAACGCTTCCCTTGCCCCTTACAATGATGAGATCCATTGGGTAGGGAGAACCAGCGCTCCTTGGGCCCAACAACCCTTAGATCCAGTTCCTCCTTCTAAATCACCATCTGTGGAACCTCTCAATGATCCTTGGGCTCCTCCACGGGATGCTCCGACGGACCCTCTCGCGGAATTTGCAGACTCCAACCATTCTTCCAATGAAACCTTGACTTGTGGTAGACCAGGGGTTTGCACTACTGCTCCCAAGCCCAATTCTCCGACCCTGCTTTTGACATTGATCCAGGCCCTCACTCATGGTGCCCAGAGATCTAGTCCAAGCACTCCTAGCTTTCGCACTCCGGGAATGAAATAACCCAATCACTTTACGGGAGAACACCCTCATAAGCTTAGATCCTACCTGCAGTCTTGTAAAATCATCTTTTCAAACGACTCCAAAAATTTCCCTTCCGATAGACATAAAGTTATGTATGCTTTGTCCTTCTTAGGAGGTAGAGCCTTTCAGTGGTTTGAACCGTACCTCAACTTTTTTTCCAATGACAGTCCCACTTGTATTCTCAACAACTGGGACAGGTTCGAGCAACAACTGTTCACCCTGTTTGGCAATCCCAATGAAGTTCGAAACGCCAAATACAAACTTAATAGTTTAGTTATGAAGGAGAATAGTAGAGCTTCCGTTTATATTTCTCATTTTCAAACCTTGCAGTCTTGCATCCAGTGGAAAAAGGCCGCTCTTCTATTCCATTTCAAAAAGGGTTTACCCGCACGCTTAATTGAACAGCTAGCATTTGGGGGTCATAAGACAACCTTGCTTCAGCAGCTAATTGATTGAGTGATTGAGCTTGATAATGGCTATCATGATAAGAATCGCTCTCGGCAAAACAACCATGGACCGTCCACCTTGGCTCCAAGGGTGGACAACTCCTCGAAGCAAAACACAAGGAACCCAAAACCATCCAAACCAACCCCAACTTCAAACTCCAACTTGAAAGGGAAAGCCATTGCCAAAACTCCAAAGTTCTTGGACAAAGAAACCAGGATGCTTCAAAGCGAGGAACGGCTGCAAAGGGAAAAGAACGGGCTGTGTATTTATTGTGGAGGAAAACATGATGTCGACAGCTGTGCAAAGCGGTTAGCGTGTGAAGCCGCTAAGCAGTCAAAAAATTAGCTTGTAGTTTTTCTGATACTTGCAAGGAAAACTACACATTATCTAAATCACCACGAGTAAATCTTTGCGCTTGCGAGTCACTAGGTGCTCCAATTTTGAGATTTATCCTATTTCATTCTGACAACACTCCTTATCAAGTATTACTTGATTCCGGCGCTAATGTTTCCTTCATCAGTGAATCTTTTGCCACTTCCAAAAATCTTACGCGTTCCAAGATAGATAAATTTCCTATCTATTTAGTAAGTAGTGCAACTGAACCGTCTTATTGGGTTTCCCAAAAGGCAAAATGGACCTTTGCATTTTCCAATTTCCCCAGCTTTGAATGGGATTTATTTGTCCTGGCTATACCCGGAATGGATGATACCATTCTAGGCCATGATTTCCTAGTTTACTGGAATCCGGATGTGAATTGGCAAGAAGGAGTAATTAACCTTTGAACCTTGCACCCCCAGAACGCTAAACTTTCCGTCAATCAGAAATTAAACAGCCTACCTGACACTGTCATTGAGTTGGATGACACTTTTCCGCCAGGAGATTTGCAATATCCTGACCTTCATTCCCAAATTCCCTCTTCAGATTTAGGAGTTATTGCTTACCTATCCAGCTTACCTCTTTCCTGTTCCTTCAAAGAGAAACAGACACCAACCAAACGGTGTATTTTGAGCTCCCTAATCCTCTTGCACCATGTGAGCACCTCGAATCCGGTGTGGTGTCATTATATAGCCTCGGGTCGGGGACTGCGTCGCGGCCTGCGCGCTCAGCATCTGGTAGGTTAGGCTCAGCAGTGGGGGTGCGCCGGTCCTCAGCAGTAGCCGCTGCGGGTTCAGCAGTAGCCGCTGCGGGCTCAGCAGTGGGCACGGCGGGATCGAGCACGCGACTGCGGGCCGGGCCTGACTAAGGGAGGCGGGCCGCAACCCGCTTGGATGTCCAACTCATGGATGGAGCTGGGCCGACCAGGTTCTCGGAACGGCTAGTTGGGGGAGGAAAAAGCGGGGCGACAGCGGGACTATATGCGCGGGCAGCCGCGCGCAAGCGCGGGCCGGCCACGGACGGGAAATCCACGACTGCGCGTCGGGTGGATGCGCGCAAGCGCGGTGAACCTTGGGTATCGCGCGGCGGAGGGCCGCGCCACGAAAAGACAAACCGGATGCGCGTAATGGCAGGCGAGCTGGCAGGGATAGGGTATGGGTATGGGTTTGGGGATGGGTCAGGGTTCTGGGTCTAGGGTTCCTTCTTCATGGTTGCCAGTCTGTCTTTGTGCTTGTGCTTAGGTTAGGGTTGAGGGGGAGGGCTCAAATACCCTTCCCCTTGACTCCGGGTTTTAGGGGGGCATCATATATATATATCTCTATCTCTCTCTCTCTCATTCTCTCAGACCCTCTCTCTTGGAGGAAAAGGAAAGGAAGCATTCTTGGTCTTACAGACGCTAGGACCATCGATCCCGTAACTAAGGACAACTTTGTGAGGGAAAACCTCTAGAGTTTCCACATCTGGGGGTCTGGCCGGGAACTTTTGATCCGTTCTCAGTCTCTTGAAGATTACGCAGAATGCTACCGACAACCGCTCCGGGATCCAATGCTCCCCTTCCCTACCCTCCACGCCCGACTCCCGTCTCTGCTGCTCAACCCCCTCCGCCGCCGTCCGCTCATGCTCCTAGAGTTAGCGGGTTTGCTCCTCCCTCGGAAGGGTCGTTGGACATGGCGGCAGAGGCCCCTTGCCGCGTTTGGTTGAGGCCGAGGGATTTCCCTCATCTTTGGTTCAGTACCTTGGATGTCGAGCGGTTCCTTTCTAGGTTTGAAGGGATCGCGGACTCGGAGGGCGCGTCGGGCGCGGATAAGGTTCGGACTATCGTGCTGTTCATTACCAAGGAGGAGAAGCTGCGGGACGTAGAAGAAATGGTTGGATACAAGAGGCAAGACTGGGGGAAGTTGAATAGCGAGATGTTGGCAAGGTGGGGAAAGCGTGAACCTCGGTTTTGGGAAAGCAACTTCGATCGAGCTGCGGAGGAGGCGATCGAGAATGGCGGGGTGCGATGGCGCAAAGGATTAGTGGAATATATGTCAAGGTTCGAGCAAACTACGGGTACCTTGCAAAGAACGAGGTCGTCGCGGGTCAGACAGGTGCCATGAAGCGGGCGTTTCTGGGGGGTCTTGCGCCCCAGCTCTGTTCCAGAGTGCAACGATACCTGTACAACCACGGCCTGGTTAAGAGGTCGCTGGATGGGAGCGTCGCGATTCTCCCCAATCTTTCGGTTATCCGTCAAGCCGTGGAAAGCAAAATCGATTTGGACGAGCTCATTGCGGATACGGCACGAATGTACCCGTCTTCCTCCAAGAAATCGGTCACGATCTTGGCGCCGGCCCCCAACCAAACTTCGGCCGCGCGGCCGCCGATGCCCTCTCATGCCGGACTTTCCCAGCAGCCTCCGGGACCATCAGTTGGGGAGATAACGGAGATTCTGCGGGACATAAGGGTTTTCCTCAACCGGACACCGGCTCCTACAGCTCCGGCAGCCACACCGTTTCCGGCGGCTCCTTCTCAACCCCGCGCGGTGCCGCCTCACATGGCGGAGGGGTTCCAGCCCCCTAGCGGATCATCCAGATTGTACGGGTCGCCGCGATGTTCATATTGCGGGGTGAGAGGGCACTGGAAGTCAGTTTGTGAGGATCTCACTCGGGACATGGACGAAGGGCTTGTTCGCGCATCCGGAATGACGTACATATTTCCAAAGGGTGAATCGGTGGACCTGACCAAGGACAAGCCGCCACCAATGGTGCAAGTGCGGGAAAGAGCAAAGGCTAAGACCAAGACTGCTTGGGTCTCTCTTGGGATTGTCACCGCGCCCGGAACCTGGGTAGCGCCGAGAGTGGAGGCCGAAGTCAGGGCATTGGCGACGAATGAGCGTATTGCAATGGATGTCGACGAGCAACCAACAGCCTCAAAGCCAGTTGCGCGAGTACCGATTTCGGACGGGCCGTCCTCTAATCCCGTGGGAAAGAAGAAGGCCGCGGACATCGTCCGGAGGGTAATGGGGAACGACTCACCAATACCCCTGACCCTACAAGAGCTAGCGGCGGTGTCCCCCGCGGTCGTCGACAAGATGGTCCAGGCCTTGAAAGATTGCGGTCAGGGTCGGGTGCCGACAACGGTTCAGCGGGTTAACGTGGCGGAGGAGGAAATGGATCCCGAGCCGTGCCGGTTGAAGTTGGTATCCGTCCCGCTTGCTTATGTCGCAATGACCATTGCCGGGCGGAAGGTGTGGGCGATGGTGGATAGCGGGTCGATGGTCAACCTGCTCCCATCAAGGTTGGTGGACGAGCTCGGTCTTGTGCGGAGGAAGTGTGCGATGGGTCTTTGGGCGTTAAATGGCGGGGAATGTTGCGTGGATGGAGTAGTAGAGGCGGAGGAGGTGGAAGTCGCCAAGGTCTGTAAGCCTCTGTCATTTCTCTCAGTGGAATGCGGAGACATGATTCTAGGACGGCCATTCATGTTTGGGTTCCGAGCCCAAATGGCCTTCAACGCCAAGGAAGGAACAAAGGCGCTGACCGTCGAAGACTTGCTCGGAGCACGGTTCAAGACAACGATCTGCAATCACGGGAGAGGGAAATGGGTACAGGACCCAATGTCTGGCGGCAACGAAGAGTCCGGCGCGGGGGTTGACCGTAAGGGTTACCCTGCGGAGGATTTTTCCTAGTTGGCCGCGGGAACCGTGCGGAGCAGGCTCCGTCTCAGCACGGGCGGCCGAAAGGTGAGGAGCAAGCGGGGGAGGGCGCGCGTGGGGCGCAGGTGCCAGAAGTAAGTCCCATTCCTCAGTATGCATCGCCGGAAGGCGCTACGCTTCAAAAACCCTATCATCGTGCCACAGTCGTGAGCAAAGGCGAAAGCCCCGGTCTGGTCATTACTAGGACTTACAACGGCGACGATCGGGTCTGGATGGCGCAGTGTAACGCGGGAAAGTACAAAACGGTAGCGCGGAAAGTCCGGCCGCGGAACGAGCCAATGCCTCAGGGGCTCAACAGACCCTTACAACCAATCGCGTGGTCCCGCAACCCGTGGGAGACGCCCCTTAGGAAGAATGGATGGGTAACGCGGTCGGCGCGAATCACGGACGAGCGGGTGGACGCCCTTAACTTCGGACTGACGGGATGGCTGAGTGCGGAGGAGATGGATCTGCTGGTGTCGGTATTGGTAATGAGGGAGAAGGCGCTTGCTTTTGGACCGGACGAGCGCGGGTTGTTGAGAGGTGAGATCGGGGACCCTTACGTTATTCCCACTGTCCCTCACAAACCGTGGCAAATCAAGCCGATTCCGATCCCCCGTACCGTTTGGGAGCCCTTTCTGGAGCTGGTACGGGAGCGCGTGAGGACGGGGCTTTACGAGCAATCCACGTCAAGCTACTCAAGTCCTATCTTCGCGGTTGTTAAGCAGGACGGGAAGTCGCTAAGGATTGTTCACGACCTTCAGAGGCTAAATTCGTTCACTATTCGCAACGCGGGGCTTCCCCCGCGCATTGAAGAATTTCTGGAGTCGATGGCCGGGCGCGCTTGCTATGGGCTGGTGGACGTGATGGGGGGATATGACCAGCGAGAACTCCACCCTGACTCGCGGCCACTGACGGCGTTTGAAACCGGGCTGGGGAGGATGCAGCTGACGCGGCTACCGCAAGGTGCGACCAACTCAGTGGCGGTATACCAAGCCCAAATGACCTGGATACTACGCGACAACCTTCCGGAAGGCGTGCAGATCTTCATCGACGACGCTGGCATTAAAGGCCCCAGAACAGACTACAAGGGCGCGGTCCTAGAGGATGCACCCGCGATCCGGCGATTCTTCTGGGAATACGCGGAGACTCTGGAACGAGTCCTCTTCCGAATTGAGGAGGCAGGCCTTACTGTGTCCGGGAAAAAGTTGGCGGTCTGCGTTCCGGCGCTTGAAGTACTGGGGCATGTCGTGGCCTACGACGGGAGGCGAATAGCGGAGAAGAAGCGGAATAAGGTTCTTGAATGGCCGACCCCTCGGACAGTGTCGCACGTCCTGCAGTTTCTGGGGTTGTGCAGCTACGTCCGCATGTTCATCGAGCGGTTCGCGGAAGTAGCGAGCCCAATGCAGGCATTGACGCGTAAGGGGGCGGAGTGGAAGTGGACCGAGGGATGCAATGCCGCTTTTGCAAAGCTCAAGGAAATCGTGGGGCGCGACATCGTCCTTTGGGACCTCGATTACGACGCCGGAGGGATACGCCTGGCGGTCGACTCTAGCGAGTTCGGCGCCGGGGGGGTCTTGACACAGGAGGAGGACGGAAAAGATAGGCCGGTGCTCTACGAATCGGTCACCTTTACCGCGACAGAGAGTCGGTATTCGCAGCCGAAGCTGGAGCTGTGCGGTGTCACCAAGATTGTACGGCGGTTGCAGCACCTTTTGTGGGGCGTGCACTTCGAGCTCCTGGTTGACGCGGAGGCCTTGGCGCGAATGATTAACTCACCGACGCTGCCGAATGCGCCCATGACCAGGTGGGTAGCGTTCCTCCAGTTATTCTCCTTTAACGTGGTGCACATCCCAGGAAAGGCGTTCACAATGCCGGACACGCTGTCGCGGTACCCGCGGGACGACCCATACGAGGGGGCGGAACCCTTGGACGTGGAAGCTCCGGTCGTTTGGGTAGGAAAGACGGAGGCGGCGGTTTGTCTTCCGTTGCGTCAGTCGGGACGTTACGCGGTCTTGTGCTCTTATTTGCAGGATCTCCGGTTCCCCGAGGGCACAACGGAAACGGTCACCCGATGGGTGAGGCAAAACGTTCTGAACTTCTTCTTACAGGACGGTCAGTTATGGCGGCGGAGCGGTTCCGTGCCTCTTGTTGTTGCAACTTCTAGGGCCAACCAGGAGGTAATTCTAGGAAGTCTGCACGACGACCTTGGTCATCGGGGTGAGGTCGAAACGCGGAGGAGGGTGAAAGCAAGGTTTTGGTGGCCGGGGGTTGTTCGCGCGGTGCGCGACTGGGTGAAGTCGTGCGAGGCCTGCCAACGGCGAAGCTCGAGGCTGCCCAAGGAGGTTGGCCGCCCCACGGGCGAGGACGCGCTGTTCGGGCGCGTTTCGCTGGACGTGGTCCACATCAAGGCGGGTAAGTTTGCGTATTTGCTGGTTGCGCGCGACAATCTGTCTGGGTGGGTGGAAGCGAGGCCCCTAGCAAAACTATCGGCGGAAAAGGTGGCTCAGTTTCTGGAAGAAGACTGGTTCGCGCGCTACGGGTCGCTTCGCTTGGTCACCGTCGACGGAGGGGCGGAGTTTTGGGGACGCCTGATGACGCTGGTACAGAGTTGTGGAGCAAAATTCGGCCGCGTGACGGAATACTACCCGGAGGGCGCGGGGATGATCGAGCGGGGGCATCAACCAATCAAGGATGCCCTGGTAAAAATGTGCGGTGAGGACGGCAAAAGGTGGCAGGTGGCACTCCCCGCAGTCCTTTTCGCCAATCGGATCTCCGTGAAGCGGTCAACGGGGCATTCGCCTTACGAGCTACTCTACGGGCAGCGGCCCGTGCTTCCCGTGGACATCAAGCTGAACACGTTTTTGGGCGTGGATTGGTGGAAGGTTAAGACGTCCGCGGATCTGATTGAGGCGCGGGCTGAACAGCTCCTTAGGCGTGAGGAGACCTTGGGAAAGGCCGCGGAGCGGTTGAAGAAAACCCGGACGGCATCAGTCTGCTATTGGGACGAGCGCTGTTCCCATCGCCTCCGGGATCTGATGTGGAAGGGGGACCTGGTTCTGCTGTATAATCAGAGTCTGGAATCCCAGTGGGGCCGGCTTTTCGCCAACCGGTGGAACGGGCCGTACCGCGTGGCCTCTAAGTTCTTGGGCGGCAGCTACGGACTTGAGGAATTGGACGGGACGCCGCTTAAGCGGAAGGCCGCGGCTTTGCACGTGAAAAGCTTCTTCGCGCGCGGTTCCACTTCCTTCGACAAGACGGCGAGCGATGATTTGGGGCCCGGGGGCGAATTGGTTCCAGAGTCGGACGACGGCGCGGATCGTTTGGACAGCAAAGTAGCGGCGCGCGACGCGCAACCCCGGAGAAGTAGGAGGTTGCAGACGGCTGGGGACAGCTGTCAAGCTGGGGGGGGGCGCTAGGTGGTTAAGCTTTATTTGGTAAGGGGGGTGTTCTTGCCGGTTCACAGCCGGGACAACTAGACACCCCAGAATGTTCGTTTCCTTATGTTTTGGTTTGGGCTTGGCTTTGGATTGGTACTGGCTATGGTTTATTTATTGCAGGTACGCGGGCGCGGTGTGGTGTCGGGCCCGCAAACGCAAGGACAAGCCCCGCGCACGGATGGCGGGACAAAGAGCTCTGCAAAAAAAAAAAAAAAAAAAAAAAAAAAAAAAAAAAAAAGAAGAATGAAATAATAAATATAGGATATTTTCTTTCTCTTCTTTGGATTTGGGCTGTCTTCTTTCCTTTTTTTGTCTGTTTCTCTCCTGTTTCTTTCTTCAATGGACGGGCGCGACGGTCAGGGATGGTATGGACGCGGATTAAAGCTTAGCTTGGTAAGGGGGTGCTCTAGCCGGTTCACAGCCAGAACGACTAGACACCCCAGAATGTTCATTCCCATTGCTTCTCCCTTATACTCCCGGTTGTGAGCGCGCGCTGTTGGCACGGTGTTTGTTTTGTTTTGTAGTACGGGTACGGGGAACTGTGTGGCAGTCCGTCTGGGGCGGTCCAGGTACCTCTTTTCTTGGAATAGCTGGTCACTTACGGTTTCTCACGGAGGGAGCGTGCGGACGTGGATCTCAACCTCAACCTCACTCACACTCACTTCTCACGCGGACGCGGCTCTCAGTCTTTTACTCACTTTCCACCCGGACGCGCGGACGCGGCCCTTTCTTTTCCTCGCGCAGCAATATGTATTTCTCCAACAAACGCGGTACAACAATAGGATAAGAAAAGTAGGCGGGAAGGGAGAAAAGGAAGGGGGTGGGGGCGTCTAAGCCATTCGCATCATTTCCTCCATGTCCGCCCTCGATGATGCCAGAAGGGCCCGGTAAGATGCCAAGAACTCACGCCGGGATTCGGAGGATTGGGCTCCGGGGGTTGCCAGGAAGTTGCGGAGCATCGCGGTCGACCGTTCCGCGAAAGCCTCAAAGCCAGCCGCCGGGAGTGCCATCACGACCGGGATCTCCGGGATCTTGGGGGAATTGAGGGAAGGCGGTGCCGGTGCTGGGACGGGGCTTGATCCGAGCGAGCGAGGAGGTGATGAGGGGGTCCCCGGGGCATCGCGCGGAGGGCTCGGTCCATCTGGGGGCAATGACGGAACAATGATCGGGGACGGCGGAAGGAGCCGGTGTAGGGGCCAGAGGGGGAACCGGGCTGCAGCAGCGCAACGCCGGAGAATCTCATCGAGGAGCGGGTCCCTCGCGCCTTCCCTCATCCGAACGCGGTCCGACCAGAATTGTACGTCCCTCCGATAGTCGTCAACGGACGAGAAATCCTCCTTCCGCGGCGGTCCCGCGCGGCGAAAGGGGGAAGCCGAGTTGCGGCCCTCGCTCGACGGAGGGCGGCGGGAAGGAGAGCCCGGCGGAGTCCACGAGTCCTCCGAGATGGTGTCGTTGTCCGAAACCACGAACAGGTCGGGACAAGCCCTTTTGCGCGGCCTGGGGCGGGAGCCGAAGTTGGGGGGAGCTCGGGGCATGCCATTGCTAAGCAAGCAACGGCGATGGCCGCGACGGCAAGCGACACAGGCGCGTCGACCAGGAGCGATTGAGCACGCGTGCCCATGCCGGGCGCAGAATTCGCAGGGGAGCATGACAACGATGAGCATGGGAGGGGAGTTGGTGGAGTGTGAGAAGAGGAGTGGGTAGGGAGGAGCGGGGTGTGGGTAGTCGAGGTGGCGATGGGAAGGGACCTCTGGGGACAGAACTCAAGTTGGGGGGGGATGTGGTGTCATTATATAGCCTCGGGTTGGGGACTGCGTCGCGGCCTGCGCGCTCAGCATCTGGTAGGTTAGGCTCAGCAGTGGGGGTGCGCCGGTCCTCAGCAGTAGCCGCTGCGGGTTCAGCAGTAGCCGCTGCGGGTTCAGCAGTAGCCGCTGCGGGTTCAGCAGTAGCCGCTGCGGGCTCAGCAGTGGGCACGGCGGGATCAAGCACGCGACTGCGGGCCGGGCCTGACTAAGGGAGGCGGGCCGCGACCCGCTTGGATGTCCAACTCATGGATGGAGCTGGGCCGACCAGGTTCTTGGAACGGCTAGTTGGGGGAGGAAAAAGCGGGGCGACAGCGGGACTATATGCGCGGGCAGCCGCGCGCAAGCGCGGGCCGGCCACGGACGGGAAATCCACAACGGCGCGTTGGGTGGATGCGCGCAAGCGCGGTGAACCTTGGGTATCGCGCGGCGGAGGGCCGCGCCACGAAAAGACAAACCGGATGCGCGTAATGGCAGGCAAGCTGGCAGGGATAGGGTATGGGTATGGGTTTGGGGATGGGTCAGGGTTCTGGGTCTAGGGTTCCTTCTTCATGGTTGCCAGTCTGTCTTTGTGCTTGTGCTTAGGTTAGGGTTGAGGGGGAGGGCTCAAATACCCTTCCCCTCGACTCCGGGTTGTAGGGGGGCATCATATATATATATCTCTATCTCTCTCTCTCTCATTCTCTCGGACCCTCTCTCTTGGAGGAAAAGGAAAGGAAGCATTCTTGGTCTTACAGACGCTAGGACCATCAATCCCGTAACTAGGGACAACTTCGTGAGGGAAAACCTCTAAAGTTTCCACACCGGTGCTCAAAGATGACGAGATTGAAGATTTAGAAATCATTCGAGAGTCTTTACCTTTGGTTTATCATGACTTTGCTGACGTCTTTTCAGCTGCAAAAGCAGACAAACTGCCTCCATCCCGTCCTTACAATCACAAGATCAAACTTACTGGCCCACCTCCGGCACCAGGACCAGTCTACTCTCTCTTGATGCAAGAATCAATTGCGCTTCAAGACTACATTGCGGAAAATGTAGCAAAAGGATTTCTTCAACCAAGCAATTTGAACACCGGTTCACCTGTCCTATTTGTTCCAAAAAAGGACGGCAGACTTTGCCTTTGTGTTGACTACAGGAAACTGAACCAGGTAACCCAGAAGAATGCCTATCCAGTACCGCCTATGTCACATCTCCTTACCCTCTTCCATGGAGCTACTTATTTCTCAAAGTTAGACCTTTGAGGTGCCTATAACCTAATTTGCATTAAGGAAGGTCATGAGTATTTGACTGCGATGAGAACCCGGTTCGGAAGTTATGAGTATACCGTCATGCCTTTTGGACTCTGCAAAGCTCCTTCCACTTTTCAACATTTTGTCAACGACATTTTCTCCAATCTTGTAGGTAAATACCTTTTGGTATATCTCAATGATATACTAGTCTACTCAAGGAACCTCAAAGATCACATTGCACATGTGCAAGAGGTGCTACAGCGACTTTTCAAGAATGACCTGTTTGCAAAAGCCTCTAAGTGTGAGTTCCATTCCTCTTCTCTTCATTTTCTAGGTGTTGTAGTCTCGCAGAAAGGACTATTGATGGACCCAGCCAAGAGCAAACGCATATTGGACTGGCCCCCACCTTCTTTGGTTAAATCCCTTCAAGTTTTCCTTAGTTTCAGTAATTTCTATAGAAGGTTTATTGCGTGTTACGCCAAAAAAACCGTGAATCTTACTAACCTTCTTCAAAAAGACACTCCTTTTGTTTTTACCAAACAAGCTGCTTCAGAGTTTGAAGCTCTGAAGAAAGCATTCACCACTGCTCCAATACTTGCTCACTTCAACAAGCTAGCTTGCACTATTGTCGAAACAGACGCAAGCAACTATGCAATTGCAGGAGTAATCTTGCAGTTTTCTTCTTCCACTTCTCTCTTTCATCCCATAGCTTTTGAGTCTCGCAAGTTTCTCGCTGCAGAGCCTAACTATGAGATTCATGACAAGAAACTTCTCGCAATTGTTTATTGCTTGAAAAAATGGTGTTCATACCTTTTGAGCCTTAGGGAATCCTTTGAGGTTTTAACTGATCATAATTCTTTGAAGTATTTCATTAGTTCAAAAGTCCTCACATGTAGACAGGCACAATGGGCCAAATACCTCTCCGAGTTCCACTTTACAATCACGTACCTTCCTGGGAAACAAGCGGTAGTTCCTGATGCTTTATCACGTCGGGACAACGTTTACCCAGGGGGGGGGCACCTTTGCCAAAAACAACCCTGAAAACGTTAGGA
Source organism: Puccinia polysora (assembly GCA_025617555.3). Taxonomy (NCBI): domain Eukaryota; kingdom Fungi; phylum Basidiomycota; class Pucciniomycetes; order Pucciniales; family Pucciniaceae; genus Puccinia; species Puccinia polysora. Next base: position 5,233,661 of record CM062638.1, on the reverse strand, counting down.
CACTCTTCTCAACCCAATCTGCCCAACTCAGTTTGATCATTGCTTGCTTACAAGATTTGGCTTCCAAACTCCAACAAGCTCAACGCGACAACCCCAAGTGCATCAAACTTTGCAAAAGTGCAAACTTATTAGATAGTAGTTACATTATTGATGATAATGACTTTTTAGTTTATGATAATTGTATAGTAGTACCAAATAATTCTTGCATTAAGTTAGATATCTTTGAGTCACAGCACAATTCTCTGCTTGCTGGTCATTATGGGCAGGATAAATCCTACCAATTGATTGCCCAAGACTTCTACTGGCCTGGTATGACCAAAGAAGTAAAAGACTATGTTAGTGCGTGCTATGATTGCAATTGTAACAAGTCCTCGAAACACCAGAAGTATGGGCTGCTCCAGCCACTTCCAATTCCGCCTTGCCCTTGGCACTCGCTGTCTATGGATTTCATCTCTCAATTGCCTTCTTCTAGTGGATATGATGCTATTCTAGTAATAGTAGATTGCTTCTCAAAGATGGCTTTATTTTTACGCAGTAATGTGACGGCCTCTGCAGAAGACTTAGCTAACTTGTTCATAGAATATGTATTTTTGAAAGATGGCCTCCCTGATAATATAGTTAGTGATTGTGGATCTCTGTTTGTCTCAAGCTTCTGGACCTTGCTATGCCAACATTTGAAGATTACTCGCAATTTATCAATGGCTTACCACCCGGAAACAGATGGGCAAACCAAGCGAGTTAATCAGATTCTCAAACAATATCTTCAAATGTATGTTGCCTATCAACAAGACGACTGGTCGCAATGGCTCCCACTAGCCAAATTTGCCTACAACAACTCCACTCATTCCTCCACCAAACAGTCGCCCTTCCAAACTCTTTATGGTAGAAACCCGACTTTCTCTTCCCTTCATGTAGCACCTTCTCAACCTGCTACCAATTACCTTGGACAAATTCAATCCCTTCAATTGCAACTTCAAACCAACCTTGAAGGAGCAAACCAGCGCTATAAGGAGCAAGCAGACCAATCTTGCACTTTGGCTCCAACCTTTGCAGTAGGAGATCAAGTATGACTTGATGCTTGCAACATTTGCAGCACTTTCCCAACTTGCAAACTCTCCAAAAGAAAGCTTGGCCCCTTTAAAGTAGAATCAGTCATCTCCCCTAACGCCTTTAAACTTACTTTACCTGCAAAATGGCAAGGTATCCACCCGGTCTTTCATGTGTCTCTCCTAGAGCCAGCTTGAGTCCTATACCCGGGCAAGACTCATCCCCCTCCTGAACCGGTCACTGTCCTCAATCATCAAGAGTGGGAAGTAAGCCGTATTCTGGATTCCAGGTTATGCAAAGGAAAACTTCTATACCTTGTTGAATGGTCTGGCTTCCAGTCCAACAAAGATCGCACCTTGTGGGAACCAGCCCATCACCTTTGCAATTCACCCAATCTGATTCAAGACTTCCATGCAAGCTACCCTTGCAAACCTTGACAATCATGATTCTTTCCCATCCAATCCCATTCCATTCCACATTTCATCCCATCCAATCCCATTTCATTCCATTCCACATATATCTTACTCAATCTGATTTCATCTCATATTCCATCTCATCCAAACCCATTTTATTTTACACCATCATCCCATCAGTTAAATTCCTCCTGTGTTATTATTTTCTCATTTTCCTTTCATTTCCACTAAATAAAAAAACTTCATTCCTTATTATTAAAAAATAATAATAATAATAATAATATTTCTATTTATAATAATGAAAAAAAAGAAAATATATATTTTAAATTACAAAGTTTCTTTTATTTCTTTTTCCGCATCCTCCCAATTCGCCATAAATTCCGCAACCATGGATCAAAAAGCATCCAGGTCTTCATTGTTGATCAATGCGGACATTCTTTGTAGAACCAGCACTTCCGTTACGATGTGCCTCTCCAAAATCTCCTTGCATCTCGCAACCCAAGCTTGCTTTGGCCAAGCATTCCATCCGCCTTCCTCCAAGAGCTCTTCATACGCTCTCTTCCTTTGGCCACCCAACATGCCTTCTCCAATATTGTCCGTCAGGCGCCTTGCATCCGTTTTGATTGGCCCTACAACTCGCACCGGATCCGCTTCGCCTTGGCCCTCCATTCCTTCCGTCTCATCCACTTCATCCCTTCCATCTCCTTCATTCCCTTCTTCTAATTCACCCGCTCCATCTTCATTTTCTCCACTTCCGTTTCCTCTATTTCCTGCTTCTCTTTCCGCTTTGTTTTCTTCCCCCTCCCTCGCTTCCTCAGTTATAACTCCTACCGGTTCCGCACCGGACACTTTGCCTCGCACCTTGGCATTCATCTGGGGCCCTGGGAGTTCAGTCGGCGGTCCCCAGTAAGGTGGTGGTGGTGGTGTGTTGGTAGTATATCTTTGGAAACGGGGCAATACTAGTAAAACAAGCAAAATCAGTTACTATTTTATGATCATTAGTCAATCCAGATTAGTACTCACCAGGAACTCGAGTCCCCAAGTATTCTATCTCCGGCAATGGTGGTATCTTGTAATTAACCCTTGGCGCAGACCTACAACTTTGCATCTCCCTTGATGATTCCAAAGGACCCTCAATAGTCAACTCAACATTTATAGGGAAATTGCATGCCACCTTGCAAAGGCGACATTGCTTGCATTTGCCTCAAAGGCCTTGAACGGCAGTACTAGGAATACATTGCTTGTTGCGGCAAATACAGTTTTTGCAAAGGCGGGATGACAATGACAAAATTTTTTAAAAAAATTATAAATCTATTGGGTAATAAATTAAATAACGTATAAGGGTATACAGTGATAATTAAATGACTTGAAATCAATGGAAAAATTTATCTGAACGCTTGCAGGAGCTCGCGTCTTTATACCCGGGCAACTGTCACGCTTTGCACTTAAGGATTATTGTCTTCACCACTTCAACATGTCCTCTCCTCAGTACCATCTACCTCAGTCTAAAAGCGTGACACAAATAAAAGCACAACATCAATGGTGCAATCCGCTATTTCCTCTGGCTTGCGCTGACCTTCCAATCTTGGCAACCAACTCAGTATATACTTGCGAACTTCGCGGTTAACTCCATACTGGTTGGCCATCCATTATGAGATCCAATCTCCTTCCCTGGCCAATCAACAGCCTCGGACTTCCATCTTTGGTCATGCATTGTTGGTTAGCTCGCATCTACGACTAACTAAGCCATTACTACTGTATAGTTCGCAATTGGACTAGTCCCTACCCTGCATACACTATTACCTCTCATTTGCATTACCTTCAACGTCACTTGCTCTTGTCCCAATTCGTCATGCAATTGTATGCTCAGATTCTATTGTCTTGCACTTACGCTAAGACCTCGGATCTATACCACTGCTTCATTTCCTATCCTGTTCCTTTCAATCATTGCCTCACCGCTTCAAATGTAGTTAGCTCATCACCAGGTTGTATCTAGTCACTTTGGATTACCTTATAAGGGCTATCCCCTTGCCTGATGATTGTCTCCTCAGTTAGTTAATTTCATACGTTCTTGCATTTTGCTGCAACCTAGTTATCACATTGGACTCAGGTTGAGTTTCCTTCTTTGGAACACATTCCATTCATCTTGCCGTTTGTTGAGTGGCATAACCAAGTTTGCACTTCGCAACTGGGTCTTGCTATTTGCACTTGCCCTTGCACTTGGTATTCCTTTGCGCTCACGATCATCTAAGAATTTCCCTATAGTACGTGGGGCGGTTGTGTGACACCCCCACAAAAAAACTTTGTGTTTCTTCTACTAGTTTACTGGCTATACTCTTTTGAAAACCTTAGCATACATATATCCATACCTAGTATGTTACTCTTAAATCTATCCATAAACTGTATGATCTTCTCTACCAGTTTCTATCAATATCCCAAAATGTTCCACTTTTGAACCTTGTGTTGACCTGGTATTAGCCTCAAAATAATCTGGATACTCTCTCATAACTATAAAGTTAACTCTCAGGAATAATGCAATCTATATGATTACTTCTTAAGCCAACATAGGCTTAAATCTACACCTCCTTAAGAAGAACATTATATATTGTCTTCTTTGGGTACCTTACTTGTTCAGCTTCTAAAGCCTCTATCATTTCCTAGTTTCCAAAAATTACTGCATACATCTTCTTTTAACAGTTAACTCAGGTTTCTGGGTCAATAACAATCTAGTGCCCATAAGGGTCTTATCTTCAAAAACTCAAATGTTTCTAATAATTGGTTTCTTTCTAATAAATCTATCTCTTCAGAAATACTACCTCTCCATCTTTGCTTCTCTGGAAACTTCATTGAATACTTCAAACTATTCATAATTATCCTATTTTCCATATCAAATGGTTTCACAAAAACTAAGGCATCTTGTTTCTTTTGAAAAATTTCTTCTATATCTCTAATCTCAGCAAAATGGGCTCTCCACTTATCATATTTATCAGGTACTCTTCTGAATCTTTCACTTCTTATCGCTTGTGTTTGCTTTCTAGCCTTGTCTCCCTTCTAACTTGACTTCTATCTTCTGGAGCTTTCTCTGCAGGACTACTAGTTTCTATAACTGGCAGTTGTTGTTTTCATTGCTCACTATCTCCTGCTTATCACCAAATCAATCAATTTATCAACTATTACTAATCCCTCTACCGATCGAATTGCTAATCGCGATACATTATCAGTACCATTGTCGCAAAACCCATTTAAACAGTACCAAGATTGCAACTTGATAACCAGCCCGCGCGACAGATACCATCGCAGTACCAGCTTAAACCTCCCATTGTCGGCATCATTGTTGCGAAAGCCGAGATTTAGTACCAGGTCATTGCTTGTGAAATTCAGTACCAAGAATTTGTCTCCATCAATTGTTGCTCGGGGACTGTTCCCCTTCAATTTGTGTCAAGTTGTTGGGGAAATTGTCAAAGTGAAATTGTCTGATTTTGACGTTTAAGAATCTTGCAATCGCAACCTTCATCACTGACGCCACCTTTGCAAAGATAAGCAATTCGCGACAGGCAGATACCATTGCGGTATACCGATAAACAACACTTGATAACCCACCTCGATTTGCTCAACGCGAATGACCTCTGAGATCAGTTGTCAAGCCGAGATTGGCAGGAATTGAAGAAGCCTAGCTGAAGGAAGCCATACGACTCGCGCGACCGTTTATTACTTTTCCTAATCCGTCATCAACATGACCCGTCGCGAAGTGTTGTAGTGGATCAAACCCGACTACAGAATATCACAATCGGGATATCACATAACCCGTGACATATGTACATAGCTTAAAACGATAGTCCGCGCACACACGGAAATATACTCATGAGATTCTGATTCCAACCCGTTACCAATATCTGAGCTACACGTCTCTACAGGTTAAAAGCCTGCTCTAGCCGTTACCGTCATCACGTCTATCTCCAACGTAACCGTTCCCCATCCGTATTATTGTTCCGACAATCCATCTCTTTGACTCGACAGTTAATCGCCAGCACCGTATATTCCAAACCCGAAAAAAAAAGAGAAAAAGAAACCCATCTCAAACCAAATAGTTGCATGATCAACCCCCGCCGCAGCAAGGCACGACCTGGAAGACCTGGAGTAAACCCTGATACGGAAACATTGAATAACGTTTATGGCAAAATGGAACCCATGAAGCCAGAGACAACCACAACCCATGGCATGAGCATGGCAAGGGCGAAATTTCTGGGGAACCCTACCAAATACGTGGCGACCGTTGAGACTCTGCGAAGTGACGGAAGCAATATTGACGAATGGATCGGCGGGATTGATACCATTGGCCTACTAATCTTTGGCAAATCCAATTTCTCCTCCAACATTAACAACCTCAAATTGTTGGATCATTTTGAAAGCATCTCACTGTGCGTTTTCTTCACCTTGACCGTTGACCAAGAGCTCAAGACACTTGTGTCCAATCAACCAACGGCTTGGGAGGCGTTTGACACCATTTGGAAGAATTTCCAATTATCTAGCCGAACTCAACAAGTGGAGTTACTCAGCGAGTTGTTTTTCAAACTGACTACCATGGAAGGCTCCGCCTTGTCGCATCTCACCCAAATCTCAAATATCTTCATTGAACTTGGACGATTGGGTTGCCTGGTCCCAAATCCCTTAATCTCACTAATTATGCAGGTCTTGACGCCTCCACCACCGGGGACAACAAGGTCTCAACTGCTCCAAAGAGTCGGACCGCAACTTGATTGGCTCAAGAATCCTAGCCCGGCGGACACACAATTGATCCTGACATCGTTCTATAGCAAAATCACTCGGGGAAATACGACCAACAACCCATACAAAATAAACGCCGTGAACCCTTACACCTGGAAACGTCCTCAACCAACCCAACAGCGCGGTACCGGAAATCGTCAATCACAACCGAGATTGTTTTACCACCAACCCACCCCAGAAGACATCCAGGCTGCTCGGAACAACATTGACAACGGCAACCTTCCCGTTCCCCTGGAAGTGAGAAACCGTCTAGGCAGTTCGTGCGTATATTGCCGCTCCCCCAATCATTGGCAATCAGAATGTCCTATTCTTTGAGTCGACGCAGGGTTAGCCCCGCCCGGTGTGTTAAGAGAGGGCGCTCCGCACCTCAACAACCAACCAAACCGTACCGGGTATAGACCACCACAACAACAAGTTAACGCCATGCAATCCCACAATACACCAGTCACTGACGGGGATCGCCCCAATCAGACCATGATCCAATCCATGAGTGTACCTAACACATTGGTAGTTGATTCTGGGGTGACCTTGACGGTGAGTGGCCATTTTCCTTCTTTTGTTTCTTACTCTCCATTCTCCAATCTGATGTCCCTGAGACTAGCGGACCCTAATGCATCTTTGTATGCCGTGGGCAGAGGGACAATTTGACTGTCAACAACCCAGTGTGGGGGCCCTGGGGACCCCCTACTGAATGATGTACTCTATTGTCCTACCATGCGGGGAACGCTCCTGTCCCTAGGCCATCTTATTGAGTCAGGATACACGCCCCATTTCTCAAACTGTAATATTATCCTATCTTCCTCTTCCCATATAATCACCTCTGAATACAACAATTGCACATGGACAGTCAATCAGATAAATCACCCAAACCATCTATCCCACACCATCTGTACCTTGTCCCTATGTCTTTCACCCCTTCCGTTCATATCCCTTCCCTACTACTACCACTGTGCCCTTGGGCATGTATCCAACAATATTGTTAAACAATATCTCAAAGCCAACGTACTGTCATTTGACACCAAATCATGGACGCCGTTTGTCTGAAAACCGTGCAAAATCTCAAAGAGCATCCATCAACGCGAATATTTCCCCAATACAATTCCGAAAATCAAACCCCTTGATTTGCTAGTCACCAACGTACTAGGCCCATTAACCCCCAACTGCAATGGTAACCATTATCTGATCACCATCCAAGACCACGTCTCCACTTTCATTTTTGTTCACACCTTCAAAATCAGTTCCGAAGTTCCCAAATTAATCCTGTCCACCGTCCAATATCAAAAAAAACCGACTGGGATCAGCACCAATACACATCCAATCCGATAAGGCAAAGGAATACCATGCCAAATCACTCGCCGACTCCTTAGAATCTCTTGGTACCAAACCTATCTTCACTAGCCCTTACACACCGGAGCAGAACGGCAAAGCCAAACGTGTCAACCGCATGTTGGGCAACATGGCTTGAACAATGTTGAAATATGCCTGACTCCCGGACAAATTTTGGTCCTTTGCTTACCGGCACGCTTGTTTCCTCCACAATCAAATTCCAAACTCCCGAAGAACTGGTAAAACACCGACCAAACTCCTATATAACGCCCCCCCAACTGACATTACGCTTTACCCGTTTGGCTCCATTGGAATTGCGCACATTCCCAAAGAACACCGCCTGAAACTCGACGACAGAGCCAAACAAGCTGTATTCTTAGGCTTCCAAGACAACAATTGCAGCTATGTATTCTGGAATCCAAAATCGTCCAATCTAACATACACCAACGTTGCTGAGTTTCCTGAATCCATTCCCAAACCCTTCATTCCCACCCATCCCCAATTGACTCCATCAACCCCGCCCTCCGATTGAAAAACCTCTGGCTTGGCGAGATCCCGACCAAAAAAATATGTCACGCCCAAGACTCATTCATCCTCAATATCCCTGATTGCCCCAACAACGACCTACCTTCATCCATCTCGCAGGCGCTGTTGAAGGACTTCCTCCACATATGGGAGCCACCAATCCGGAAAGAAATAGACCATCTGTTTGACATGGATGTATGGGAGGCTGTGGAACAGACACCGGAGATGAAAGTAATTGGCGCTAAGTATGTATTCGCATTGAAACGGAAGCCGGACGGTACTGTTGACATACCAAAAGCCCGTTATGTTGCTAAAGGATTTTGCCAAGAATTAGGGGTTGACTGCTATGAAAACTTTGCACCAACAGCTTCTCTTTCCTCTCTACGCCTCCTACTGGCCTTAGCTACATTGAACAGCTGGATCATTCATAGTTTCGACATCTTGGAAGCTTACCTACATTCCCCAATTGATGAACTTGTGTACGTCAAACCACCCGTTCATGTCCGTCCCAAACTAGCAGGAATGGCGATGCGGCTGAAGAAGTCATTGTACGGTACGAGGCAGGCAGCGCGCTGCTGGTGGAAATTTTTCAAATCCCTCCTTGACAACTTAGGCTTCGCCGGCAATTGCATTGAACAAACTGTCTATCTATACCGTAAGGACACCACGATTGTCGCAATATGGCTCCATGTTGACAACGGTCTGGTCGTCAGTAACGACGCTGAAACTTTATCTGAATTACATCGCAATATGTCTACCCAAGTCAAACTGAAGTGGAAGGAGGGATGCAATTGCATTGTGGGAATCAATCTTACTACCATTGGCGGTACCTTTCACTTGGATCAACACCTACTGGCGGATCAAATTGTCAAAAAATGGTCACTCTTGAAATGCAACAAGGTCATACAAACAACTACCGTCCTACCGGATAGCAAACTCCAGACCAACAAATCTACACCGGGTATCAACACCAACCTCTATCAATCTTTCATTGGCTCGCTCAACTACCTCGCGTTAGGATCTTGGCCCGACATATCTTACGGTGTAAACTATCTATTTCCATACAACAAATGCCCGCAGATCACACATTGGGAAGCCCTCCGTCACCTTATCCAATATATCAATTCCACGTCACACTACAAACTAAAATTCCTGCCGTCCGTCACGGGACTACAACTATGGATAGACGCAAGTTGGGGGGGTGAATTCCATTGGTCAACTTCTGGTTTCCTAATCACGCTAAATGGCTGCCCAATTTCCTGGTGTATTAAATGGAAGAAAAACTTTGCGACCTCCACTTGCAATGCAGAATTCATATCAATAGGGATGGCGGTAGAATTCTTTATTTTGCTACATAACATAGTCCTGAATTTTTTTCCTTCTATTCCTTCTTCTATTTTTTGCAATAATCAAGCAGCGGTACTTGTGGCAAACAACAATGGGTCGCGTTCACGGATGCGACACATATCATGGAATTTCTTTTTCATCAACGACACAATCCGGCAACTAAAGCTTACCGTAAACTGGGTGAAAACAAATGATTAACTAGCCAACGTGATGACAAAACGCCTCGGCCTGAACAAACAAGATAGTTTTTGTAAAAAATTCTTCTATGACGTTGGCACATCATGAATATTGTTTTGCTTGTCAGATTTTGAGACTCCTTGATGTTTTCTATTTGTTTTGTTTCTTATCATCTATAGTCTGGTTTGTGGGGGGTGTTGTAGTGGATCAAACCCAACTACAGAATATCACAATTGGGATTTCACATAACCCGTGACATATGTGTATAGCTTAAAACAATAGTCCGCGCACACACAGAAATATACTCATGAGATTCTGATTCCAACCCGTTACCAATATCTGAGCTACACATCTCTACACAAAGCAAGCACAAAGAAAAACACACAGAGGCCAATGTGAAATTCAATCAAAGAAGACTAGCAGACCAACAGTACAATGTAACAGAATGGAACACTTACTTTGGAACAGTCAACTTAACCTTGAAGGTTAAAGGGAAGCAGAGGGAAACAGTGCAAAAGGTAGAGATCAGCATACCTAAAGAAAAGGGTTTGCGAGTAGAAATCACAATAAGAGAAAGCAATAAAATTAACCATAAGCAACATGGACAAGGTGGAAATAGAGATTTGAGAAATAATACAAAAAATAATATATTTTGATTCATTAGGTGTAACATATATTTTGGCCCATTTAATGAGAGATTGCTCAGAAATGAAGGATGTTTCATTGGGAATTGAACATCATAGCAGTAATGGGTTATTAAGTATTTAATCCAAGTGTAGTTGTAAATGATGTGAAACCACAAGAGTAGGAAGGTTACCTCATGTGTTAGAGGAAAGTGTTAAGCTCATCAATTTAGATGAAAGACTGCTGATTATGAATTGGAGGAAAAATCAAGCGTTTACCCAGGAATTTTAATAAAAGGAAAGATTCTGTTTGAATTGAAAAACAGTTAAAGAAAGAATTTGAAAATTCTATATGATGAATACTATATAAAAAAAAGGGACTATAAATTTTGAATTCCTAAGAGTCAACTCCCTGGGAGAAGTTGTGAAAAAGAGGTATATTAATAGGATTTGAAACCATGAGCACATGTTATAGGATATATGATCCTAAGAAGAGAAATATCATTAGGTTAAGATATTTCAATTTTAATGAGGATGTGTTACCATTGAAACAAGTTGTTAAAGAGTGCAGAGCCCAAAACAAGAGGGAAGTGAAGAATTCAATTCACAAGAAGAATCCATAGAGAATGGAGAGAATGAGATTCAACAATGGAAAGTTATAGAAACTAGTAGTCCTACAGAGAAAGCCCAAGAAGATAGAATTCAAGTTAGAAGGGAGACAAGGCTAGAAAGCACACACAAGTGATAAGAAGTGAAAGAGTTGGAAGAGTACCTGATAAATATGATAAGTTGAGAGCACATTGTGCTGAGATTAGAGATATTGAAGAAATTTTTCAAAAGGAACAAGATGCCTTAGTTTTTGTGAAACCATTTTATATGGAAAATAGGATAATTATGAATAGTTTGAATTATTCAATGAATTTTCCAGGGAAGCAAAGATGGAGAAGTAGTATTTCTGAAGAGATAGATTCATTAGAAAGAAACCAATTATTAGAAAAATTTGAGTTTTTGAAGATAAGACCCTTATGGGCACTAGATTGTTATTGATCCAGAAACCTGATTTAACTGTTAAAAGAAGATGTATGCAGTAATTTTTGTAAACTAGGAAATGATAGAGGCTTTAGAAGCTGGAAAATTAAGGAACCCAAAAAAGACAACATATAATGTACTTCTCAAGGGGGTGTAGAGTTAAGCCTATGTTGGCTTAAGAAGTAATTATATAGATTGCATTATTCCCAAGGGTTAACTTTATATTTATGAGAGAGTAGACAGCTTATTTTGAGGCTAATACCAGGTCAACACAAGGTTCACAAGTGGAAAATTTTGGGATATTGATAGAAACTGGTAGAGAAGATCATACAGTTTATGGATAGATTTAAGAGCAACATACTAGGTATGGATATATGTATGTTAAGTTTTTCAAAAGAGTATAGCCAGTAAACCAGTAGAAGAAACACAAAGTTTTTGGTGAGGGATAGAAGTGATCTCATATTAGATATTTCCAGAATAACTTAGAGAATTAAGGAAGGAATCCTTCAAGGGGAATAGAGCTTATATAAGTCAGAAAGGAGTAATCATCTTTGGACAAAACAGGTCTAACTAATTTATGGTACAATAGAGATTGGAAATAGTTCCCAATTCAGTTGTAGATGATGCAGTAGTTTTTGAGGGAGTAATAAAAGCATAAGGATTATATTATTTTTAGGTATTAATTTTTTTCTTAAACCAATTAAATTTTGAAGAGGTTACCTGATTGAAGTTTTTCATCTTTGAGAGGATGAAGTGCTTGAGGTGGGCAAAATGGAGTGACCCAAGGCTAGATGAATAAGAGCCATATATTATATTCCAATAAATAAATTCTGGAATAATAATAAGGAATTTAGATGCACCAACATGATATTTTAGCATGAAGCATAGAATATTTATTGAGGAGAAATTCACCCTTCTGGGATTAAGGGGGTGTGTTAGAATGGTAATCCCATCCGGGGAATCAAATTTAGTATGATCATATTCAATATATTTACAGTTGAATATATCAATGTGATGATTTCATGAGTATCCTTAATGGATAGAGAATATAATTCTGATCATGATGGAAAAAAGAATTATATAAATATGTTTAATAAAAAGTAAGTTATTAACAATTGAATGCCTAGTAAACACAACACCAGAATGTCACAGATACATAGTTTCAGTCCCCCAGCTCAAGCAGAAGAGCGAGATGATACTCCTTATGAAGAAAATCAAAGAAACAGAATATCTGTAATAAATCTATTTCTTAAGGATGAAATGCATAAAGAATATACAGAAAGAAATGCCTTTGAGTTTGAAGCAGAAAAGATGGAACTTTGCTTCCAAGAGGAAGCTGAACTAAAAAGTGAAAAATGGAAAGAAGAAAAGGATGGCTCCCAGGATTTTCAATGGACTACTAACATTCAGATCCAAGACATTGAACTTTTCACATAAGAGAGAATTTCATCATAATTATAAGATAAAGAATAAGAAACAAAAGAACTTATAATTTTGAAATTAGTTATAAATTTTACTTTCTAAAACCATGTAATCATTTACTCAGTTGAATCACCATGTATCATCAAGGCTTGATTTAATTCCCATTGTATCTGAACAGCATGCTGAATGGTTTTAACTGATGGCAAAGATGGCAGCTCATCAGTATTTAAAGAGCCCATCTTGCCATCATCAAGATGTTTATTTTGCTCACTATATCCTGCTTATCACCAAATCAATCAATTTTATTAACTATTAATAATCCCTCTACAGACCAAATCAATAATTTCAATATTCTTTTCCTCCTTTCCTGATGCTTCTTGAAATTATTGAGGGAGTGCTTTCCCCCAGAAAACATGCAAAAAACCTACCCCTCATTCCAAAGCCATCTTTGTCTTTCAAGATTCCTTTTTCCACAACTTCTTTGATATTTTTTGGCAGCTTCTTTGGGTGCAGTTTGGGTTTTCCTTCTTTCTGGGTCAAGCTTTTAATTATTTCTTTGAGCTGGAAGATTTGGATTGAGCTAATCTAGGTTTTGGGTCATATTCTGTCTGTTTACTAGCTGTCCTCAATGTGAAAATACTTGATGAGAGTGGCCAATACCAGTTTCATTCATATTCAAGTGGTCTAAATTTGTTTCAGAGGTTTTTTCCTTGTGGGGGTCTCCAAACAAGGTGAATTTATTCAAAAGAAATCAAATTATTGATAAAGTCATTGGTATTTTTCAATTTTCTCTGATTAAAATCTGGGTCAAACCAGATTCTGGCTCAAAACACAAGATAAATAGTGGCATACAAAACTATTTCTAGATTGCTTCAAAGGGAAGATAATTTTTTATAGAACTGAAGTTTGAAATTTTTGTTAAAAGGCCTAAATTCAAAGGACTTTTTTCCATCAAATTTATAAGATAACTTCATGCTGAGTGTCAGCTTGAACCCAGGAGAATCATGATTGGTTTTGGTAACCATTTCAGTGAGCATCAAGAGAACAACCATGAAATCCTGAGGTTTTCTTGAGCTTGACTGGAAAGGAGTTTGATGTGTGAGTTCTATATCAGCCTTGTATGATGGTTTTTAAGAACTATGCTGAAAGAAAGAGGTAGTAAAAAAGCAATAAGATGGATGGGCTTGGTCAAAATGACTAAAATTGAATGATTCAAGGTTGGTTTGAGGAGAAAATGGAACTTAAGAATCAACTCAGGGAGTTTTGGCAGCACCACTTGCAGGAAGAAATCTGCATTGGGTGTCCCTGGTAAAAAAATTCTCTCTAAAAGGATATGGAGTATGGGGGAGCTCCATTGTTGGATTATTCTAGACTCTGAGAGCAGGATCAGAAGTAGTAACTATGGTGAAATTAATTATACTTTCAAAGGAAAATGCTTTACTACTTTGAGGATTCACACTGAAGGTAGAATGGTAATCAAGGAAGGCTTGAGGAACCTAATATTTGCTTTTAAGAATATCAAGGAATACATGGAATTCATTGAGGAAATGCTGAAGTGGTCAGCTGGTCTGGGATCACCAATCCAATTCAAAATTTAATTGAACTGTGAACTCTGAAAAGAATTCATTTTGCATGTAACACTTTCAACTCATGGGTTATTGTTTGACCACAAAGTTGATATATCCCCTCTCCCCAGTATCATCTAACTTATCATCTAACTAACCCAGTCTTATTGATTGACAACAAAATCACACTAATAATTCAGTGTTTTCTTCTTACTAATTTTGGAATTAAAAAAAACACTACTTTTGGCATTAACACAATGGACTATCTGATTACAGTAAATCAGTAATTACTTTCAATGGATGTTGCAGTTTGCAGTATCATCTAAAACTAGTACAAATCAAATATGTGCTTGGGTTCATCCTCTTGCACTTCTAATTTATTGTCAGCTATGGAATTTGAACCTAGCTGCTACCTCAATCCATTTATGCTCATTATTGGACTATCAGTTTGAACCTTGTATAGACATCCTATAATTTAAGTAATCACCTAAATAACCAAGCTCATTATGGTCAGGATCAATTTCCTAATTTTTCACTCAAACTTAAGGAACTAAATTCATTGATATTATTGCATTGTAATGCTATTTTTCCTTATCCCCTTGAATTTGCATTTATTTCATCATTATAGCCTGTACCTTTATGAAATCACTTCATCTAGCATCTTTCATTTATTTGAATTTATTAAATTTATTAAATTATCTCTATTCCTAGCTAGATAGGAAACCTATCAGTTTGTATCTATTAATGCTCATTGCAATTTAGATTACTTTAAAATTGAATTACTTCTACCTGAAGATTTTTTGCTCAGTTATTTAATTTCATACATTCTTGCATCCTGCTGAGACTAAGTCTTCAAATTGAGCTTTTCCCTAGTTTCCTTATAGAAAAATTTTGCTTACAACTTGAAATTGAATTTGATCCTAAAGTTCAAAATTTGAAGGATAGCCTTGCTAAAATTCAGATTTCTTGAGGCATTGGTAGTGCTCCAATTTGCCCTGCATCCAGATAAATACCTTTCAACTCTTGGTATGTTGGGTCAGTGTTTGAAATTTTGGAATAATTTCAAAATTTCAGAATGCATGATAATTAGTTTCTAATGGATGAAAAGTGGAAAGAAAAATTGGGTTTAGTGAGATTTACAGGATGCTTGTGCTGGATTTTGATTCAAAGAATCTGAATTATCCATAAGAGATTATTCCAGATTGGATTATGGATTTGCTTGAAGTAACATAGTACACTAGTGCAGAAACTTGCATGAAATATTACTGAGAAAAAATTTAAGGGGTTTGCATAGGTGGTGGAGATAAAAAGGGTAGATCTTGGCAGATAGACAGAGGTACCTATCTTCAAGGAAAATCAGAAATATTAGAAGATATTTTTTCAGATAAGAATCATTAGTTAGTATGTTAGTGTGGATTTGGATCAACAGAGGCTCATTGTTTGCCTTTATGGGAGAGGTAGCTTGATCATTAGGTTTGACTAGTCACACATTCTCTGAAATCCTAGCTGCTAAACCATCCATCACCCAAGGCCACAGTTTCAGAACTTTCCTCTTCATTCAACTGTTTATTCCATACACTATAATTTTGGGGAAACCCTAGTATATATGCATATTTATTCATATAAATTATTATTTAAAAAAAATGAAAAAAAAGAGAAGTAAAAAAATAAAAGAAAATAAAGATATGAAAATTCAAAGGTGGATTTTTCTGCCACTGACTCCAAAATTGGGTCTTTTTTGAATAGATTTAGGGCCATTTTTTTACAGGCTGTCAAAAACTCCACATCTGCATGGATTTAATGGTAAGGCAACAGACACACATCCATGCAGTATTTATGGCAAGTTCAAAACTGCAAAGCCAGGGGGATTTTATGGAAAGTTAAAAACTACATGGCAACACAACTTTGAAAGCAAGGTAAAAAATTGAAAGCCATTCAGATTTTATGGAAAATTAGCAAATGCACATCCATGCAGTTTTGATGGAAAGTTCAAAACTGCTCAGGAATGTGCCTTTGATGTCCAGGTTAGAACCACACAGCTACACAGGTTTGATGGCAATTTCCAAAATGCACAGCAATGTTTTATTAATGGCTAGGTCAAAACTAGGGGATGCATGGTTGGCCCCAGTGGTTTTGACAGCCTTCCCTAAGGACCCCCCCTCTGGTGTTTCAAAGTGGGGCACATGCCATTTCTATGCCAGGAAATGGAATTAAACCTTAACCATGATATTTTCAAAGAAAAGCATGGTTTTGGTTATTCTGAGGGTGAAAATTTGGCCTCAGCATTATAAAAAATTCATAAAATCTATAAAATTGATCAATTTTATGAAAATTCATACAGAAGAACTTTAAGGAAAATAAAGTTTTTTCTTGAGATTGATAGAGGTGTTCTTGCATTTCCACTCATGATTGGCCTTGGATGTATCTATCCCACCTTCACCATGGAACTCACACTTTCTAAATAGTTCTAAAAATTCTCTATTTCTTCTTGTGTAAGTTTTTCTCTGAGGCTTATGGGTTCAATTTTGGAAGATTTTATTTCCTGTTGATAGGAAAGTGGCAGACTCAAAGTCAATTGGAGAAATGTTTCCTTGAGATATATAAATTAGATCAGATTAGATTTTATCAAATTTTTCAAGGTTGAAAATATCTTACCTTAACCAAGTTCTTATTTGGATTTTTTTTCAATTCTTTGAGAAAATTATCTTTTTGGGAGGAATAAATTTGGAATAAATTAAGATTGAAATAAGTAATCTCTTTTGGTATCTTGGGTTCTCATATCTTTTGATTTTTCTCTGCAAAAATTCTTGGAGAGGACTGAACATTCCCAGAAAATACAGCTTTAACACAAATGACTGCTTCAGTAATCTTTAGTTATGGATATGAGCTAAAACCTATTTAGCAATTAATTCAACCCTTTTAGATTTATTTAAAGAAATCCTGAATAATTTGTTGGTTATTAATGCCTTTGTCTTGATCCAGATTAATTTGAATTTTGGAAATAATAAACATCATGATTATGAAGTGCTCATCTTCACAGAATTAACTAATTTTTCAGCCTCAAGTAGGCTACATTGACCAATGGTCTGGACTGATTCCTCTATTTTAGGGTTAAATTTAGATTTCTCCAAGTTTTTCCCAAAATTTTTGATTCTGGTTTTCCTGGGCCAAGAGTTAGGAGGGGCTGTTGCTGTGGATTGATTAGTGTAAAACCAGGAACCACACGGCGCAGAAGGATATCTCCAATTGATATACTGATGCTGGGTGGATGGGATGCAGTTCCCATTTGAGCAGAAGATAGTGAGCAGTGAACCATTGTTATTCAAGCCTGAAGAGTCAAAAATTGAACAACACAAATTTCAAACCAGCTTGTATAAAGGAAAAGTGATTAATTGTGACTTGACAGTGAAAAATTATGAGGAAAGTTATGATTAATGGATAAGCAGTAAGAAATTGGTAGTGTTCCTAATGTTTCTTGTCCCTTTTCCTCTTTTTTTTTGTTGGTTTGAGTTTTTTAGATCCTGTGTTCCTTTCCCTTGAGAGGGGATGTGCATGTGATGATGTGTGGAGGTTTTTTCATTTTGATGGATTTCTATGCATAAATGGCAGGCTTAATGTTTGAAATCTTCTGGTTTTATTAAACCTTCCTTTATGAAACACACCAGTTGAGGGGTAAGCATTTTTTAGAAACCCTCCATTAAAATGGTGGGTTTGATCCAAAAAAATGGCAGGTTTCTAATAGTGGGTTTGCTAAATTTAATAATTCACAACTAGGGGATAATAAGCAGTGAGGATTTTTACAACAAGTTTGCAGATTGGAAAATGTGAGAAAGAAGAAATTTTATTAAATTGAATTGATGAATTATGGAACTTGGTTGAGGTTTTGCTTACATTGAAGCACTATTTCTTTGGGTGTCAGCTTGCTACTATTGCAGAGCAAGCTGCAAAAGTAACAAAAATAACATAAAAATAATAATAATACAATTAAACTAAGAAGGAGTAGGAAAACCATAAATACTATTACAGAAATGGGTTCTCTACCCAAAATTAGGTAGGGTCACTCACTGACCCCACCCTTAAAATCCAACTCCTTATATTTTTAAATAATTAAGGAAAGAAAAACCAAAATACTACGGCTCCATTATTGAGCTTTTTGGCCAATTAAATATTTCACACACATTTTCACGTATAGGTTTCACACCTAAAATTCAGTCAGAATTGAGGTGTTGTGTATATTTTAGGAGTTACGGGCGGAAATGTGTTTTGTCACAATTCCCGCACACAGCCGCGGCAGCCAATGCACCCGCGCGCGGAAGAGATACAGCCCTGTCACTCCATCAAGGTTTTGTACGCAGCCCCGGGCCTCTGACAAGTACGCAGCCGGGGGACTACGGGTTGACAGAGTGAAAGGTGGCCTGAGAGGCTCAGGTACCGCGCAAACATGCTACAACCTACACAGGAACAGTCTACATATGTAATAAATGTTCCCGTGGATAGTAGACTGTCTAAAAATACATAATAATATATAAAAATGCATAAATAATCCTTATACGTATTTTTTATTTAATATAATTCAAAGTACCAAGAATGTCAAAAATAAGACAATGACAAATTCTAAAAATATATTAAAATACTTTGATATACTTTTATGAGAATTACTAGACATCAATATCTTTGTGACATACTAAAACAACTAATGATGTAAAAATATTACATGAATTCACATGACTTATATTTTTAAGTAATTATCTTAGTAAATCAACTGGAACTTGAAAATAAGGAGTAAAATCAATATTATCACTTTTAATCCAGTTATATAATACATAATGAGAACTTACCTGACATCAAGATGTCCGTAGAAATATCTATTTATATAATTATTAAATTACTGGGAACATTTACTAAGGATAATTAATTAAATAATACATAACCAGGACAGATTAGTGTTATTCACACGTCCTAATGCCTATTATAAAGTGGAATAATTCCCATACCCTGAGGAATTAGATGCTACCCGTGCTATAGCACCAAGAACACATGAAAGGCTACCCCTGGTTACCCTGCTAGCCTTGGTGCCCGTTCCTTTGAGCACCTACAACCCTCAGAAAGACAATATTGGGACTCCAAAAGCTATAAATAAAGAGCTCTTTTTGAGGATATTGATGAGCAGAGACCCAGTTATATTCATATCCAGACACCGTGCCAAGGTAATAAAGTACTTATAAGAGATAAGTAAGTGATTGATGGCGATTTCTGATCAATAATATCCATCCTAAACCTCTTTTATATCAATTAAAACTGCTGAACAACCTTATAACCCCAGTATACAGGTTTAACCCATCAGTGCACGTCTCAAACAGATACCCAAAGGATTTAATAATATACCAGTGAGTTTTATTATCCTTTCTCTGTTGTGGAAGCTTGGCTACAAGGTCCTGCCACTCCACCGTGTATTTTATATACATATTATCTTTGGGTAAAATATTCTTTAAACTAAAGAGCCCAAAGTAACCAGGACTACGTGTTTTCATACTGAAATCCCTGAAGAGAGGTGTTAAAGATCCCCAATATAATTGTGGCCCCTCTATAAAAATATTTAATAATCAATTTATTGATATTGATTTAAAACAATAAACAATAACCAAACCACTTAACCTTGCAATAAGCTTAATCCAAATATTTTACGGATTTTTGCTGCATTTATTAAATAATATATTTATTATTTACTCTATCACCTCTGGTAGCTAAAGGATAGCAAGGGTCTTGGCATCCAGGAGGCTGAAATTGGGTATCTCTGAAAACTATGCTATGAAAAAGTGGGTATTTTTAGAATTTTAATTGCAGAGTTTCCAAAAACTGTCAGTAAAAGGTAGTGTGCTTGCCAAATCTTATTTTCTGTAATAATAATCAGAATGATTATCCCAATAATAATTATTTCCATAAGGAAATTAGAAAAATTGCAAGGAATTAACAAGAAATCACTATAAAATGACAAAATTAACTCTGAAAATTATGAAAAAAATACAAGATTAATAAAATTTTAGTAAAAATAAACAATGAAACAGATCAATCATAAATTGAGTATAAAATTGGAATTGATTAAAACATCAAAAACATTAACATTCAACATAAACATTACAATCATTGAAACTGATTGATAATTATGAATGAATAAGAAAAACCCAATCTGAAAGTGAGATAAAAATTCATGGAAAATGATAGTAAACTTACAAAAATATCAATGAATAAATTAGAAAAACTTAAAAATATACAATCAAAAAAAAAAAGAAATGAATGAAATAAATAAATAAGAAGAGGAAAAAATACTCATGAAAATTACAATCAAAATATAATACAAGATGGAAATAACATCCAGAAAAAATTGATGAAATAATGATAATAACACAGGAAGGAAACAAAATAAATTTGTAATAAAATTATGAAAAGTCATTAAAAATAAATAAAAAATACAAAATGAAAAACAATTTATGAAGTTTATGATCATTTTTCCTAGTTTTTTATGGACCAGGAAAACTCCACACCTTTTCAATCTAAAACTTAAAATTAAATTTGTCAATGGCAATAATTTTTCCAAAAAAAGGGTGAACTTGTTAAAAAAATGATGAACCCTCAAATATTTGACTATTTTTTCCCACCCAAGTAAATTTTGTAAATTTTATTCAGTTTAAAAAAAAATCAAGAAAAGCTCATTTGTATTGAACTCCAATTTTTAAAAATTCACCACCTGGTGAAAAATCATGCCCCCTCCCGCCCTTTGACAAATCTTAAAGGAGGTAGGGTTGCAGGGCATGGATCTCTCCCATAGGAGCTTCAGGCCCCTTTAAACAGCTTGAAAAGCTTGGGAGGCCACCCACCCCATCAAAAACACGGAGGGCCATGGTTTCCAAAGCTTTCAAAACCACTGCATTCCATGATTTCAATGGGTCAATCCCCCTAGCAGTTCATGCTTTGTTCACATGAGCGTGTATGAGAATAAACAAACACTTCCACTTAGCATACCCTTACATATGTGTGCAAGTATGCTCTTATGTATGTTTTTTTAAGTGCAGTTTTGCATTTTGCATTGCACACTATGAATATCAGTCCACAAGTACAAGAACTCCCTGCAGACCGGGGGTGCCATAAAGAAAGAGAGGAGGAGCCCTGCCAATAGAACAAGAGGCTAAAAGCCAACTGAGTATACTAAGCCGCAAGAAAATGGAAAAGAATAAGACAAGGAAACAAAAAAGCAAAAGCGTTAAGGGAATTTGGACACAGGACAATTGCCTTAGGTTGTAACATCTGCTATGAGGAGTGCCGGGAGAATCAGTCAAGCGAGCATCAGGGTTCTTGAGGAAATCGAAGCCGGCAAAAGAAGAAAGCAACTGCCTCAACAGTGAGTCGAACACTGGACCTTTTGCTCGCACGTCGCGGAGTACTAGGCAAACGCTCTACCACTGGGCTACTGAGGCTTATTGTTCGGCGGGCATATCGGTGTATCTACCTGTGGGCACACAAGACTTACGCTGATTCATCCCGGGTTTATAAAGACCAGGCGCCGATGAGTGATGGATTTCAGAATGTAACTGCCGAAGTGATCATCACATCGATATGAGGCCGGTGTCGCGAACAATGCTCACATATGGACAGCGCTGGTGGATTTCTGCCCCATTTACACGAACTTTCAAGGCTTTGGGTCTGCTGGTTAAAGAATTTTCAACTGTCGATCCCCACTAGTCAACACATCGGCAGGACATGCCAGGGAGGCGGCAGTTGCCTGCCTTGCTGCATACGTGAGTGCGGAATTCAACTGGTCGGACAGCGATAGAGAGACACCCGATGCGGGTTTCATCCAGTGGACTGAATGGCTGGGGAAATCTAAACAACACATCGCCCAGTGAAGGTGCTCGTTCGCCTTACTCGCAGGGGGGCGCGTACAGTAGTTCGCCCCGGCAAAACTAATGTCCCAACAGTGGCTTGAACACTGGACCTTCAGATGGCCTTCAGTCTGACGCTCTCCCAACTGAGCTATTGAGACCTATGATGTGACACGTGACAGCCCGAGGTCGGGTGCAATATATAAGCGCGCATAAAGCCTCCGCCCCTCAACGCCAACCAAACAATGGACTGTCATGGTTTCCATTACTTGGAGGGGTACTAAGGCAATGCTTTTTTGATGGCCTTGGTAGCCCTTCCCTTTTTTATTTTGATTATCTTTTTGATTTTTTTTATAATGTTGGTCATTGAAATGGGGGAGGGAGGTCTGGAATGCCCTTGTTTGTCTTGTTTGTCTTATTTTTTTTTTCATTTTTAATAATTTGGGTTGTTGGTCTACAGTGTCTTTTTTGAATGGTGTGGTAGTCCAAACCTGTCCTATAGCCATCAGACTCACTATTATAGTGTAAAAATAGCTCAAAACCTCAAAGTAGCCTCAGAAATGGATTCTACATCAGAAATAACCCATAGTCAATCAGCCAAAGTACCCCCCTATCTCTCATGGATTACAAGATACAGCCAAACAAACATCCAAATGTGGCAAACTCGTACCCAACCAGGTGTCACAGCTCTGTGGAAGGCATGAAGACATACCTTGGAAACCCTCAAGTACATACCAGTAACAGCTTACCCTCAACACCAGGACCATACAACCCTGTCACCTCAGCCAGAATACAGCAATACAGATACAGGAGGCAGTGCAGCTAGTTCAGCTCCTGTCACCTTACCAAACAAACAAGCAAATATACATACAGAAGGCTGTGCAGAAGTATACAGGAAAAGTGCAGGCAGGAGGAAGTGACACCAGTCTCAACCAGAACCAGGCAAACAAGCAAATATACATACAGAAAGCTGTGCAGAAGTATACAGGAGCAGTATAGGCAGGAGAAAGTGGAACCAGGATCAACCAAAACCAAACAAACTACCAGCACCAAATCCATCACAGCACCACACAGTAATTTATGCAGCCAGTAGCATGTGATGCCAAACAAACTACCAGTATCAACAACCCCCAGCACCACACAGCAATTTACGTATTCAGAAGCATGTGATACCAAACAAACCACCAGTACAAGTAACACAGGGCTACCCAGCAATATATTCAGGCAGCCAGAACCATGGAGTACCAAACAACCTCAGCACCACACAGCAATTTATGTAGTCAGAAGCATGTGATACCAAACAAACTACCAGTATCAAACAACCTCAGCACCACACAGCAATTTATGTAGTCAGGAGCATTTAATACCAAACAAACCACCAATAACAACAGCCCCCAGTACTAACCAGCAATATATGCAGGCAGTCAAGACCATGCAGAACCAAACAAACCACAAGTAATGCCCAGAAATACATGAAGGTAGAAGCAAGTAGCACCAAACAAACCACCAGTGAATGCACAGCAATACATGCAGGAAGAACAGTCAGTAACAAATAAGCAACCAGCACCAGACCAACCTTATCAGCACCTCACAGCAATTTATGCAAGGCTGTGCAGGCATGAAAACCCTGTAAAATCTTTTCCCAACCAGCAAAATTGCCTCAGTTTCATGCAGTGTCTTTTGTCTAACCAGAAGAATTGCCTCAGTTTCATGCAGTGTCTTTTTCCAACCAGCTAAAATGTCTCATGTACCTGTATCCCACTGTAACAGGGGAAGCCCCAGGGCACCCTCAGGGGCAGCCCTGAGCATCCCCTGAGGACCAGAGTTTCTATTTAAGAAGGGCCTCTCTGCCCTATCCAGGTTGTATCACCATCCATCAGCCATCCCATCTCCTCAGGCCCTCTGGCCCATCAACCCATCAGTAGTCATCTATGGTACCCTGCCCAGATAAAAATTATTAGTGAACCCATTATAAAGAAACAGAAAATCAGAGACCAAGCTATAACCCATCTTGAACCAGTTAAACCACCCAACAGTTGCTTGAATAAGGATTCTTCTGTGACCTAAATATTGAGCATCATATTAAAGAAAAACCATCCCTCAATAAATGAATAACCCTTATAAAGAAAGAGAGCACAACAAAAAGAAACTAACAACCTTTCCTCTACACAGCCCCCCTGTGGGTAAACCCATCCTTGGGTCCTCTTCTGAACAACCCCTTTTATTAACCCTGGAACCCTTTGATATTGGGATATTGGTTAAGATCAAATATATCTGATCATTATCTGACCAATAATCCAATAAATCTGGTCTATCCGTCAACAAAAAGCTACCAATAACAATTAATAAATAATCCAGGTCTGATCTGAGACCTATTTTAAGTCTCAAAGAAACCAGTCATTAATTTAAATGAAATATTTTGCAGACTTACTTTAGTACTAGAAGGGAAGGCAATTCAAAACCACTCTTAGTATTTACTAATACTCTAAAGGAGTAGAAGTAATACTAAATTCCCCTTCAAGGACTTCCAGCAATCTATTTTCTACTTTATTTATATAATCCCACAGGAGTCTCTGCAATGGGCTTGATGGCCCTTTAGTCTTTTTTTCAAGATAATTGGGGGGAAGGGTTGTCTTTCTTTTTTTGTTTGTTTATTTTTGATGCTTGTTTGGGGTATTTTTGTTAATGTAGAAAAATATCTATCAATTTTTTGATTGATTTTTATTGAGTATTTTAAAAAAATGTGCTTAAAATCTTATGATTTTATTATTATTATTTTTTTTCAAATTTTGGTTTGATTTGTAGAGAATTTTTTCAACACCCCAAATCTTTTAATTCATCAAGTTTTTTTGCCCTGGCTACTTCTTGCAATGAAACATTGTCAAAATGAAAGGAATGATCACAATTTCTTTAAAAAAAAAGACACATATGAAAGATTTTCAAGAATTCTGAAATATTTTTAAAAAGAATTATTGACAAAATAAAATTCAAACTATTGAAGATACTCAAATAATCACAGTTAATCAGGAATATTGGAAAATATCAAAAAGTTAAAAGAATATTTATGAATTTCATATTATATTAAAAAAATTGAACAATATTGAAGAATTATTGAAAATAATATAAAATCTATAAATATGAAAAGATTGGTTTTTTGAGGGTTGGAAAATACCAACTTCAACCTCCTTCAAAAAAAATTGAGTAGCTGGTGTTGGTGTGTATGGAACCAGAGTTTTTCTCTGAAACGTTAGTCAAAAAAGGCCAAGGATGCAACTTTTTTTTCCCCCAGGCTTTTACACTAGACACCCCCAATTTTGGGGGTGCAAGCCATGCATCTGAATGTAGCTTTTTTTTTTTTGAATTTCAAGTTTTTTTTTTTGAATCCATTGTTTTTTTTTATTTTTTTTCACAGGAGGATGTAACACCAAGGAAAGGTCAATGAATTCTCAGTAGTTGTCCAATCACCCATCTCATCAGTTAAATATAAAACTGTTTCATACAATATACAGATATAGTAACACAGGTTTTCAACTCATTTGGATTGAAAAGGGCCAGAAATAATTTTATATAATTCCAGAAGAGAGGTCTGCCTAATCCTCACATTTTTATTAATCTTCACCATGATCACCAACCAAAAACATCTGAAGAAATTTAAATGATTTTGTGTGCAGAGATACCTGATTAATTCACAGAGCTAAATATTTTTCAAGTATTTAAAAGACACATGATACCTGGCTCATGAGGTAATTTAGAAATGGAAGCACCTTGCATGAACAATGGCAGATGCAAGTAGAAATACCACAAAGGCTTCTATCCTGAAAAAAAATTGGGTGAAAAAAGTTATCCAATATATAGAAGATGCCAGAATAAACCTGAAAATTCACTGAGGAGGCATCATACAAATTTCCTCATTGATAATTCATGTTTTTTTTTCCCATTAAAATCCTTACCTTCTGGCAAAGTACCAATTCTAAATAAATTTTGATATATGTGCAGGTATCTTGCATATTAAATACCTCTAAAAATGAATTCTAAAGGGGAATCGTTGATTTAAAATTGATGTTGGTGCCAACCTGGATGAAACAAAAAATTCCAGGGATTCAAGATGGCTAGCTCCTCTAGAAGCATGTTGGAAAGGTTGTTCATTCAAATTTTCTTCTATTTTCCCTTCTGTGATAAAGCTGGATATTCATATTCCTGGGCAAAACAGGTTTTGCTGGAGCCAGATGAATCCCTGGTCACGTAAACCTAATAAAAATATTTAATTTTAAAAGGAAAATGTGGTTTACCATGAGATTTGGAATGATATCCATCACAAAAAGTTCTACAAAAGTTTTTCCATGACATTTTTTTTTTGCAACAACAGGTTTTGTTGGAGCCATATGAAGCCCTGGTCACGTAATCCTAATAAAAATATTCAATTTGAAACTGAAAATCTGGTTTACCATGAGATGTGGAATGATATCCATCACCAAAAGTTCTATGAAAAATTTCCACAACATAATTTTTTTTTACTTGATTATTTTTCAATAATTTGAAAATTGTGTATTTAATTTTTCTTTTTAATTTGTTCCTCAATTTCCCACTTGATTAAAATTATTTGAAAAAATCACATTTTTAATGTCATTTTTGTTTGGGTGATGTTAAATTCATGGCTCCAGCCATGTGGAAGCCGTTTACACACGGCCTGTGGGAGTCTTTTAGGGCCCCTCAAGGCGTGGGGGCCCGTACACTAATCCATATAATTTATAATTTATAATTTATAATTATTTATTATTATTTATTATTATTTATTATTATTTATTATTATTTATTATTATTTATTATTATTTATTATTATTTATTATTATTTATTATTATTTATTATTATTTATTATTATTTATTATTATTTATTATTATTTATTATTATTTATTATTATTTATTATTATTTATTATTATTTATTATTATTTATTATTATTTATTATTATTTATTATTATTTATTATTATTTATTATTATTTATTATTATTTATTATTATTTATTATTATTTATTATTATTTATTATTATTTATTATTATTTATTATTATTTATTATTATTTATTATTATTTATTATTATTTATTATTATTTATTATTATTTATTATTATTTATTATTATTTATTATTATTTATTATTATTTATTATTATTTATTATTATTTATTATTATTTATTATTATTTATTATTATTTATTATTATTTATTACTATTTATTATTATTTATTATTATTTATTATTATTTATTATTATTTATTATTATTTATTATTATTTATTATTATTTATTATTATTTATTATTATTTATTATTATTTATTATTATTTATTATTATTTATTATTTATTATTTATTATTTATTATTTATTATTTATTATTTATTATTTATTATTTATTATTTATTATTTATTATTTATTATTTATTATTTATTATTTATTATTTATTATTTATTATTTATTATTTATTATTTATTATTTATTATTTATTATTTATTATTTATTATTTATTATTTATTATTTATTATTTATTATTTATTATTTATTATTTATTATTTATTATTTATTATTTATTATTTATTATTTATTATTTATTATTTATTATTTATTATTTATTATTTATTATTTATTATTTATTATTTATTATTTATTATTTATTATTTATTATTTATTATTTATTATTTATTATTTATTATTTATTATTTATTATTTATTATTTATTATTTATTATTTATTATTTATTATTTATTATTTATTATTTATTATTTATTATTTATTATTTATTATTTATTATTTATTATTTATTATTTATTATTTATTATTTATTATTTATTATTTATTATTTATTATTTATTATTTATTATTTATTATTTATTATTTATTATTTATTATTTATTATTTATTATTTATTATTTATTATTTATTATTTATTATTTATTATTTATTATTTATTATTTATTATTTATTATTTATTATTTATTATTTATTATTTATTATTTATTATTTATTATTTATTATTTATTATTTATTATTTATTATTTATTATTTATTATTTATTATTTATTATTTATTATTTATTATTTATTATTTATTATTTATTATTTATTATTTATTATTTATTATTTATTATTTATTATTTATTATTTATTATTTATTATTTATTATTTATTATTTATTATTTATTATTTATTATTTATTATTTATTATTTATTATTTATTATTTATTATTTATTATTTATTATTTATTATTTATTATTTATTATTTATTATTTATTATTTATTATTTATTATTTATTATTTATTATTTATTATTTATTATTTATTATTTATTATTTATTATTTATTATTTATTATTTATTATTTATTATTTATTATTTATTATTTATTATTTATTATTTATTATTTATTATTTATTATTTATTATTTATTATTTATTATTTATTATTTATTATTTATTATTTATTATTTATTATTTATTATTTATTATTTATTATTTATTATTTATTATTTATTATTTATTATTTATTATTTATTATTTATTATTTATTATTTATTATTTATTATTTATTATTTATTATTTATTATTTATTATTTATTATT
The DNA here is from genome assembly GCA_025617555.3 of Puccinia polysora. Taxonomy (NCBI): domain Eukaryota; kingdom Fungi; phylum Basidiomycota; class Pucciniomycetes; order Pucciniales; family Pucciniaceae; genus Puccinia; species Puccinia polysora. The sequence continues at coordinate 5,204,914 of CM062638.1, read as the reverse complement.
TATTATTTATTATTTATTATTTATTATTTATTATTTATTATTTATTATTTATTATTTATTATTTATTATTTATTATTTATTATTTATTATTTATTATTTATTATTTATTATTTATTATTTATTATTTATTATTTATTATTTATTATTTATTATTTATTATTTATTATTTATTATTTATTATTTATTATTTATTATTTATTATTTATTATTTATTATTTATTATTTATTATTTATTATTTATTATTTATTATTTATTATTTATTATTTATTATTTATTATTTATTATTTATTATTTATTATTTATTATTTATTATTTATTATTTATTATTTATTATTTATTATTTATTATTTATTATTTATTATTTATTATTTATTATTTATTATTTATTATTTATTATTTATTATTTATTATTTATTATTTATTATTTATTATTTATTATTTATTATTTATTATTTATTATTTATTATTTATTATTTATTATTTATTATTTATTATTTATTATTTATTATTTATTATTTATTATTTATTATTTATTATTTATTATTATTTATTATTATTTATTATTATTTATTATTATTTATTATTATTTATTATTATTTATTATTATTTATTATTATTTATTATTATTTATTATTATTTATTATTATTTATTATTATTTATTATTATTTATTATTATTTATTATTATTTATTATTTATTATTTATTATTTATTATTTATTATTTATTATTTATTATTTATTATTTATTATTTATTATTTATTATTTATTATTTATTATTTATTATTTATTATTTATTATTTATTATTTATTATTTATTATTTATTATTTATTATTTATTATTTATTATTTATTATTTATTATTTATTATTTATTATTTATTATTTATTATTTATTATTTATTATTTATTATTTATTATTTATTATTTATTATTTATTATTTATTATTTATTATTTATTATTTATTATTTGTTATGTATTATTTATTATGTATTATTTATTATTTATTATTTATTATTTATTATTTATTATTTATTATTTATTATTTATTATTTATTATTTATTATTTATTATTTATTATTTATTATTTATTATTTATTATTTATTATTTATTATTTATTATTTATTATTTATTATTTATTATTTATTATTTATTATTTATTATTTATTATTTATTATTTATTATTTATTATTTATTATTTATTATTTATTATTTATTATTTATTATTTATTATTTATTATTTATTATTTATTATTTATTATTTATTATTTATGATTTAGTGGAGGCTACACATTTTTATTTTAGTTTTGTAGCGTGCTGTACAACTCAAATGGGACGTGTAGCTTGCCAAACGTCCTATTTGAGCGGTTTAGCATGCCACATGGCCCATCGGAGCGGTGTAGCAAGCCACACGGTCCATTGGAGCCTTGTAGCAAGCCGCACGGCCCATTGGAGCCGTGTAGCAAGCCACATGGCCCATTTGAGCCGTGTAGCATGCCACAGGGCTCATTTGAGCCGTGTAGCATGCCACAGGGCTCATTTGAGTCGTGTATGGTGCCACACGGCCCATTAAGCCATGTAGGGTGCCACATGGCCCATTGAGCTGTGTAGGGTGCCACAGGGCCCATTGAGACGTGTACAGAGCTGTGTACATGGCTCTGTAGCTGTGAATTTAACATTACCCTTTTTTTATTTCATTGGTTGAAAATGAGGTGTTGAATGCTATCAATCACTGAAATTCTATACCAATGAAAAGATTTCCATGATTTATAATTTGTTTTGTTTACTTATCTGTTGAAACACTTGAAAAATTTTTCATGGAATGATTTTTTTTAATCCATTCCCCAAATTTCCCACTTGCTTGAAATCATTTAAAAAATATTAGACTCTTTCAGTTCAATTTCTTTTTATTTAATCCATTCCACAAAATTGTAGGAAATACACCAGTAAAAAATATAAATAGATGTTTTTTTGTCAAGTAAAAAAAACAAAAAAAAAAATTAATATCAAAAATTGATTTCTTTGAATAAGAATTTATATTTCTAGTGGGATTTAAATGAATTTTACCAAATTCTTCTGGCATGCAAGATGCAGATGGCATATTAACTACTAATCATAGTAATTAAGGATGATTGATTGGGATTGAAATGAAGAAGATGAGAGGAGGATTAAAAAGAATTAGAATGAGAGGATGGTAGAAGCAATCCAGGAGAATTTTGTTGAAGGAGGATTTTTTGAATCATATAAGAGTAACACCATCAAGGGACTAGGTGAAAAAATTGTAGAGGACTGGTTGAAGTTCTTCTTGTGCCGAGATCACACCTACTGGAAGGGGACTAAAAATTAAGAAGTAGTATACTAATTTCTTTGGGGGGAATTTTACCAGGAAGATAATAGAGGCCAGTATATGTGTGTATTAAGGAGGAGTACTTGAGGAATTATTGAACAAGTAGAAGAGGAGAGTTACCAGGGGTTGTCATACTGTCCAGGATGATTGAGACTGTATTTGGAATCCAGTAGTAATGATCTTTCCCATGGTCTTACCAATCTGGAAGTTGTGGGAAATCTGGATCATTCCCATATACATGTATGTTAAAGAAGAGGGTTAGAGAGTACTGAACCATACAGAGAGAGGAATCCTGGGAAGTTTGACTGAAACACATGACACAGTAGCAAGGTGTCAATTTACATAGAGATAATTCCATACAGGGAGAGAGTGAGCCTTGTAGAAAAGTTTGGAGGCTGAAAGGTATCCAGGAGACCTATCCAGTGCCTGGTACTGGAGTATGTAGAGTTAGGCTTGAGCTTAGGTTGAATTGGTTTAGTTGAAGGAGTGTAAAAACTGTTTTATGGCAAAAACCTATCACAAACATAAAAAGATATATAAAAATTCTAAAAATACCTATTTTATGAGGAGGATTCAAATATATTGAAATATTTCAACAAAGAATTCATTGAGTAACATAATCAGAAAGATAAAATAAAAGATTGCTTTTTTTGAATAGAAAATGATATTTCATGCAATGTAAATATGTTTTTACCAAAAATTAAGAGAAAACTAAAAATCAAATATAGACCAATTGAATGAGATGAGTTGAAATTTTATCAGAAATTACAAAACAGACTGCATCAAGTGAAATAATAATCAAAGAAATATCAATTTTAATATTCATTTCATCATTTTTCACTTGATGTATTTTGATTGGAAAAATTTGATGATTCTTGAATTCATGTCCTTGAATAGGTGTATCTTTCATGTTTTATATATTGTATTTTTGATAGAAAGATATTTACATTCCATCAGAAATATTAATTTCTTTCAAAGAAATTAATTTTTCATTTTATCATATTTAATATGTTGCTCAATGAATTATTTGTCACAATTTTTTGAAATATTTTAGTTCAGCTCCTAAAATAGGTATGTGTGGAATTGAATTTGGTCTTTTCAATTTTGGTTTAAGGTATTTAAATACCACTCAAAATATCCATTCTTACTCAAAGAAATCCATTTTTGATATTTAATTTTTTTTTTTGAAGTGATTAAGCTCATTTTTTAATATCCAAACATATATTAATTCCCTCAAGAAATAGATATATCATCGCAAAAATTTTCATTTAACTTGCTACCAAGTTCCATCAAGGAGCTCAGGCCCAATCTACAACCAAGCTCATGTCAAGCTCCAGCCAAGCAAAGGTCTAGATTTATCCAAGCTCCAATGAACAGTCACTTTGCCCTAGAAAATTGGTTGGATCAGGAGCATAGCTTCAACAAAAGATTGGAAAGAGCTTCAAACATAGATTCCTTGATGGCACTTTCTAGCAAGTGAACTCAAATTTTTCATGATCTATGTAGAATTTTTTTTATGCTTGGTAAAAACACATCTCCTTAACATCAGAAAATTTCATTTTTATTCAATAAAACATGCTTTTCATATCTTTTATAATCATTCATGTAATTAATATTTTTTTTTTGAATATTTTAAAATATTTGAATTTGCAGCATTATATTGGTATAGGTGGAATTTTTTTATGTTCTTTTATTTTTGGTACAAAGTTATTTATATTCCACTGGATATATCTCACTTTTTGCAAGGAAATCCATGTTTTATCATTTTTTTCTTTTTCTTGAATTTTATGAAGTTTTTTCAAAATTTGAGGTCATGCTTGAATTCCTTGAAAAAAATTGATATTTATAGAATTTTCACCTATTAAATTTAGTAAATTGGCATCTATATTTGAATTATCCAAAAAGGAAGTATGCAAGATGGCCCCCATAGGGTGTTTGGAGGCCTTAATTTAGCCCCCAGGGCCTCAATTGATTTTTAAAGGCCTTTGGGACCCCAAAAAGCCATCAAATTGTATGTTCTGTCATCCCAGGCACTAAAAGGCTGAAAAACTTCCTGGGGTTGGAAAGCACACCAATTGGCATGATTATATTAAGTTTCATACCATAATCACACCAATAAAACCTTAAAATGGCTTCATTCCTTCCTGGGAGGGGGGGGGGTAACCATGCCAATTGGTGTGGCTATAGTAATTATTTTACTATAATCACACCAATTATGCCTTCCTGGGGTAGGAAATAACACCAATTGGCATGATAATAGTATTTATTTTACTATAATTATTCCAATGATTCCTTTTGGCATTGTTTAAAAAAAGAATTCCCAAAATCATGCCAATTTCCAAAATTTGTGTGATTTTATTAATCATTTTGGTATGAGTTTAGCCTGGCCCTTGAAAATAATTATAAATTATGAAAAAATCAAAAATTATTAAAAAAATAAAACATGATTAAAAAAAAATAAAACATTATAAATTATCATAATTAAGAATAAGAAATAAAAGAAATTGTTATTTTGTCATTTGAAAAATTCAGTTGTATTACTTCCTGGGTCATATTTTTGTCTTTTTTCCATTATTTTTGTCAATTCATTTTTTTCTTTTTGGTTGTGTCATTAATACTTTGCACTTTGTATTATTTTTATATGATTCTGATTTTAGTGATAATTAATTTATGATTTTCAAATCAGTTGTCAAATTTTCTCTCAATTCTTTTTACACAGTGTCAGAAAAAAATTGAAGACAAAACATGGAATTATTCTGAATGATTATTACAGGTTTTACCCCACAAAATATTCATCACAATAAAAAAAATTGAAATAAAAGGGGTGCCCTGTCTTTATTTATACATTTTTCTTTTTTTCCTGAACCAGTTTATTATGATTTTAAATATTTGAAGCTCCAGGTTTAATGAAAGACTTTCAAGATTTCCAAAAATCATTTTATGGTAATTTTTGGGGCACTATTTGTGTCTCAAAAACTAAATCAAAAAATGAGGGGAATAAAGCCCTCTTGGTTTATGATCCACTTTTTTGAGACCTTTGGCATGCATAAAACCATATTCTATTCAATATGAAGTCAATTTTTTCCAGGTCCCTCCTCCCATCTTGGAGTGCTTCAATCCTCTCATCCACCATAAAATCAACATTTTCCATCCACTAATCACCACACCACACCACCCATCACCAGACCACACCACTACAACACACAGCACCCCTATCACACCACACTAAACAACACCACACCACACCACACCACTCCACACCATACCAATCCACTGAAAAAATCACCACACCACACCACACCACACCACTCATCACTACACTACTTACCACTCATCAACCATCACCACACCTCAATGAAAACAATTCACCAATCCAAAACTACAAAATCAATCCTCCTTAATTTAAATCTTGCATAAAAAAACCCAAGATTCATCTCCTCAACAATGGTTTTGCAAGATTTTCAAATTTTCACCAGAAATCTTCAACTAATCAATAAACCTCAATAAATACTTCAAATAAAATAATTTTTATCTTATATCAATTATCTGAAAAATTTTTTCACTCAGTTTCTGCTCAATCAATTTCTGAATCATCAATTCCTATCTTCACTTTATTTTTTAAAAAGAAAACCTATTTTCAAAATGGATCAAAAAATAAATTCATCCAATTTTCAGAAATGTTTAATCAGGCCCAAATAATCAAACTGGTTATTCAACTCCTCTTGCCCTTTGCCCACCTACTCAAACTCCCAATTCCACACCTCTGGCCCCTCCTCCTGAACTATCATATAATAAAAATCAAGAGCTGCTTGATGCTATCCAATCATGGGAAAATTCCCATGGATATGAAATATCTACCAGAGTATCCAATTGCAAGAAACATACCTAAACATATAAATTTGATCAATATGGGGAATATAAAACAAGAAAAGATACAAAGATGTTGGAAAAATCAAGAAATACCAATTTTCCTTTCATTTTATCTGGGAATTTTTCAACAAGATTGTGTCTCTTGAAGTTTGAATTAATATTTCCAGATTACAACCATCCACCTTCAAATGATCCTTCAACTCATCAAATAAACAGAAGAATTCAAGGGAAGCAAGAGGAGACTGTTGAAAATTTAACTAAAGCTGGCATTCCCCCCTGAAAAATTTGAAATTATATTAAGAAAGCCTCCTCATCTCCTGTTCATACCAACCTTGGTACTATCTAAAATAAAAGATACCAAATTCAAATCATTTATCTTGATGGAAAATCTCCCATAGAATCCCTAATACTTGAGCTCTGCAGCCCTTCTTTTGACAACATGGATGGCCACATCAATTTTTTATTTATTTCATACCTTGATTCCATGAAAAGTTTCAAAATTTTCCCTAATATTCTCATTATGGAGTGCACATATAATGAAAATCAAGTTTGAAATGCCCCTTCTTCATATAATTGGTGCAAATGATTTTTCAAGAATTTTCTCCATTGATTTCTGTTTTTTATACCAAGAGAAAAAAGATAACCATGAATTGGATCTCAATCAAGTTCAGGAAATATTAGAACATCAAGAACCCAGCATTATTGTGACAGAAAAATAAAAAGCTTTAATTATGCTATTGAAGAAGTTTTCCCATCTTTTCATCATCCTCTCTGTCCCTGGAATATTTTCAGAAATATTCAAAAAAATTTTGGGAAGAACTTCAAATCTGAAGATGAATGGAAGCTTTAACAGAAACAATGGCATCAGTTGCTCAATTCCAAATCTGAATCAATTTATCATGAAAAATTTACAACCCTTTCCCTATCTGGGAGTCCCCCTACATCTGACCACCAGCGTGAAAACTGGATCCCCAACAAATGAAATTTTTCTCTTAATATTAAATTAAAAATAATCACTTTGGAAATACTAGTAGCCAAAGAATAGAAGGACTACACTCTTACATTAAAAAACTCATCATTTCATCTACTGGTTATTTTTCTAATTTAGTTCACAAAATTAATATTTCCACCACCATCAAAATCCATGAGAGAGCTGTTGAATAATCTCAACAATTTTTAAAGCAGCTCATTGGTTTGCCTCACTGTTTGGTTTATCTTTCAGGAAATATCAGCCACTATGCCCTCAAAATTGTTCATTCATTTTATCAAGCCTCTGGATCTTCTGCTTCTTGATTTAAATGTAATAACTCTTCTTATATGGGTATAACATGTATTCATAAAGTTAAATCAACTATCTAAAGGGTAAAATATTCCAAATGAAGGATTTCAATCCTTAATGGCTTGTAAAAACCTCCTTTTCAGTAAGTTTTTTTGTTCAATTCCAAATGAATACTTTTCTTATTGATTTAAATTTTGCATTCTCAAGTTAACTATTGACCCTGATTCAAATTAACAATCAAAAAATCTTGGAGTTCAATTAAAAAAAATCATGAAAATAGATATTTCACTGAATTATTTGAAGAATTCAATAAATTTCCACCTGGAGAAAAACATTATTATCAGGGTGGAATGGAGAAGATTCACAGCCAGAAGTATTCAATTTTTCAGATCCAGGAGAAAAATTCTACTCAACAATCTAAAACAAGAGGAACACCCAAAGGAGCAGCCAATAATTTTGAGAAGATCTCTCAATCCCAAAGTAAAAGATATCCTTCTGTTTTTGAATTTTCAGAAAAACCCAAGAGGAGAGGAAGGCCAAAGAAGCAATTTGCTGCAAATTAAATGGTCATCAATAATTTTTTGAAAGAAAAATATCAAATTTCATAATTTATAGTTTTTATGTATTCATTAAGGCTCTGAGAAAGTTGAAGCCAAAAATTAAAATTCTAAGGGAAATAAGAAGGAAGAATCAGAGGAAGAGGTTAATTTATATATATAAATGGTTTTTCTAAATATGAACTGATTTTTTTAATGATTGCTTTTCCTTTTTTTAACATAGGATGATTTTCTGACTGAACAAGAATATCCAGAAGATGAATATCTCCAAAATATGGATTTTACTAAGGCAGTGGAATTTCATTTTCTTTTATTTTGATTGATTTTCTTGATATTATTGTATTTTTTATCAATGTTCCCATTTAATTTTTTCCTCAGAGGTTTGGAATCATTTTTTATAAGAGGGTTGATTCTGATGAATGAAATTCTGGTAGAAAAATCAAGAGATAAAATCAAGCAAATGAAGACCATGAAGCTCATTATTATCCTTCTGGAAATCATTTGTTTGCACAAACAGAAACAAAAATAAGTGAGAAAGTGAGTACATTTGATAATTTTTCATTTTTTCAGTTTTTCAGATTGTTTGTGGATTTTTTTTCTAGGTTTTCTGCACATTATATAATTCTTCTTCTTTAATTTTTCACCAATTTTCAATGGAAAAAGTGAGTGGCATCTTGAAAAAATATTTTATTTTAGTTCCAATACAAAGACTTTGTTTGAACTGCAACAGCTATTCCACATATATCCCATGTTCAAGATTTCATAGGAGATGGAAAATGTGGATTCAGATCAGCAGCTGTGTTAGGGAAGGAAATATGAATACTGGATGGAAATCAGGAAAGAAATTGTCAAACAGATTTATTCCAACCCAATCTTCAAGGAAACAAAATTAATGCATGCAATCTGGGGTGAAACTTTTCCAGAGGAAAGAAGGAAACTAAACCCCCTTTTTGGCTCAGCTACAATAGATTTTTGGATAAAATTTCCATGCAATGGTTTTCTTCTTTTTGAAACCTATAATTTTCCAGTGTTTCTATTTTCTTCCTTGTTGGCTTGCACTTTTTTTCCTCTTAATTCCCCACACAATCCAAGTTACCAAACTTTTCCTATCAAAATAATTCTTTTAAAAGATTTCAAAATAAAGTTACCTTGAAGTTTTAGTCTGATACTTGTCCAGCCCCCAGATTGGATCCATTTTGGAAGAGATTTCACCATTAAAAATAAATGATCACTTGATTAAAAATGACATACCTGAGGAAAAAGGGGCCCTTTTTGCCCTGGTATGTCACTTGTAATCAGGTGATCATTGTTTTTTATGGTGTTTGTGAGCAAGGATTCCAAATTTTGGAGAAAATTTTTCAGAAAAACTTTCAGCTTGGTAATTAGGTTTTTTCCCTCCAAGAAAATAAAGAATAAAACCAATAGTAGTGTAATTATATTAACTAATGGCAGTAAAATGATATATCTAACAATATTTTTTCTTTGTAATTATCAAAGCATAACATAAAGTACAATAAAGAATTTGAGCCACCTGTTTAATTTCCAATTTGTTTCACTTTTAAAAATATTTTGTGAGATAAAACCTGGAATTAGCACTCAGAATAATTTTCAGTTTCATATATTGATGCTTTTCTCAAGTTTTATTAAACAAATTGAGAGAAGCTTTGATGCCAGATGTGAAGAAATAATTGAAAAGGATTTGTTGTATTGAAGTGTTTCTATGTTGGATCCAATTTTTGGAAGCAAAGAATAAATCCAAAAAAGTCCCAAAAAATATTATAAAGATCTTTGATTCATTTTGCATCTTTCTGAGTATTCAAAGAACCCAAAAAAATCAATTCAAAAGGCAAAGGAATGGTTCCAAAAATGCTATGAGAATTCTTTTTCTTTTTAATTTTTTTTTTGGATGGCTTTTTGACAGTGTTCTAATTCTTCAAAAATTGTTCATTAGGGTCTAATTCTTCAAAAATTTTGTATTAGGGTTTGATACACCCAGCTACAAGGATGTGGTTTTGAATTTCCCCAAAATAGAGTTTTTGAAACACCTGTGTAATCAAGGATTTTACTGTGTATAAGGTGGCATGGGTATGAAATAAAACCATCAGGTTTATTATCAATTATTATTATTATTATTATTATTATGATTATTATCACTAGGGTGTATCAGATTTAGAAAAACCACCATTAGAAACCCCCCATTAAAAATTGTGGGTTTCTGAAATACACATACCCCCTAACTGGTGTATTTCAAAATGGTGGGTTCCATGGAAATGGCGGATTTCAAACACCAAAACCGCATTTATGCATCTTCATACATTTCCATGCAAAACACCCAAAAAACCCTCAACCCTCATCTCTCATTCTAATTCTCATTTTCAGCCTGGTGATGATAAGTTCACAACTCCAAGTTGTGTGGGGCGTGGGGGCCCATAAATGCGTCCAAATGGTGTGTGCAGGCCAAAAAACGCGTCTACATGCGTCAAAAGTGTTGTTTCAAACACGTGGCCCCTATACCCCCCGTACCCGTCATTTTTGAGTTGTGTACCCCCGTAAACAGTGTTTTTGAGGTGTGTCTGGGGGTATACAGCCCCCCGGGGGTTGTGCCAAAATTTTTGAGACCCCCTGGACTACATTTGGGTTCCATCAACCCAAATTTGGGATCAAGAAATAGTATTTGGGACTGTTGGACCACACCTAGCAATCCCCAAGTGACACTAAAGTGAATCTAAAGTGAAATAAACTGAAATTAAAGTGATGTAAAGTGACACTAAAGTGAAACTTCAAACATATGTCCCACTAAACTTGATCTTTCTCAAATCAAAAGTGAGAAAACTTGGTATTTGTTCAATTGAAAGTTGGATTGAATACTGAAATACCCTTGCATTTTTTTGGAATTATGGGAACAGTGGAAAGCCCTCCTTTTTGCAACATAGCTGCATTGAAGGACTACATTGATAGCGCAATGAACAAAGCTGCGGAAAAGAAGAATTTGGGCAATGGAAGCCCCAATTGAACCTCATCTAGGGTGAAAATTGAGGAACAAAATGTTTCACAAATGGACATGACCTCTGGTGGTGAGTAACATTTTATGTTACTCTGGTCTTTGCCTTATTTAATTTGATTGAAACTTATGGAGTGCATGCCATCAATATAACTATGTAAATATGAAATATCCACTTCACCCACCTCCTGTGAGAGCTTTTCCTACTAGGGAAGAGGCACAAAACTATTGTCAAACATGGTTATGCTTTAATAGTTTTCAACTCAAAGCATGATAAATATGTGGATCTAGCCTGTGATAGACATGGTTTGTACTCTGGGCAATTGCTCACTGAAATTTCAAGGCAAACTCACAGATCAACATAACCATCAACCATCTCCACACCCCTCAGTGCATGCTCACCTCAGGAGAATCTCTGGGATGGCCTTAGTGAATTTAAAAGAAGGAATGAAAGATGGGCTAAATAATATTCAACTGAAAAGAAAATTGAGAAAGATTGATGGCAGCAAATATGTTGATGACCAAACAATCTATAACACTAAAAAAAGGTAATGCTAGCAGAACTCAAGGGAAAAAGTGTTATGGAGTTCCTCTTTGAACAAGTTGGTGATTCATTGGGTTCATCAAGCAAAATTCAGTGGAGAGGGTGACTTGGAGGCCCTATTCTTGGCTCACTTGGATTCATTAAAGCTTTGCAAGAAATTTCATCATATTTCTATGTTGGCTTGTACTTATAAAACAAATAAGTAAAACATTCTCCTATTGCATGTTTTAGGAATTACAGCCAACCAGAAAAATTTCATAACAGCTCTTGTTTTTATAACAAGAGAAAAGTTTGAGTTCTACAGTTGGTATGTAAATGCACTAAAGGAGCTGGCTTATGATCCTGAGAGACTTTCAAAAGTCTTTGTGACAGAACGTGAAAAGGCTTTGATTTGTGCTATAGAAAAAAGACTCCCTGAGTCAAGAAGACAGTGCTTTTCATGGCACTTTTCTAAAAACATACAAGCAAACTGTAAAGTGCACTTTAATAATGACATTGAAGGGTGGCAAAGCTTTATGTCTCTGTGGGCTAAGTATGGGGCCTCAAAAACCAAGGAGGAGGCAGAGGAAAATGATTTGGAACTTAGAGTAAGTGCCAAATCACTGCCTCTAATTTTAATCCTCCTAGTTTTTGGTTGCTTACATTATGCTTGTATAAAGTTTTTCTTGGCATACTGTGAGGATGTACTTGAGTATATGGATCATAACATCTTCTGTATCAAAGAGATGTTTGTAGCAGCTTGGACTTGCAAAAACCCTGACTTTGGAAATAAAAAAACATCTTGAGTTGAAGGGGCCCATGCTACTCTCAAAAAATTCCTTGAAAATTCTTCCGGAAACATTTTGGATGTTTGGGAAAACCTAGAGGAAGCAGTTTCCAATCAAATGAAATTGGTTCAGGCTGTGCTTTAAAGCTCTTCAATTAAGATAGGAATAGTTCTTCCTACTGGACTTTTACCATTGGGATACAAGTTGTCTTTAGAGGCAATTAAACTTTTTATGGAACAATTCAAGAAATTAAAGCAGAACCATGATGGGGAAGTGTGCACCAAGCCATAATGCAAGACTATGGGTTTGCCCTGTTCCCACAAAATAGGTGATCTGCTAGCGTTCCAAGAATCCGTTGTGCCTGAGGATGTTCATCCTCAGTGAAGGTTGGATTATGAACTTGCAGTTATAGTTCTGTAAGTTGGTTTAAGTTGAATTTTTGGATTGTTCAAATCACTTTGTGATTAATAATTTTTGATAAATTCTTTTTGAATAATCATTCCTACCTTACTCATATTTGATCATTTTGATTTTTTAAAGGTTGACATGGGTGAAATTCTCATAATTTCTCAGTTAAATGAGAGTCTCAATGCAATTATCTTGGGATACCCTGAAGAAGCACATTGCTGGCTGTTGAAGCACTTGATTCAGGAGACTGCAAATTATTGATCAAAGCCAAGACTTGAACCTCAATTCTTGCAATCAAGCAGAGGATGTCAAAAATGGACAGATACCCGGAGGGATCCTTCTTGATTTTAGCATGTTGAAAAGAAGCTTAAGTGTGAAAAGAGAATTAGAGGGGCACCAAATAAGAAAAGACAAAAGATTGTAAGTCTTTTCTTTTGTGAAACGTTCATTTTTTGGGTTTAATGAACTGATGATGATATGATGATAATTTTTGGTCAAAGTCTGCAGGATAAGAATATGAATTTAATATTTCAGATGAAGGGCCTGAAAGTGAATTAACTTCCCTTAATTTTGAATCCAATTCCTCTTCAGAGGAAGAAGACGTGCAGGAAGCATCAACCAGAAGCTCATCTTTGGTGAGTAATTATGTGATTAATTAATTTTATTGGAATTTTGGCTGAGTTAGTTTTGATTATAGGAACCTAAATTGAAATAACTCAATCAAATACCTGAGAAATTACATAAGTTCTTGGGTGAGGTTTTGGATCAAATTGGTGATGGGAATTGTGGATTTAGAGTAATTTCTAAATTGCTTGGGTATGATGAACATGGTTGGTATAGAGTGAGGAAGGAAATCATTGAATCATTGGTTAGAAGACATAAAGCATGCTAAATTAAGATGCTTGGTGGTGCAAAAGAGGTAGAAAATATTAAAAAAAGACTTGATGTTGAAGACATCAATGCAAAGATCTCCTCTTCAAAATGGCTGGCTAAGTTAGATATGGGTCAAATAATAGCAGACACATATGCCAGACCTATATGTTTCATTTTATTGGAGTCATGTTGCTCTTATACTCCAATGAAAAAAGGTGTTACAGATCAATCAGAGCCTATATATATTTCCTTTGTCAACAATAACCACTGGGTTCTATTAGTACTTGAGGGATAAATGATTCCAATCCCACCCATTGTAGAAAAACCCTCTTCTTTCATTTCAAATAAATCTTCTGGTTGGGTTGATCATCTCAAAGATCAACTGCACGTGTATTCTAGATTATATACTTCAATTATAGAGATCATTTGATCATTGGGTTTCCATAAAACTTTTAATTCTGATTCAGCTAACTTGTAATTCTATTAATATAAAGGGTTATCACATTTTGAACATCATTATGTTGAGTTTTTTGAGTTAACATCCTTATGATGAGTGTTTTTTGAATGAGATTTTATTGGTAAGTCAGTTCAACTTGTGTTGGGATGATCCCATCATAAGGAGTATTTTTACTTCTTGTGATGAGATCAGCTTAACAAAATTTGAAATTTTTTTTTGGTGCTTTTACTTTAGGGCTTGTCAATTGAGTTGTCTTTTTTTTTTTGGTGTTTTTACTTTAGGGATTGTCAAGCTGAACTTTTATTTTTTTGGTAATTTTACTTAAGGGCTAGTCAAGTTGAACTTTATTTTAGGGGTGCTCCATAGAATCTTTCATTGTTTATTTAATTTTTGGTATTTTGGTTGTCTTCAGTTTTTTTTTGCTTTTTTTATTTATTTTTTTTTACTTATTTTTATTTTCATTTTGTTTTTGTTTTTTTGTTTTTTTTTTAACCAAAAAATCAACATTTTTTGATTTTTTTGATTGATTTCTGTTTTTTTGTATTTTTATTTAGTTTACTTTAGCTTTTTATTTATTTTTATTTTATTTTATTAATTTTTTTTGGACCACAAAACTTGAAGTTGTGTGGCACAGAAAAAAACTAAATTTGAGTTGTGTACACGCCCACACGGCTTGAATGTAGTCAGGTGTTGTGTCACACAACCCAGGCTGTTGTGTGGAAGCTGCACCACTAAACTTGATTTGTGTGGAGGCTGCATGACTACACTCAAGTTGTATGGCAGCCACACAACTACATTTGGGCCGTTTAGCATGCCACATGGCCCAAATGAGTTGTGTACAAGGCTCATTTGGGCTGTGAATTTATCATCACCCTTTTCAGCCACAGCCATCTAGATCTCCCATCCTATTCATTCCTGGTAATGCTCACCACCACCACCTACTTTTTTTGATCCCCTACATTCCCTCATCCTCATCAACCCAGTTTGGATTTCTTTGCCCTCAAATTCAACAATGACTTCTCAGCCTTTCATGGTCAAACCCTGCTTGATCAGTTTTAGCACTTTTGTTCATCTCATCTGATCCTTGACTCCATCAATCATCTAAATGGCTGGAAATTACCCACCAATAAATATTGTTTGCCCTTTCTGGTAAATTCTCCTCCTCCTGTCCCTTTAGAGCCACCACCCAGTCAGGATGAACCTTCAAAACCTTCTCTTGTCCAATTGTCCTTGACCAGTCTTTGAACCAAAAAATAAAGCTGTTGGGTTCAACCCAATTGCGCCCAGTTTTTTGTATTCATCCTCCGCCAATCAACCCATAATGATCTCTAGCTTAACTACTCCTTTACGCAGCTATCTCAATCATCCTCACAAATAAATCAAAAACAATGGTGGCATGAAAAATAACAGTAGTCACCCTCACCCCAACCTTCCAGCTTACCATAGTAATCTTGGTTCAACCCGCAAGATTACATCAATCATCAAAGCCTATCCAAACCATCCTCACCTTCCTCCTCAACATCTCAGTAGCCAACATCAAACTCTACCCATTATCAATGGCAGAAAACTCCACAATTTCCAGCTCCACCACCCTCATCCTCATGCTAAACCAACTCCATCACCACCTACCGCTACCATCAGAATTCTTACCTCCCTCAAAAAGTTTGAACACCCTTGTGAATCCATTGGTCTTTTTTCCTCACCATCCCCATCTTAACCACCATCATAATCATTTGGGTGGTGTGAATCATCATCATTTTAATTTTTGCTCTGCTACTCACTATCCAGTTGCTAAAAATTATCATCAAAAAAAATCTGATAACTTAGTTGACCTTTTAAAAATTTTTGATTCACATGGATGTTTTTGAATAAGTATATGGAGGATCACCAGTAATATTTTTTATGTATTTCAAAAACAAGCAACGTTATTATTGAAAAATTAAAGAAAAGTTTAGAAGATTATTTGGAAACAAAAAACAAGTTTCAAATGAAATTTATTAAATAAAAGGAATTTGGAAATGGATTATGAAACAAGTATGATGAAATAAAATAATAAAGGAAAGGAACAGGTGGTAAGATCATTTCAAGAAACAATTTTTTTGGAACTGGAATCAATCCTATACAACCTTGGTTGCAAGCTGGTTTGTTGGGATTATAAACTTTAATTTTATCAATGATATATCACAATTTAAGTGAGGAAGTCATTATGTTGAATATTTTTGTTGGTAAGATTGAGAGTGAGTTCAGAGCTGGAATCCAATGAAGTAAAGATGACTCAATGCCTTTTTTAGGTCACAGAATGTATAAGGATTTGAGGAAAAGACTCAGTTTTGAATTACAGGTCCTCCATGGTTTTTTACTTGTTCCTGGCCTAATTGGCCTGTCAGATTAGAAAAAACCCAAAATTGTTCTGGGAGAGAATAGGGTCAGTTAGACTGGAGATGATTCAGTTTTGGGCTGCATAGGTTCTTTAGCTCACTCAGCCGCGGCGAATTGCCAGTAGCATTGATTCTTCCATTTCCCACTTAGGAGAAGGACAGATTAATTTTAGCTTTCCATCTTCACAGGATTTGTACACTGAGGATTGAGTGGAATCTCAAGGCCATAAGCAGGTGACTGATCAAGGATCTTGAGGCTCAAGGGATTAGAATACTTGGTTATATCATCAGCCAATTCAAAACAAGATGGTAGGCTGATGGGACTACCATTGGAATGATTGGCTTGAACATCAATTCCAGGACCCTCTTTCTCGTTGATAGATTCCATGAAACCCTGGGGGATTGAATTACAACTCTGGCAGTCTCATGATTGAATTAAAATACTGAGACAAATTAGTCACTCAATGAACAATGGTGGTGAGATGAGGAGCCAATTATCCAACAACAACTGTTGTTTGACCAGGCCAATGAACACCTGAAACTGATGGGTTGGACCATCAAATTGGGTTTAATTGATGGAGGATGAGCTTGATCAAATCTTTCTGCACCAATAAGAACACAAAATACAACCAAGAGGTTATTATTGACTGGTTGAATGTCAAATTGAATGGCTTGGATCCACTGAAAATCATTGACTTTGGAGCAGGAGGCTCTAAGGGTCTTGGCTTTAAACTATGTCCAAGTTGGATGAGGATGGCCAAGTGTATGACACAGATGGTTGAAGATACAAATATTCAAACCATGGGATAGGATACTGGATCAATAACTTGTAGCACTTGAGTTTGAGAAGAGCAGCGGATGGATGAGGATTGAGGAAGGATGAGCAGGAATGGGGGGATGGATAATAATTCAAAGGGACAAGTAAGGATGGTAAAGGATACAGCTAGATAATAGAGATTTATATAGTATATTTGAAAAAACCCACTTATTTGCAGGAAACTGTGATGCGCCTGATGTAAAATAAGTGGTTTTTTTGATTTTTTGATGGCAGATTTGGGTTGAAACCAGCCATTAAAAAAATGGCGGGTGGGCTAACTCTGCTACACCCTATTATTATTATTATTATTATGGTTATTATTATTATATTTATTATTATTATGGTTATTATTATTATGGTTATTATTATTATGGTTATTATTATTATGGTTATTATTATTATGGTTATTATTATTATGGTTATTATTATTATGGTTATTATTATTATGGTTATTATTATTATGGTTATTATTATTATGGTTATTATTATTATTATTATGGTTATTATTATTATGGTTATTATTATTATGGTTATTATTATTATGGTTATTATTATTATGGTTATTATTATTATGTTTATTATTATTATGGTTATTATTATTGTGGTTATTATTATTATGTTTATTATTATTATGGTTATTATTATTATTGTTATTATTATTATGGTTATTATTATTATGGTTATTATTATTATGGTTATTATTATTATGGTTATTATTATTATGGTTATTATTATTATGGTTATTATTATTATTTTTATTATTATTATTGTTATTATTATTATTGTTATTATTATTATGGTTATTATTATTGTGGTTATTATTATTATGGTTATTATTATTATGGTTATTATTATTATGGTTATTATTATTATGGTTATTATTATTATGGTTATTATTATTATGGTTATTATTATTATGTTTATTATTATCATGATTATTATTAGGGCGCATCAGAGTTAAGCAAACCCGCCATTTTTAATGGCAGGTTTCAAACCAAATCCGCCATTTCAAACCCGCCATTAAAAATCAAAAAACCCACTCATTTCACATCAGACATGTCAGAGTTACCTGGAAATAAGTGTGTTTTTTCAAATAAAGTATTTGAAAGCTTCCACAACCTGTCCACATCATCCAACCCTTGCTTCCCACCTCCTTCTAACTCCAACCTCATTGCAATTTTTTTTACCTCCAGCCTCATCATAAAAAGATTCACCACTCTCATCACTTTATCACTCTCATCATCACTCTCATCAATTTATCACCCTCATCACTTGATCACTCACCACTTTATCCCTCTCATTGCTTCATTGCTCTCATTGCTTCATTTCTCTCATTGCTTCATTGCTCTCATCACTTCATTGGTCTCATTGCTTCATCACTCTCACCACTCTACCTTCAACAAGAACTTGTATCTCCAACCTCATGCAAAGAATTCAATAATTGTTTTATTGCTCTTGTCACTTTATCACTCTAATCACTCCATATCTCTCATCACTTTATCTTGCTTGTCACTTTATCCCTCTCATCACCTTGTTGCCCTTACTCTTTCCAAATGGCCCCTCAGAAAACCTCCCCCCGCAAGTCCACACAAAAGTCCAACACACCAAAGAAAACATTTCCAAGGAAATCCACAACAAACAATCCTCCCCCATCAGCTTCCAAGGGCTCAAGTCAGCTCAAGAGAGCTGATCACATCATCCTGGTCAACTGGCTCAAAGTTCCCTCCAACTATGATGCCTGATTTGGATTGGACAATGAAACACGTGTTGGCCAACCTCCATCCTATAAGTTCAATTTAAGGGTGTTAGTACGGTTCTTGAGTTATTCAGATTCAGATCCTTGAGCGTTTTTTCAATAAGTTAATTTTGGTTAAGCTTGATGAAGAATTTTTCAATAATTATGTCCATCCCAAGAATTGGGTCCGGATGGTGGGCGGAGGAATTGGGAAAACAATTGAGAAAAGTTTTTTCAAATAGTTCCACATCACCAACAACAATTAGATCATCAACATGGAAGAAGACAAAATTTTGAGACTCTCCACTCATAAACAAGCACGGATAAGATTCAGAAGGAGAGAAGTGAATTTCTTTGAGCCATTTGGTAAGTGTTTCATACCAATTGATAGGGGATTGTTTAAGACCATAGAGAGATTTCTTAAGTTTCAAGAATGCGGATTTTCTTGAGGAATTTCTAGAAGTTTTTATATAGATACTTTCATTTAACGGAGCATGTAGGAAGGATCCCTTCACATCAAACTTTCTGATTTTTAGGGATTTATCAATACATAGGGTCAGAAGAGCCAAGAGGGAAGAGAATCTTCCTGTGGGGGAATATGTCTCAAAGTAGCCTACACTGTAGGTCTGTTGAAAACCTTGAATGCATAGTCTTGCCTTCTTCCTTTCAGAGGAACTATAGGTGGCGGGCTTGGTTTTCAACACTAGCAAGGTGTTCAGGTAGTTGTTGGGAGTGAAGGAACAGTCCTCCCATACGTCTTGGCTTTTGATGTTGTCAAATTCTTCTCTTATGGCATTGGAGTAGGTGTGATCATCTTGAGAGAGATATGAATATTTAATTGGTTTAATATTGGTGGATCTTGGTCAAAGGTTGTATGTGTTGGAAGTGGAGATGGAATTGGTCAATGGAGGTTTTTTGTCTTGATCTTCATCCTGTTCTTCTAGTTTTTCATTAATATTACTTGGTGACAAAGTGTCAGAACAGGAGTGAAAATCAGGATCTATCAATCCTTCCAACTCGTCCAAGGTCTCTTCCTCTGAATTGATTTCCTTAGTTTGTGGAAGAGCAGGAGGAGGTTTAGTAGGAGAGACTTCTTCATAATAGTTGTAAATCAAGGAGAGTTTGGAACTATTGTCTTTAGGGTTGTAGTCAAAGAACGTAATGTGTCTTGAATCAATGATTCTGCCGCTTTCTAAAAGAATTCAATAGGATTGTAGTTCTTTGTTGTATCCAATTAGGGTTCTGGGAAGACCTTTTGGAGCCAGTTTGGAGTGTGGCATTCCCGGAGGGGCTAAGACTATCAAATTTATTCTAATAGGCTTAAAGAATTTGAAGGGTAATTCTTTATTTTTAAAAATTTTATAAGGTGAAGGATTGCTCTTGTGTGACGGGATTTGATTCAGTGCAAGGGTGATGGACTTAATCACTTCATTCCACAGGTGTTTATTGATACCAGAGTCCTCTAGCGTGCTTCTAAGAGATTCAATGATGGTGCAATTGAATCTTTTGGCAAGACCGTTTTGTTTGGGCGTACAGGGATTGGAATTTCTTAAATAAATAAGGTTCTTCTCACAGAAATCTTTCATAGTCTTATTTGCAAACTCCGTACCTCTATCAGAATGGATTACCTGAGGGAAATAACCAAATCGCTTGGTTTCCATTCTGATGATGTGAATTGGGGTATGTGGTATATTGCTTTTTTGTTTTATGGGTATGGCCAAACAGGATCTTGAGCAACTGTCAACCACCGTCATAAAGTATCTGTGTCCTTCCACGGAGCTGACTATGGGACCAACGGTGTCTAGGTGGATTTCTTGGAAGGGCCTTTTGGCTTTTCTGTGGGAATGTTTGAAGCTTGCTTGAGTGATTTTGCTGGTTGCGCAGGATTTACAGGGTGATTCTGTTTTCACAGGTAGATTAAGTTTGTTGCGTAGTCAGCTGTAGATCATGTTTCCTAACAATTTGTGTAGGAATTCTGAGTATGATAATAAAGAAGATTTTTCCATTTCAAGAGAGTTTACAACGGGAAAATTGTTTTGGTAATATCCAAAGTACAAGATTTCCTGGTTGTCACTTATTTGAAAGTTGTTCTTGTTAAAGTTAATAGACAGTCCTTCTAACATCAGACATCTGGCAGAGAGTAGATTGGTGGAGAGATCCGGAAAAAAGAGAGCATTGGGAAGGGTCAGCTTTCCATTTCTAAGCCTGATCACAGCAGTTCCAATTCCTTCTATCTTCAGTCTTTTGTCTTTTGAGCCAGTTCTTATGCTTCCTATTTCTTCAGTGGTAAGAGAAGTGAAGTACAAAGTGTTGGACAGCATGTGAGCAGAAGAGCCAGCGTCTAAGACAAATGGGATGGAGGAGTAGCCTGAGGCTTGGTGATAGAAACAACTGATGGTAGTTGACACGCCATTTTGTTTTTTGTGATATTCTTCTTTCATCTCAGGGTGAAGAGCCCAACAGTTGGCCGGGGAATGGAAAGAGTTGGGGTTTTGTTTGCCGTTCTTACATCTGGGAATGGGGTTAATGTCTAGGCTTCTCCCAGTGGTGACGAGTGCGGATGGGAGGGAGTTGTATTCCTTGAACTTGGGTTTTTGGTTGTTGAGGTGTATTCTGACGTGGTCTAGAACTCTCTCGGGGTTGATGGAGTCTCTATTGTGATTGATTTGGTCTTTAATGTTACTCATGTTGGGAGGAAGTTTGTGGAGGAGCATATAGGCCAAGATGTCTTGAGGAAGATCTATACCAACTTTGTGCAGTCTCCTTATAGCAATTTTGGCGGCAGTAATAAACCCAGGTCCGTCCTTTGGGTTGAAAGTAAGGTTCTTAAGGTTGTCAAACACACGTGATCTGTTGGAAGCTTCAGAGGACGCGAAAAAATTCAGGATGGCTTTCCAGATGCTTTTCGCATCTTTTTCATTTTTGATGGTGATAATATTGGCGTGTACTGAGGCATCTAGTTTGGAGGTGATGATGGACCAAAGGTATATATTGTTCATTTTGGATAGAGTTCCATTCTCTGAGATGAATTTGTTTCTGAGGCCTTGGATATCAAGCATATTTTCTATTCTTGTTCTCCATAATAAAAATTTGTTGTGGGTCAACAAAGGAATTGATTCAATGGTGGTTTTTAGGATGGTTTGTTGCAATTGGTCTGTCATGGTGTGAGGAAAAGGTGAGGATGAATTTTTGTCTGATTTTAACTGTTAATTGTGAAGGGAAAACAGATAATTTCTTTATGACAAAAAACACCAAGACAGAATCTTGAGTTAGATAATAGACCCAGACAGGTTTAAACAACAAGAAAGTGATTTGAACTAGATTTCCAGAAGAATATCTTAAAGAACAGTATGAGCCTGTATTCCCCTTGGGAAGCACATCAAAAAAAAGTCAAGGTAAGTGAATAGAACCAGAGAAAGAATAAGGAAAGAGATAATAGGTGACCAATGAAAAATGAAGGATAACAGTGGTCAGGCAGTTGATCATAACAAACTAAATATGGTTCAATCTTGAGTTATTTAGTAGAGAGAGAGAGGTCGCAATACAAGGTTGGTCAGTCAGTGGAGAGAGGGGGAGTGAGTAGGTGAGTTCAGGAAAAGAATAAAATGGAGTTGTAGGAGAGAAGTTAAGACAGAGAGATTGGAAAAGGATTGAGTAAGTTTGGTTGTCCCAGGAGACTGAAAGAGAAAGGTTGCAATGATGGAAGCAGGGGAATTATGTGACAGGCTATGTGAAGCTCTGCCGCCATATATAGTATACCAATGAAAAACTCAACAATAATATTATTAGTATTAGTATTATTATTCATATTCTGGTTATTATTACTATTATTCTTAGTTTTTGTGAAGAATTAGAACAACTTCAAAAATTCATTCAAAAAATTCAAAAATTCAAAAAAAAGAAAATTTCTCATTGCAATTTTATATCCTTCTCTTTGCCTTTTTATTTAATGTTTTTTGGTTATTTGAACTCTTAGAAATTTAAAAAAAGATAAAATAGATTTCTAATATTCCTTTGGGATTTTTTGGATGTATTATTGGCCTCCAAAATTGAATCCAACATAAAAATACTTCAAAATTACACATCCATTTCAATGTTTTTTTTCATATCTTGCATCCAAATTTCCCTGAATTTCTCTTTAAAGGACTTCAGAATTGAATCCAAAGATAAAAAGTAGGAATTAATCTGCCTTCTTGTTACATGGTTTAACCCACAGATAATATATCCCAGTAAAAATAATTCAAAAGAAAAGGGGTTGTCTGTCTTTATTTATCCTTTTTATGGTATTGAAAGCTCTTCTGGTCACACTCCCAAGTCCCACTTGGCACAGTGCTCAGAGGGCTTGGTTGTGTGCTCAGTGGGCTTGATTTCCGCATCAGGTTGCACTGCGGATCTTGGAACACAGCCAAGTTCTGCTTGGCCAAATCCAAGCTGTTGGCACCCTCTCCCTTTCTCCCTCCCCCTTGATCAGGGGGTAAGGGGATTCAAAACGCTGGATGGTGGATGATAGTATTCACAAATTGAGGGGGGAGAGAGGTTCATTGATGAGAGGATGGGTGAAGGTATGGAAGGAAGGGTGACAATGATAATTGATAGGATGTCTTGCCAGGGGGGCAGGCTAATGATGATGGAGTATGAGGTTTGGGTACCCCCTGTGTGGTTGTGATCTGGTGGGCATGCCCAATTGGCTTGGGTATTGGTCAATCCAAATTTGGCCCAAACCACCCAAACTTGGGTGTGTGCCAAGTCACGCTTGGCTGGGTGCCAAGTCACGCTTGGCTGGGTGCCAAGTCACGCTTGGCTGGGTGCCAAGTCACGCTTGGCTGTGTGCCAAGTCATGCTTGGCTGTGTGTCAAGTCACGTTTGGCTATGTGCCAAGCAAGCTTTAGGGGGTGCCACAGAGGCTTTAGGGAGTTCCCAGCCGGCTTTAGCAAAAAAGTGGCTAATTTGGGTGGGTTCCCAAACAAGCTTGAAATACCATATATTTGTTTTCCAGAAAAAATGAATGATGATTTGGAATCCTTGAAGCTTCAGATTAAGTCTTTGAAGATTTCCATAGTTTTTTTTTATTTTTGGTAATCTTTGAGGCACTGTTTTTGTTTCAAAAGCCAAACCAAAAAATCATCACAATAAACATCTTTTGGGTTCTGCCCCCCTTTTTTGACCACTAAGGTTGGTGGCAACAGGATTGGGAAAATGTTGTGCCAAATGGTGCCACCATCCCCCCTCCCTGGCATGCCATTTGCAGGTGGAAACAGTGGCAGGCCATTTTTTTTAAGGGCAACCTTTTTTCCCTATGGCATTATGGTCCATAAAATGTTCATCTTGTCAATGTTTTTTATGGTTTTAATCTAGGAAACTGGCAGGAAAAATACAATCCAAGCATCTCAAATTTGAGGCATTAGAAAAGAGCACCAGCAAGTGCCATGGTCTTTGGAGGGTTTGGCCAATCTTGTGGTGCTGAAGTGAGAGTTGCAATCAGCTGGTGGGCTAGCCTAGCTGTTGCTCACTGATGAAACTGGTGTCCATGCTCTTTTCCCACTGTTACTTTGATTGCCCATATACAATCCTCAATTCACAAATCCCTGCAAAGGTTGGGATGCCTTCCCCACCTGAGAATCACACCCAGAAAGGATTTCTTGTATAAATCTTGTCCCATTGAATTTGGTATGTACCTCCACACTCATTTTTACACCTCAATCAACCCTTTGGCCCATTATTCCTTGATGAAACCCCCTAAACTTTGGTACAGACATATTTGGTGCACCATGGGGGATTTTGAGAGATTCTAGATGTGGGCCCTGGTGACACCTTTTGGTGTGCCAATTTTGGTGCACCAAACTTACACACTAATCCACTCCACTTCACTCAACCCCACACCACAAACTCACCACACCACACACTCACCGCACCACACACCACTGATGATGCATCCATCAGAAAACCTCAATAAAAACAACTCAAAACTTCAAACCTAAAAAATCAATCCTCCTCAATTCAAATCTTCTATCAAGAATTCAATTATTGATCTCCTCAAAAACAATTTGGGAACATTATCAAATTTTCACCCAAAATCTTCATCTAATCAATACACCTCAAAAGATACTTCCACAGAAATAATTTCTATCTTATATCAAGTCTCTGAATAACTTCTTTCACTCAATTTCTGCACAATAGATTTCTGAATAATCAACTCCTATCTTCCCTTCATTTTTTTTAAAATAAAATCTCTTTTCACCATGTATCAAGAAAACATGCACCCACTTTTCAGGTCTTTTTCCCCAGGCCCATCCTCCACTATATCATCTAATCAAACTAGTGATTCAAATCCTCTTTCTCCTTCCTAATCTACTTGGACTCCTGATTCAAACCATATCTACTTGGACTCCTGATTCAACCAATATGGGCCATCCTCCTGAACTCTCATATAATCAAAAGGAGAAGCTACTTGATGCTATCCAATCATGGGCAAAGTTTCAAGTATATGCCATATTTAACAGAGTATCCAATTGCAAGAAACATATCTACACATATCAGTGTGAAAAATTTGCAAAATATAAACCCAGCAAATGTCAAAAGAGGTTGGAAAAATCAAGAAAGGCCAATTTTCCTTTTGGATTATCTCGAAATTTTTCCAAAAGATTGGATATCTGGCAGGTTAAGGTTATTTGTACAGACAACAACCATCCACCTTCAAATGATCCTTCAACCCATCCAACTCACAGAAGAATTCAAGGTAAGAAAAAGGAGACTGGTGATGTGTGGATAATCTCTCTGGGAAAATCAGCCACTTTGCCTTCAAAACCATTCATTCATTTTATCAAGTCCCTGAATCTTCAACCACTTGCATCAAAT
This sequence comes from Puccinia polysora, assembly GCA_025617555.3. Lineage (NCBI taxonomy): Eukaryota > Fungi > Basidiomycota > Pucciniomycetes > Pucciniales > Pucciniaceae > Puccinia > Puccinia polysora. The sequence goes on along the minus strand of CM062638.1, from coordinate 5,179,026 downwards.
GTGATCATTTTTCTTACATGGGTATCCCATGTATTCACAAATTGAAGATAGCTATCAGAAAGGGTGAACTCTTCTAAATTGAAGATATTCATCCTCAATGACATCTCAAAGCCCCCTTCTCAGTAAGTTTTATTTTCATTTATTTATTTATTTTTTTATTCAAGCCCAAATGAATAATTTCCTGATTGATTTCTAAATTTTGCTTTCTTCAGTTAGCTCTGAACCCTGGTTCCACTGAAAAATCACCAACCCCTGATGTTCCATCCAAACCTATTAATCAACAAATATATCTCACTGAAATATTTGAAGAATTAGACAAGTTTCCACCTGGATAACAGCAATATTATCTGGGTGTAACCAAGAAGCTACCAAGTGGAAAATATCAACTGGTTCTGATTCAAGATCTCAATTCCACTCAAAGATCCAAAGTAAGAGGAAGACCCAAAGGAGCAGCCAATAATTTCAAGAAGATCTCTCAGTCCTCAAGTAAAAGTGATCCATGTGGTTTTGAATATGTAGAAGAACCCAAGAGGAGAGGAAGGCCAAAGAAGAAATTTATATCAAATTCAAAGTTCAGTAACCATTTTTGAAAAAAAAAATCAACTTTCATAATTAATATTTTTTATGTATTTAATCAGGTCTCTAGAATTGGAATGCAGAAAAGGAAAAGGGGAAGGGAAATAATAAGGAGTAATCAGAGGAAGAGGTTAATGTTTATATATACTTTTTTTCTTTCTGTACATATGGAATCCTTTTTTAATGATTCCTTGTCAGTTTTTTAACATGGGATTATCTTCTGACTGAAAGAGGAATATTCAGAAGATAAAGAGCTGCCAGATTTGGATGTAGAGGAAGATTCAGAATTTGAAGAGCTTACAGAATTTGATTTTATTAAGACATTGAGATTTCCTTTACTTTGATTTCTATGATATTATTGCAGATTAATGATTGTGTTTCAGCTTTTCTCAGAGGTCTGGAACCATTGTGAATAAGCATTTTGCTTCTCCTGAAAAAAAATCCTGGTGCAAGAATCAAGAGACAAAATCAAGAAAATGAAAATGATGATGCTCCTTGCAGTCCTCCTGGATGTAATCCATTAGAACCAACAGTAACAAAAAGTGAGAAAGTGAGTACATTTGACAATTTCTCATTCTTTTGGTTTTTCTGATTTTTTTATTTTTTTTTTTGGATTTTTCCTCTAGGTTTCCTGTGAATTATCTTATTCTTCTTCTGGAATCTTTTACCAATTCTCAATTGAAAAAGTGACTTTTATCTTTAGACCTTATCTTTATTTTATAAAAAAAATTCTGTTTTTTTGCTTTGAGCTCCAATACAAAGACTCTATTCCCCCCAAAGCAGAAATTCAACATATATAATATGTTCAAGATTTCATAGGGGACAGAAACTTTGGATTTAGGGAAGCAGCCATCTATTTGGGGAGGAAATCAGAAGACTGGATTGAAGTAGGGAAAGAAATGGTGAAAGAGCTGTGTTCAACTCCAATTTTCAAGTACACAAGATTACTGGATGAAATCTGGGTTGAAAAGTTTCAAGAATAAAACTGAAAACCAAACCACCTTTCTGGCCTGGCTCCCATGAATATTTGGATGGAATTTTAATGCCAGGGTTTCCTTCTGGATGAAACATATAAGTTTCCAGTGGTTCTGTTTTGTTCTTTAATGCCTTGCTTGCACTTATCTTCCTCCAAATTTCCCTCCCACTCCAAATCCCAAATCTTCTTCCATTTGCTTCATTCTTTTAGAAGATTTCAAACTTATATTCTCCTTCAAGTTTAAGCATGATCCTTTGCCAGATCCCAGATTAGATCCACTTTGGAAAATGCTTTGTGGCCAAGGATTCAAACTCTTGCAAAACCATTATTCAGAAAAATTTGGAGCTTGGTCATGAGTTTTCTTCCCTGGAAATAAAATCAAGCAGAAACATAAAACCCATAATGGTTGAATTATATCCAATATTTGTTATTTTTATGTATTTAAATATGAAAAAAAGTGGATTGAAAAATGTGGACCACACCTTTTATCTTGAATTATTTCTCATGGTGATATATACTTTGTGGGTTGAACCGTTTAGAAAGCATTCAGAACACTCTTCATTTTTCATCTCTTGATTCTTTTCTTAAGTTCTGTAAAAAAAAAAAAGAAGAAAAAGAAAAATTGAGGGAAACATTGATGCCAGATGTGAAAAAAAAAAAAGTTGAAAAGGATGTGTTATTTTGAAGTGTTTTTTTCACATGATTGGATTTGATTTTTTGGAGGCCAAGGATACATCCAAAAAAAAAATCTCCAAAACAAATTCTATGATGTCTCTTTGATTGTTTTCTTAACTGCCTAAGCACTTAAATCACCAAAAAATAAAGAATAAATTAATTTGAAAGGCAACAAGAAGGACCCAAAAGTTTAATGACAAATTTGGTTTTTTTTTTTTCATTTTGAATTTTTTGAATGCCTTTTTTAGGTGTTCTCATGAGAAGTTTGAATCTTTTGAATCAAATCTTTCAAGGTGAAAGAATACATCCAAAAAATAATAAATACTAAAAAGCTCATTGATGGATTGTTTGAATTTATGAGTGCTTCAATCACCCAAAACAAATAATTGAAATCAAGAAAGGCAAAGAAAAGGATCCAAAAAAAAAAAATTGAGAGTTTTTTTTTGGGGGGGTAATGTTAAATTCACAACTCTTTGAGTTGTGTACATGACTCAAATGGGCCGTGTGGCATGCTACACAACTCAAATGGGCCATGTGGCATCCTAAACAGCCCATTTGAGTCTTGTAGCGTGCCACACGTCCCATTTGAGTTGTGTGGCACGCTAAACAACTAAAATCAAGTTGTGTAGCCTCCACATGACTTGAATGCAGTTGTGTAGCCCCCACATCATGGTTCAGTTTTGTGTGGCACCACGCACGACTACATTCAAGTTGTGTAGGGTTGTACATAACTCAAAGCTAGCTGTGTTCCGTGCCGCACAACTAAAAGAATTGCAGGCTTAAAAAAAAAACAGAAATCAACCAAAAAATCAAAAAATGTTGATTTTTTGGTTTTTTTTTTAAAAAAAAAATATAAAATATAAAATATAAAATATAAAATATAAAATAAAATAAAAATAACTAAATTCTTGAACAACCTTGGGGGGGGGGGTTGTATACCCCTGTACACAGGTCTAAATAGTTGTGTACAGGGGTACAAAAATCAAAAATGCCCATTATGGGGGGTATATGCCTCCCCCAGGGGTTGCGCGTGTTGGGAACAACCCTTTTGGAGTAGTGTATGGACCCCCACGAGTTGAGGGGCCCTACACAACTCCCACACAACTGGGAATCATGAATTTATCACCCTTTTTTTTTTTTTTTTTTTTTTGGAGTGAATTTGATCAAGGTGTTTTCTAATGCCTCCCAAACCACCCAAGGCCTTTTTTTTTTTCTTTTTAAAAAAAAAAAAGAAAAAAAAAAAAGAAAAGAAAGAAATGAGGGTAATTTGAAACGCGCCCATCTAGACGACTGGGTTTGTTAAGAACGTTTTTTTTTAAAAAAAAAAAGAAAAAGAAAGAAAGAAAACGAAGGTCTTGAGACGTGCGCGTGGAATCGAGTATTTCGACACCTGGACAGACGAGGGTTTGCTGCTCCGCTGGCCTCGTTGACCGGCCCCAGTAGTACTTATGTGTGATGCGACTTCTCGGCTGTTGTTTCCCTTACTGATGACATACACGTCCAAAGTCTCTCTCCCCGTGTTCCAACAACCTGATCAGGCCTCTTTCAGACTTATGTCCCCGCACCGCCCCTAACCCATAAACCTCTAGGATTTAATCATGTATGGTGAGCGAGAGATCTCGAGATCGATTCACTCGATCCGAACTCTGGTGAGGGAGGGCGAAGGACGGGGGTGGGAGATACTGGAACACGTAATGCCAGCCATGTATCGTGTGACCCCATCGCTCAGCTCGGCCTTCAAAGATCACCCAACGCTTCAATCATCCTCAAGCCTCCAAGTCAGCGGGGTCCCCAGCTTGGGCACACTCGGCTCTCTTCGAATTCCACCTCAATCTTCCACGCCACCCCAACCACTTCGGGTTGTCCCTGAGAAAAAATGAAAAAAAGAGACACAATCCAAGGTTTTGATGCCCAATCGATTGAAAGGGTGGTCATTTACGTTCTCAACGTCTTTGGGGCTCGGGAACGTCTCGATTCTTTTACGATTAATTTACCAATCACATATGTACATCACACAAAGCACAAGGTGATTAACTGATAAAGCGAGAAAAAAAATCCGGTCAAAGCGACCTTCTCTTCTTTTTTTATTCTTTTTTTTAATTCTTTGTCTTAGTTCTTTTGTGTATTGATGCAAAGGTTCTTGACTGTATTCTCTTTTTTTTTTCTCTCTCTTCAAAACGAAAGGCAGCCAATCACTGCTGCATAGAAAAATCAAAGAAAAACGAAACAGAAACGAAGAACTCCCGAGGAATTTTCCCAAGTATCAACATGGGACCGAAAAAGCAAACGATAATCAGTAGTTCCAAGGCTTTGAGATGAGAAAGAATTCATAACAAACCAATTGAGCGAGAAAGACCGCAATTCGAGTTTGAACGTCGATTCCTGTTAAGGCTTGCTTGATTTAACGTTCACGGTCTAGATCGGACCGTTCAAACTGTAAAAAAGACGTCATCAGTGGCTCGTGCCTCTACCCCCAAAGCCTTTCACGGATCGGTAATACTCCGCCGTTACCACCCAGGTGGTCGGAATTTGTAAAACATCGACCTTGAATCACATCAACTTGGTTAGGGGGTAAAGCTGAGAGCAACGGTGATATGCCGAGCGACAGCAATTCACTTTGGTAGACAGCGGGAAATGAGCGGCGCGCAAACTCGATGCAAGGAGGTCGGGGAATTGTCACGAGAGTTGATAGCCAGGTTACCAATGGATCAAACCATGTCTCGCCAGTTAAGTGTAAGTAGGAGTGGGGATAAGATGAATTAAAGGATTGGTTAAAAGTGAACCCGATTCGTCTTGAAAACCTTCGAGGAAGCTGAGTAAGAAGAGTTTGGAAGATAGTCCCGGATGATAAGGATGGGATTCTCGATGCCCAAGTACGTGCGAGAAATAAGATCGACTCGGTTCCAAAATTGTAAGCGGGCGAGAAAATGACGGAGGAAAATAATAGGATAAAATATACTTCATTCATCACATGTCCGCTGTGGGGCCTTACCGTGGCTGGAGGTCAAGAAAGCGGGGCAGTAAGAGGTAGGTTCACAGTGTCAGGCCTGAAGAGTTGTCAAGGCTATAGGACTCGGGGTTTCTTGGCGTCGACCACTGTCGAGGCCACGGCAAACCAAATTAGCTTCAACGCCAACACAGAATTCAGAGGTAGGGCTCGACGTACGGCAGTCAGACGTCAGTTCAATCTCATCCGCAACGGGATAGCTTTCTGGGTTGGCTTCAACTTCCTCATGAGTCCGCTTAAAACAAGTGGAGAGGCGAGGAGAAACAGTTGGAGGGGGATCTTGATCATAGTCTTCACTTGATGCTTGGTGGTCAGCGCCGGAAAGCTTGGTGTCTTTCACCAAGGGAAGGACGGTAGTGCCGTCATCAGGTAACACACTTGGCCCAGAGTGCAAAGAAGTAGGGGGATCATCTGCGCAAGCACTGGCACTGTCATCAACAAATTCTTCTATTTCGCCTTCGGACAAATGGTCATCTCCTTGGATTGTAAGTTCTGAAGTGTAAGACGCCTGCTCATCCGCAATGGCCTCCTCGCACTGGTTCTCTGGATCATTAACAGACTCGGTTGAAAGCTTAATTTCAGGACTGCATTGCACGACCTGATCAGGGTTGAATAAGGCACTAGCGACCCCACCGTTTTTGGGTGAACCCTGTGCGCCCACATTATTAGAATGCTCACCAGCTGTCTTGGTGTGCCCAGAAGAAGGTAGCATTTTTTGTAGTTGGTCAGGACGTAAACTCGTATCAATCGGTGGAATGGGGGAAGATGCACCGTTGTGCAGCGGAGAGGCAGTAACCTCAGTCTTGGGTAGATCAGAGGATGAGCAGTCCGAAGCCAAGTAAACTTCGCAAATTCTCGAGTGCTCTGCGGCCAGATCAGCAGTCTGAGAACCGCACGGGGGGGCAGAGGATGAAGGCTCCGTTGAAAGTAGATCAGAGGCTGGGCGAGTATCAGAAGATGGCAACTCTGGGCCCTTGGAGGGGATGGCAACCCCAAAACTAAGGGATTCGGTCTCATCAGGATTTGAGTGCGTGGCGTCAGGCTCATTCGATGAGACCAGAGGAGCAGGAGAGCCCTTGACAGGCTCGGGGAGTTCAAAGGAGTCGGGCCGATCATCGTTCAAGCCGACTTCATTTTCTGTTGTTGTACAATCTTGGTACAAGCCGTCGGAGTCCGACTGGGTCAACAACTCACGAGAATTACTTTCGGGATACTGATCATTTTGGGCTAAAGGGGCAGTGCGGGATGATAAATGAGGAATGAATCAAAACTCTTGCTCGACCAAATAAGGAAAAAAAGATGGAATAAAGAATCAAGAACACACCAAGTTCTGAGACATATGTCGCTAAGATGTTGAACCGATGGACCAACCTAGGCTGTTTCTCTAAAGATATCAGCAAACGATCTGGAAGCCGGGCACCAATGTGCAATCGGTCGATATCGTATAAGGAGAGTTCCTTGGTATAAACGTTATCCTGCGAGAAAAGACATAGTAAGGGAGTTGAACGGTAGGTAAGAGGTGAACTAAGGAGTATCTTACCTCAGGGACCTTGAATTCCAAAGTGGGAAAGTTTAACACGATCTCGTTCCTGTTGTTATCATGCAGGTTGGGAAATATATTATGCAAGGATTGAATGAAAGCTTCAAGTGGACCGAAATACAGATCGCGATACTCGAGTTCGCTCAACAGGACGGTTTCATCATCTAGTGAAGAGTGCTCTGACTTCTCAGGATCCGCAAGCTCAATTGTTTGAAACAAACTGTACTCGCAACCTTCGCAGACCAAGCGAACCCCAGGGGCAGAAGCGGAATCAGTTTCCGATTCGATGGGGAGTCCCTCCTCGTTCAGGCTGATAGATCCGAGTTGAAAGCGGACGTGCTCTAGAAGATCAGTCCTCACTCGAGGTCGACTTTCGGTTTCATAGTCTTCGTAAGGTATATCTTCAGCAGGTGGATTGTCCCATACTGGCTGGGCAGCGGATGGGTCTTCGATGAGTTCGAGCGATTCTGAGACCAGTGCCGAAGCTTGATCTTCTGCTAACTCGCAATTTTCAGGGAGTGCGTTGACTTCTTCTTCAGGCGAAGGAACTTGTTCAGTCACGAGGATCTGATTTTGGTTTGACGTGATCGATGGAGAAGAGGGAGATTCAGATGTATCTGGTAGGGCGGAATCTGAGACTGACGTGGGAAGAGGAAGTTGAGTGAGAGATTGTGGTTCATCTGAACCGTCGATGACAACTTCTTGAGCGCCCAATTGAGATTCAGGGGTGAGATGGGATTCAGTGAATTCACCAATCGATGATGAGTCGATAGTGAGCCCAATCTGATGGCTCTTTTCGCCGAGGGAGGGTACTGATGGATGGGAGTGAGCTGGAGCGCCTTGTGGCTGGACGTCGGACGAGTGGGACGAATCGGGTGGGGGTTGGGAGTCGAGGTGTGAATGAGAGGGTTTGATGTTCGGTTGGCCGAGTCCAGTGGGTGGGTCAAGATGCGCAGGCGATGGATGTTGAGCCGGTTCGAACGTTGCAAAGGTGACCAAAGAGGTTTGGGGAGGTGCAGAGCAGACGGTGTAGGATGGTAGGCCATCGTGACTGGTCGGATGGGGTAATACTAGACTGGAGGATGAGGAACGGGGACAGGTGATTGCAGATTTCTCACTAGGATTGGAGGGGTAATCGTCCAACATCTCGATCTCGAGTTGTTCGTCTGACTGATGATGTTGGTCATGTTCGAATGCGACCATGACTTGATCGTAGTCGTAATGGCCCGTCTGGAGCGTGTCAGGCGAGACCATGTCGGAATCGATGAGGTGTGAGTGGTAGTCCAACTCCATGATATTACCATGGAAGGCATAATCCTCGAGCGTTTCGGCCTCCATCCCAATAATCGATGGTCAGGGGCTAGCGGGTGACTGGTTTGGTCTTCGTTTCTATCGATCGACTACTAGCTTCTGAGATTTCGCTTCGACGGGGGTGAGGAGCTAGCGTGTATGGATGAGTAAGTGGGAAGGAGGGGTGGTAGATGACAATACCGAGAGAGGCTGGGTCGCGATCGAGACTGATCTAGGATTCGATGGCAGGATCACGAGCCAGTCAGGATTCGTTGGCCTTGATGTTGAGTTGTAGTTGTAGTTGTAGTGAAGTGAGGATGAATGAGATAGTTAGTTGGATGTTTTGAGTTGAGGACTTGAGCTCGTCGGTCTTCGTCTTCGTCTTCGTCTTCGTCTTCGTCTCCGTCTCCGTCTCCGTCTCCGTCTCCGTCGTGGGCTACTTCCTCGTGGTCAACTGGCTGATCAGCGACCCCAGCGCAGCCTCCCTCGTCCGTAGGCAGCCGCACACCTCCAGCCGGCACCCAGCGCACTCACTCGGCTCGATTTCGCGCCCAACCCAAACAAATATACCCCCTGTGCGATTCCTGGCGCAGAGCCCGGCAGAAACCTCCCTCCCCACTAAAACTTAAACTAGACTGTCTCCCTCTTGCCCCGGGGCTTCCCTCACATCAGATTCGCGGTGGTGGTTGCCATCCATCCAGCCTGGTTCGTCCCAGGTTGGCAGGTGCACGCGCGCCGGTCAGGCTGCCGTCGGGCTCCGGTTCAAGTGCATTTCAAACCCTTACTCCGTGAATGTGCTGGGCAAAATGAATATGCACATATCTCGGGTATCCATATCGAGATCGATACATATCCAACCCCAATCGACATATTTACACATGGATGTATGTATCTACATAAATACATATGAGGACTTGCGTCCAACTCATCTGAGGATTATCCCAATCGGCTCGACTTATGCCATGAGTAGTACTTATTTACTTTCCCAGTCAATCATCACCACCGTCATCTTGCAATCAATTTGACTGCTTGTTACCAACAGGGCGTATGAGAGTGAGCAAACCTGTTAAAAGGTTATCCTCTAAAATGGTTCCCTAGCTTTTCTTTGTATCTGCAAATTTATCCTTGTTGACTTTAATCATTAACATTGATTGCTTATCTTATTTGTTGTTCTAACTTTTGAGTATGACCTTTTACCCCAAATATTGACCATTGAATATGGTTTACTACTGTATTCTTTCAAACTATTATTTCACTCTTCAAATATTCTTTATCTTCACCTTACAGCTTATCTAAATAATAGGGTGTATCAGACTTAGCCCACCCACCTTTTTTTTTTTTTTTTTTTTTTTTGATGGCAGGTTTCAGAAAAATACCCCCAATTTCTAACACACCATTAAAAATCAAAAAAAAAAAACACTTATTTCACATCAGATGTGTCAGAGTTACCTGAAAATAAATGGGTTTTTTGAGATCAAGTAGTTAAAGTTTTTTGCAACCTCAACCACACATCAGTCCACATCATACACCCCTGGTTTCCCACCTCCTTCTACCTCTGACCTTATCCAAAAAATTATACCTCCAACCTCATTGGAAAAATCTAATTCATCATTCTCATCACTTCATCACTCTCATCTCTTCATTGCTATCATCATCACTTCATCAGTCTCATCATTTCATTGCTCTTACTCTTTTCAAATGGCCCCTCAGAAAATCTCCCCTCATAAGGCCACACAAAAATCTAATCTACCCAAGCAAACATCCCCAAGGAACTCTACAACAAACAATCCTTGCCCATCAGATTCCAAGTGCTCAATTCAGCTCAAGAGAGCTGGTTGCATCATCCTGGTAAATTGGCTCAAAATTTCCTCCAAAGTAGATTACTCAATTACTGGGATTGTAAATATATGTACTTTGAAGAAATAGAATGGTTTGATCTTAAGTTTGGCTTGTTCAAACTCTTTGGGGGAGGGCTTTTGATTTTTCTTTTTCTTTTTGGCAACAATGGTGGGATACAGGTCCAAAGGTTGCAGTTTTATTCCAGAAAACACAACCTTTTTGTCAACCCCTTCCTCTGCTTCTTCCAAAGAGGTATCAGAATCTCTCATTTGAGCCCTCTTTCACTGACAAGCCCTATTCTTGCCATGTCTCTATATGTGTTTCAAATCCTCTCCTCCCATCCACATACTTTGATTGGGGTGAGGATCAAGAGGGATTCAATTCATTGTATAACATTTTGAGGTTTGCAAGCACTATTCTTTCCATGCAATCTGTATGTTTATCAAATCATCTCCACCCATCAACATACTACCATTGGGGTGAAGATAAAGAGGGATTAAATTCATTGTTCAACATTTTGAGGGTGGTGGGTGAAGAATTGGTGTTCCAGAAAAAGGATGGGTGTGGAAGTAACAATGGAGTGATTAACCATAGGCTGAGATTGAAAGATAGTGTCAGCTTGCTACTATTGCAAAGCAAGCTGCAAAAGTAACAAAAATAACATAAAAATAATAACAATATAATTAACCTAAGAAGGAGTATGAAAACCATAAATATCATTACAGAAATGGATTCTCCACTCAAAATCAGGTAGGGTCACTCACTGACCCCACCCTTGAAATCCAACTCCTTATATTTTTAAATAATTGAGGAAAGAAAGACCAAAATACTATGGCTCCACTATTGAGTTTTTGGTCACTTAAATATTTCACACACATTGTCATGTATAGGTTTCACACCTAAAATTCAGTCAGAATTGAGGCGTTGTGTATATTTTAGGAGTTACGGACGGAAATGTGTTTTGTCACAATTCCTGCATGCAGCCGCAGCAGCCAATGCACCTGAGATACAGCCCTGTCACTCCGTCGAGGTTGTGTACGCAGCCCGGGGCCTCTGAAAAGTACGCAGCCGCGGGACTACGGGTTGACAGAGTGACAGGCGGCCTGAGAGGCTCAGGTAGTGTGTAAACATGCCACAACCCGCACGGGAACATTCTACATATGTAATAAATGTTCCCGTGGATAGTAGATAGTCTAAAAATACATAATAGGGCGTATCAAAGTTAGCAAACCCGCCATTAGAAACCCGCCATTTTTTTTGACAAAACCCGCCATTTTTAATGGCGGGTTTCTGAAATACACATACCCCCTAACTGGTGTATTTCAAAATGGTGTGTTTCATGAAAATGGCGGATTTCAATCATCAAACACGCCATTAAACCCGCCATTTATGCATCATCATCCATCCACCATCCATCACATCAAAAACACCCATCCACATCAGCAAATCCATACCGGTCCCATATCCATTGCATCACACACATCTCTATTGTTTTTCACATACCCATCTTCACACAAATTCCATCATCATCTCATCACCCCACACCACTCACCACCTTTCTCAACATGTCCAATCAAACATCCCGCCAGCAAGTTGAAAACGCAAAAAAGCTGACTGAACTTTTGCTACTGTTTGACTCCCATTCAGACTCTGATTCAGACTCCGATTTGGAATCAACTTGGTTAGCTTTGAATTCTCTGTTGGCAAAGCAATACATGGTTCCAAGAATACACACTCTCCATAACCCTATTTATGAAAGGCAAAAGCTTCATCTCATCCCTGACTTAAGCTTCCAGCAACTGTTCCGAACTTTGTTGCCTTCTTTCATGAAACTTTTGGCAATGATTGAAGACCACCACATCTTCCAGAACAATTCTCGCAATCCTCAACGCGATCCAGCCATCCAACTTGCTGTTGCTCTTTGTAGATTGGGGTCAAATGGAAATGGAGCAGCAATCCATCAATTGGAAAATCTATTCTCAGTCAGTTACGGAAGCATTGACTTATACACCAAAAGAGTCATGATTGCTATCCTATCTTTCCGTTGCTTGGTCCTTTCATGGCCAACCAAAGAAGAACGCAAGGAGATATCTCAAGTAATGGAGACAGAAGGCTTTCCTGGTTGCATTGGTTTTGTTGATGGAACCACCATCCCCTTGAGTCAAAAACCCAACCTAGATGGCAACCACTATTTTGATTGTAAAAAAAGGCAATTGATTCATTTCTTTTCCAATTGCTATGATAAAACTTTGGATTGCACACTGACCAAATATGTTCCATCTCTTTGTTTAGATACTCCGTGGCACTACAACTTGTTTGCAATAACAACAAGAAGTTCATCTCCCTCCATGCTGGCCTTCCAGGTTCTTGTCATGATTCATATGTTTTCAATTGGATGCGGATTGCCCAACAACCAGAGATCTACTTTGACCAAGATCAATAACTTCTGGCCGATTTGGCTTATGCTAGTGGGAAATATGTAGTTCCAGCATACCGGAATGTTTTGTCCAATGATCAAGGAAAAACCAATTTTAACTATCATCTTGCCCAATCACGAGTTTGGATTGAGCATGCCATAGGAATTCTGAAAGGAAGAAGGGCCAGCTTACGGGAGATGCAAAACCAGCTCCAATGTTCCAAAGATATGAGGTTCCTCATCAACTGGATTATCACTTGTGTAATCCTTCACAACCTTTTGGCCAACATCAAAGATGAATGGGACAAAATATTCCAAGATGATATTCCTGATCCGCCTCAAGTCATCCCTGTCTCATCTGGTCCCTCATCTTCTTCTATGAGAGAGCGGATTCTTCCTCTCACCCTTGCTTGCTTTGATGAGTAATTTTTGATTTTGAAATTGGTAAAAATTCCCTTCACCGTATTTTTTTGGTTTTGGTTGTTCACCCAAGATTCATAGGCTGAGTTTTTTTTTTATTTTTTTTTTTAGTGGACTTGAATCCAAAAACACCTCCACCTCAAACCCTGCCTCTCACCAAATGCCACCCCCCTCCCCCTCACCACTCAACCCCTTCAACCTCACCCCACTCACTCACCGGTCAAACCCTGCCTCCTCCTCACCAAACCACCTCACTCATCACCACCACCTTACTCACCACCACCACCTCATCTCACCTCACTCACTGAATCCCCTCCTCCTAATCCTGGTAAGCCCCCTCCACCCTCTTCCTCTTCCTTCCCCTCACCAGTTGCTGATCCTTTGATCATTCAACCTTTAGTCCCCCCCTGGATCCACCCCACTCACTCACCGGTCAAACCCTGCCTCCTCCTCACCAAACCACCTCACTCATCACCACCACCTCATCTCACCTCACTCACTGAATCCCCTCCTCCTAATCCCGGTAAGCCCCCTCCACGCTCTTCCTCTTCCTTCCCCTCACCAGTTGCCAATCCTTTGATCATTCAACCTTTAGTCCCCCCCTGGATCCCTTGGTCAATCCCTCAAGGTCAATCCCTCAAGGTGAGCCCCTCCCCTCCTCCAATTTCTCCTCTCATCAATTGATTGATTGCAAATCGATCGAGCAATCGATTGCCAATTGATTGCAAATCAATCGCTTGATCAATTGGCAATTGATTGCCCAATCGATTGGCAATTGATTCGGCAATCGATCAAGCGATTGATTTGCAATTGATTGGCCAATTGTTTGGGCCAATCAATGCAGGGTTTTTGTAGGGTACAGGAACTGACTTCCCCGTTGTTTTTTTTTTTTTTTTTTTTTTTTTTTTTTTTTTTTAGGTTTTTGAGCTCGGCCAGAACACATTCTCTCAAGTCTTACGCCAACCAAGCTACGTCCTGGGACAGTCTGGTTCGCCTAGTATGATTCCGGCTGCGGCTCCTCATCATTACCACTCCTCCCCATCTAATTCTATTCTTTTGATATCTATCAATTCCTTCACTGGCTACCAAACTCAAAATGTTATACATCCATTCAAATTTCACCTTGATCCTCACCTTGGGTGCAGCAAGTGCCTGGGAGGGAGAAAGATGGAAGGAGATGGTATGAAAAACATAAAGAGAGGTGGCAAGCAGAGGAATCGTTGATTTTCATCTCTTTTTTATTTTTTTAATCCCACCGTTTCCATAATGAGAACGTTGCTGACATTTTTTTTTTATTTGTTTTACCGGTCTTTTTGTTTGTCCAACCCCTTTTTTGATATTGATTCCTTCAATGCCTACCAAACTCAAAATGTTATACATCCATTCAAATTTCACCTTGATCCTCACCTTGGGTGCAGCAAGTGCCTGGGAGGGAGAAAGATGGAAGGAGATGGTATGAAAAACATAAAGAGAGGTGGCAAGCAGAGGAATTGTAGAAAAAGGAGGGCTCAAATGAGGGATTCAGAAATTTCTTTGGAAGTGACTGACGACTTGATCAAGGAAAAGTTTGCCTGGTCTAGACGAAAGCTATGCCCTTTGGATCTGTACCCTGCTATCATGGCTGAAAAGAAAAACAACCCTCAAAAACCCACCCAGGAAGAATTTAAGCAAGCAAAACAGACAATTGGGGCTTTCCACTTCTTCCACCATGAAAAAGTTATTGTTCTCAACCAATCTGATCACCATGCTCTTGTTGCCGTCATTGAATTTGTGCCTTTGGATTGACTATCTGAGCAAGATAAGAAAGATATCAACTTTGTGACAACATTCCTTCACAGTTCAAAAAAATTTTTCAACCCGGTTGGTCCCTCAAGATCTTGGGGTGGAAAAATGTGGGCAATTGGTTGGAAAAAATTGATGAACCCTTTGGAGTTATTTGGACGTTATGTGAAGAAATCATCCATTAGATCTTCTCCTCAAGAGTACGCTGTCCTCAGCTTGAAGGCCGACAAATTATCCCAAATTTTAGGACAAATGTTTTGTAATTTGGCCAAACTTGCCTTTGAATCAAACCATGATACCATGAAGGACAGCAACATCCCCTCTTTCTCTTTGTTGGAATTTGGTTCCAAGCCTACACCTTTTGATTGCTCCCCACACCTCACTTTCACCTTGGATTCTTTTTACAATTCTCCTCATATTGACAAAGGCAACATCTCTGGCTATTCCTTTTTACTTGTGGTCCCAACCAAAAAATCAAATGGTCGACTTATTGAAGATACGGATGAATATCAAGTTTCGGACGGTCAATTTTTTTTTCCTGACCTTGTCTTTGGAATTGATTTCAAGCAAAAAGGTATAGTCAAAATGGTTTGGGCGGCTAACAAGTACAAGCACTGTACCTTTCCAGCTGTGGACACAGCAACCCATACCAGAATGGCCATGTCACTCCAAATTAATAAAAAAACTCAGAGCACTTGTAGGGACATGAAAAACGGCCAAATTTACTCTAGAGAAAAAAATATCAATAAAAACAAAAAAGATTTGTATATTGGTGGGGTTAAGAATGCTCTCAAACGTTGTTGTAGTAAAAAATAATTTGTTTTTCTTTCATCCATGCAAATATATTTACAAGGCCAGCATTTGAGTAATCTGCTGTATTTCTTCTACCAATCTACCACTGCCAATGCAAGCCAAAGCTACTGATACCTTATCCTTTTTTTCGTTTGCCCGTTGTTCCCTCTCCTTTTCCAGTTGCACTTGCTGCCGATCCTTCTCCTTTTCCTCTTTTTGAAACTCTAGCTCAGCTTGTTTCAACCTCCACTCAGCATCCAATTTTTGTTGATTATCCAAAGTCTTGGCTTGCTGCTTTTGACCATCCATGGCCAGTTGGCGATCCCACTTTTTCTTTTCAAACTGAATTTTATCTGATTCAATTTGTGATTTCACTGTTTTTTGGAGGGGAATGACAATGAGCATGATTTTGAAAGCAAGGATATTGAATCAATCAACTTACATGAATCTCGCTTCTCCATGATTTCTTCAAAGCCCGAAAAACTGGAAGTGTTTCTCCTCTTTTGATGACTTTTGGGGTTGACATTGATGGAATTGGAGGCCTTTCGCTTACCCTTGGCAGAGGAGGTTTGAGTCTGAAAGTCCTCACTAGTATTTGAAGGCGATGTGGGAGGCCCCATTGGCTTGAGTTTTGGGCCAATCAAAAATTGGATGAGCCTGTTTTTTTACAATGTAAATCAGTCAGGAGCAACCAGACAGAATCGAAAACAATTTAGTTCCTTACTTGAGCAGATGTTGATGGCAACGGTGATGCAGGAATAACATCCTCCTCATTGGGCAAGTTCTCCAGTTGTTCTGCCCCAGGAAGAGAGCAATCAAAAGAAGGAAGTGAGGGGTCCAAGGTTGGGATTGACTGATCAATCAATACCAAAGTAGAAGTGATTGGAGCTGATTGTGTTTGAATATCCTCCTCGTCATCAGATGGGGGCCACTCCAAGGCCAATGTTTGATCAAGGTCCCCGTTGGTAGGCTGAGCATCCCCAGCCAAGTCCTTGGCATCAACGGAATTGGATTGTTGGGCATTGAAAGCAGCTAGGGGGGTGATGTTGGCCTTCTTTCCAAAGATTTCATCCATTTGAATATAAAAAGGACAAATGGAGTCCAACTTATCAACCACCAAGTTGATTCCTTTGGCTTTGTCCAAGTTGGTGATACCAAAGCCAGTGGAGATAGACATGGAGTGGGCCTTTTTGTACTTGGCTCAATAGTTTTTGAACCGCTCCCTCATCTGTTTGGATGACAGATCCAGCCTACCTTTTGTTTTGTTCTTGAGTTCATTGGCCATCAGGAGATAACCATTGACCTTAGAGGATTGAGGTCGGCCAACACGTGTTTCGTTGTCGGATCCAAAGCAGGCATCGTAGTTGGAGGGAATTTTCAGCCAGTTTACCAGGATGATGTGATCAGCTCTCTTGAGCTGACTTGAGCCCTTGGAAGCTGATGGGGGAGGATTGTTTGTTGTGGAGTTCCTTGGCAATGTTCTCTTGGGTGTGTTAGACTTGTGGGGGGAGGTTTGCTGAGGGGCCATTTGAAAGAGTTTGGGCTACGCAAGTGATGAGAGTGATAAAGTGATGAGAGTGGTGAAGTTTTGAGAGCGATAAAGTGGATGAGAGTGATCAAGTGATGAGAGGGGTTAAGTGATGAGAGTGATGAAGTTTTGAGAGCGATAAAGTGGATGAGAGTGATCAAGTGATGAGAGCGGTTAAGTGATGAGAGTGATTAAGTTTTAAGAGCAATGAATTTTTGAGAGCGATGAAGTGGATGAGAGTGATCAAGTGATGAGAGCGATAAAGTGATGAGAGTGGTCAATCAATTTTATGATGAGGGTGGGGGTAAAAAATTTTCCGATGAGGTCGGAGGTAAAAGGAGGTGGGAAGACAGGGGTGTATGACCCGTACAGGTGGTGGAAGCATTTAAATACTTTATTTGAAAAAACCCACTTATTTCAGGTTAACTTTGACACGTCTGATCTGAAATAAGTGGGTTTTTTTGATTTTTAATGGCGGGTTTGAAATGGAGGATTTGGGTTGGAACCCGCCATTAAAAAATGGCGGGTTTGGTTAACTTTGATACCCCCTAATATTATATAAAAATAATTAAATAATCCTTGTACGTATTTTTTATTTAATATAATTTAAAGTACCAAGAATGTCGAAAATAAGACAATGACAACTTCTAAAAATATATTAAAATACTTTAATATACTTTTATGAGAATTTATAGACATCAATATATTTGTGACATACTAAGAAAACCAATGATGTAAAAATATTACATGAATTCCCATGACTTATATTTTTAAGTAATTATCTTAGTAAATCAACTGGAACTCAAAAATAAGGAGTAAAATCAATATCATGACTTTTACTCCAGATATATAATACATAATGAGAACTTACCTGACATCAAGATGTCCATAGAAATTTCTATTTATATAGTTATTAAATTACTGGGAACATTTACTAAGGATAATTAATTAAATAATACATAAATGGGATTGATTAGTGTTATTCACATGTCCTAATATCTATTATGAAGTAGAATAATTCCCATACCCTGAGGAATTAAATGCTACCCATGCTATAGCACCAAGAAAACATGACAGGCTACCCCTGGTTACCCTGCTAGCCTTATTTTCTGTCCCTTTGAGAACCTGAAACCCTCAGAAGGACAATATTGGGACTCCAAAAGCTATAAATAAAGAGCTCTTTTGAGGATATTGATGGGGAGAGACCCAGTTATATTTATATCCAGAAACTGTGCCAAGGTAATCAAGTACTTATAAGAGATAAGTAAGTGATTTATGGCAACGTCTGATCAATAATATCCGTCTTCAACCTCTTTTTATCAATTAAAACTGCTGAACAACCTTATAACCCCAGTATACAGGTTTAACCCATCAGTGCATGTCTCAAACAGATACCCAAAGGATTCAATAATATAACAGTGAGTTTTATTATCCTTTATCTGTTGTGGCAGCTTGGCTACAAGGCCCTGCCACTCCACCGTGTATTTTATATACATATTATCTTTGGGTAAAATATCCTTTAAACTAAAGAGCCCAAAGTAACCAGGACTACGTGTTTTCATACTGAAATCCCTGAAGAGATATGTTAAAGATCCCCAACATAATTGTGGCCCCTCTATAAAAATATTTAATAATCAATTTATTCATATTGATTTAAAACAATAAACCGTAACCAAACCACTTAACCTTGCAATAAGCTTAATCCAAATATTTTACGGATTTTTGCTGCATTTATTAAATAATATATTTATTATTTATTCTATCACCTCTGGTAGCTAAAGGATAGCAAGGGTCTTGGCATCCAGGAGGCTGACAATAGGGGGTCTGGCCGGGAAATATTCCATTTTATTATATTCAATACCTTGGACCAGACATTTCACAAAAAAATAAAATCAAAGATAAATTTATCTGACTTTATAACCATGATTTATCATTAAATTCTTTTGCAGTGGATTTAAAAACCAATGCAGAATTCATAATCTATTATTTAAATCTTTTAAAGATAATACAAGAAGAATATATCAAAAATTATAAACCTACTGGTTGGAAAGCTTTAACTCAAGCTGAGCAACTTAATATCTCTTCTGCATGTAAACACTTAGATAAACTCCTTGAACAAGAAGATCTTGAAAGGTGTATCAACTTTCAGGCTCTATTAAGGAAACATAAAGCTTGGAAGAAATACCGTGTAAATCACTTTTTTAAATATAAAAGTAAGTATACAACTTGTATTATCATATTATTTTCTAAAAAAAATATAATATTGATATATTTTATTAACCAATAAAATACACTTTTTTTATCAGTGAACCCTCCTGTACCAGAAACCACCGCCACTGAAGTTGATTTATTGGATCAGGAAATCCTAGATATCTCTGGAAGACCTGAAAATATTGATTGGGTAGGTGAAGACCTCATTGGAACACACCAAGACCCCATAGGATTACCTACTAAGGATCAATTTAACCCCAATAAGGTCTTGGTACCTTTGAACATCAACCTAAGTGAGTTTTGAATAAAACTTATTTTTACAGATTTTTTTGTGTAAAATAATTATAAACATATTATTCTAAAAATGAATAGACGTAGCACAAGAGCATCAGGAAGAATTCCCTCCTATGGATCTTTGCCAACAGCTCTCAGTAACTGTGAGACCACAAATAAGGACAACCATGAAGGGACTAGAACCCGTGAATAAAATGCTGATGGACAAGGAGCAGCACCAAGTACATCTGCCCTCTTCCAACCTAGAGCTGGAGAAGGTAGTAGAATCAAGCCACCCTCCTTTACAAAAAGATTCCCTGCAGCCACCCCAGCAGAATCTGGCCATGGAAGCCAGGATCAAAGACTTATTCAAAGAGCACGTGAAATATTGGGAATAATTAAAAGAAGCCCAAGCCAAGGAGGACATGGTATCTATGAAAAAGATAATCTCCCAGGCAAAAGCCACCCAGATAGCTCTTCAGAAAATGATTCCAAGGAAAGAGGTAGAATCCTACCTAGAAAAGTGGAATCCTTGGGATCAATTAGCCCAACTGAAAGGCAAAGGATCAGGAAAGAAGAGATCCTCTTCCCATCCCAAACCAAAGGGAAAGAAAGACTGGGATCAGATAATATCCCTAGCTCAAAAATGGAAAAAGGTTTACAACAGTTAGCTTCTAATTCTGAGCCAAAACAAACCTCTGATGTAATTACTTCCTTTTCTAATG
The DNA here is from genome assembly GCA_025617555.3 of Puccinia polysora. Lineage (NCBI taxonomy): Eukaryota > Fungi > Basidiomycota > Pucciniomycetes > Pucciniales > Pucciniaceae > Puccinia > Puccinia polysora. Next base: position 5,158,976 of record CM062638.1, on the reverse strand, counting down.
ATATGCGTCATAATTTTAAAATTTTTTGTAAAAATTTGGACAGTGTTTATACCCAAATGGATAAATTAACCTCAGTAGTAGCCAAATTGATTAATAACCAAACAAAGAAGGTAGGAATGGAAGAAATCAAAGAACACACAGAACAGTTATTGGAGACAATTAATCAAGGTAGGATCAGAAAAACTCAAACAATTGAGAATATGTTATCAGGAATCCAAGAAGATTTTATTATGTCTTTCCACCCCTTAAAAGAAGAATGGGCAACCACCACTGACAGCTCTATTCTATCCCTTAGTGAAAAATTGGATGTGCTTAATAACAAAGTGTACCTGCAACTTAATCTGATCAAAAATGATCTTAGAGACTTGAAAGTCCGTCTGACCAACCCCTTGGGGAGCACTACAGAGGAACCAAAATCTCCCAGACAAACCACTACTCCTTATGCACCACCCTTATTAGGAATGCATAGGAGTGACACCTTCAGGCCTAGTCCTACCCCTGAGATGGAGCAAGCAATTAAACTGTTACCCCCTATTTCTGAATGGCCCAAGTTCTCCGGTGAAGGAGAATATAATCATATAAATTTTATTAAATTTATTGACTACACTATTAACTCTTATGACCTACCAGAAGCTATAGCTGTAGTCAGGCTACCCAGGCTATTTGAAGGAGTAGCATTTTACTGGTTTATCAGTAAAAGAGAAGAAGTAGGATCCTTACCATGGAATTCTTGGAAACTTCTGATTAAAGAACAATTTGGTTCTAGAATGTGGAAAAGAAAAATGATGAAAAATTTCAAAAATTCCTCATTTGCCCCCTCCAAGGATAAACCTCACAAATGGTGCTTGGAACAGAACAAAAGGTTGGACTGCTTCTATCCAGATTCTGATAAAGAGGAAGTAAATGAAAGACTCCTCAACCTGTGTCCTGGCAATCTCAACCATAGTTTAAGATGCAGGATGAGTATGGATGCGGACTTACCAACTCTAATCAATGTGCTAGAAGAATTAATAGACATGAATGGGTTAGACAAGAAAGGCCCTTCAAGACCCAAAGAGAACTATAAAATCAAAAAAACCAGAAAACAACCTCCTCTCATGAATGCCACTGATAATAAGAAACCTAATGAGAATAGGGATAAAGAGAGGATGCCTGCAACTTGTTGGAATTTTAAAAAGACTGGGCATGTGAGACAAGACTGCCCATTACCAAAAAGAAAGATAGCAGTCTTGGAAGGAGAGCAGGAGGTTGAAGGAAATCAGAACTATGAAGATATAGCTGATACTGAAGGATCTCTTTCTGAATGTGAATTGATCCTGACCAACCCTGTTAATGTTATAGACAGAGATATAGGCACTTCTGTAGAAATCAATAACATCCATGGGGATTCTAGTTTTTCCCAACAATGGGATCCTACCATAATTCCTAGACATATTATGGATGTCAAACCATTAACAGTTAAACCTATGAGTGGGAAAATTTATACCACTCGTCAAACTTGTTATGCAACAGGATTGTATAAAAACAGACCTATAAGGTTATTACTGGATAGTGGAGCCTTTTGCTCATGTGTCTGTGCTGAATTCTTAATCAAATGGGACCTCAATTGGAAAGAACACCTTTTGCCCGTCCCAAAAGCCAGGTTCAGCTCTTGCAACTCTACCATGAATGCTATTGGAGTATGGACTGCTCTTATAATACTACCGTATACTAAATGATCTTTGAGAATACAAGTGGAATTTGTAGTATTGCTCAATGGACTATGTGACTACCTGATACTGGGTAATGATGCCTTATGTCTATATGGTATAGATGTGTTCCAGAGTAGAGGAAGATACTCCACAGTAGGAGGTAATTGGGATAAGAAGTTTAAGATATGCACCATTCAGTCTAACTTCCCCTCCTCTGCTTATCAAAAGCATTTAGAAGACTTTGACCAAGAATATTTCTCTCAAGCAGCTCGGAATATGAAACTTTCTGAGGAACAGAAGAAAGATATATTGAAAGTCTGCTTTGAGAACCAGAATGCTTTTTGTACTAAAGATCATCCCATTGGTGATATTAAAGGACATGATATGGTATTGACATTGACCATTAAGCCTCCTTATCCTCCTAACTTAAGAAGGCCAGCCTATCCTTCTAGTCCTAAGTCTAGAAAAGCTCTTGAGGAACATATCCAAGAACTGATAGAATTACAAGTATTAAGGAAAGTAGGGCATAATGAAAAGGTAGATGTGACCACACCTGTAATCATAGCTTGGCATAATGACAAGTCAAGAATGGTAGGAGACTTCAGAATGCTCAACAATTATACTCAAGCAGATTATTATCCTATACCCTGGATTGATCATGCTCTGCATAACTTGTCCAAGGCCAAGTACATTACTACTATGGATATGCTTAAAGGTTTCCACCAGATACCCGTAAGCCCTGAAAGCAGGAAGTTTATGAGAATAATCTGTCATTTGGGAATATATGAATATCTTAGGATGCCCTTTGGTATAAAGAATGCTCCATCACACTTCCAGAGAACAATGGATACAGTTCTAGGCACTTACATCAGACAAGGATGGATGATGGTATATATAGATGATGTTATCATATACTCTGATGACTGGGATACTCATATTAACCAAGTAAGATTAGTACTCCAGAATATCTCCAGAGCAGGATTGAAGGTGTCCATGAAGAAATGCAACTTTGGCTATGGAGAATTGAAAGCCTTAGGACATATAGTCTCTGGTCTAACTCTAGCCGCTGATCAAAATAAGATAGCTGCTGTCATGAATAGACCTATGCCTCAAAGCAAAACAGAATTACTGTCTTTCATTAGTTTTTTCAGTTATTACAGACAATATATACCAAAGTTTGCTATGCTAACTAAAAGTCTGTATGAAGTATGCAACAACAACATCCTATTTGAAATGAATCACAAGAGACTAAAAAACTATGAGGAATTAAAAATAGCTATGACCTCTACTCCTCTACTTATCCAACCAGATTACTCCAAGCCCTTCAAACTGTACATTTACGCCTGCATGGAAGGGCTAGGAGCTGCTCTACATCAGGAAAGGATAGAAGAAGACAGACCAGTAGAGAAACCAGCACTCTTCATATCAAGACAGATCAAAGATACAGAGAAGAGATATGGGGCCAGTTGGTTGGAATGTTTGGCACTAGTATGGGCTTTAGAGAAGCTACACTATTACTTAGAAGGCACCACTTTTCAAGTAATAACGGACTGTAATTCTGTAAGAACTCTTATGAACATGAAAACTCCCAGCAGACATATGCTGAGGTGGCAAATTGCTATACAACAGCATAGAGGACAGATGAAAATAGTGCATAAAGCTGGAGCTAAACATCAGAATTCTGATAGTCTAAGTAGGAATGCTTTGCCTAATGACTCTAAAAATCCAGCATATGAGCCTGAAGATCAAGATATTTTTCCTATCCTGAACATCAATCTTCTTGCATTCAGTGCTCCAATAATGGGGATCCACTTATGTGAATTAGATACTGCTTTCTTCAACCTAGTAAGGGATAACTACTCTCCTGAAATCAAGCTGCTGATTACCATTATGGAATGTGAATCCCCAGAAGCAGCTCTGATAAATAGCTTACCTGCTTCATTACTTAAACCCTATAAAGCAGGAAGGTTTACCTTTTGGGATGGTCTCCTTTACTATAGACACCAACATTCCAGCGTATTAGTAATAAGCAAAAAACAACATATACAACATATACTCCAGGAATGCCATGACAAATGTTCATCAGGGCATCTATCCACAGAAAGAACTTTATAAAAAGTAAAACAAACTGCTTGGTGGATAGACTGGAAAGAAATCACTACTGAATATGTTACTAGCTGTGAAAACGGCCAGAAATCTAATAAAACTACTGGAAAAAGGTTTGGACTCTTACAGAAAATATCTGAACCTACAACCAGATGAGAAATCATCAACATGGATTTTGTCACCGGCCTCCCCCCTGTAGGTACTCATTCATATAACTCTGTCCTAGTTATAGTTGACAGATATTCTAAGAAGGCAAAATTCTTACCTAACCACAAAGAAGATAGTGCTATGGATGTAGCTTTACTATTCTGGAACAGGATCATAGCTGATGTGGGTATACCCAAGATTATAATCAGTGACAGAGACCCCAAATTCACCTCTGAGTTTTTGAGGAATCTACATGATATACTGGGTACTACTCTAGCATTTTCTACAGCATACCATCCCCAAACTGACGGATTAGCTGAAAGAATGATACAGACCCTAGAAGATATGTTAAGGAGGTTCTGTAGCTTTGTTCTAGAATACAAAAACTCAGATGGTTATTGCCATGATTGGGTAAGCCTACTCCCAGCCCTAGAAATGGCTTATAACAGCAGTAAAAATTCTACTACCAAAGAAGCTCCTTACATACTAGAAAGAGGATGGATTCCGAAACTCCCTAGGAATAACTTAAACTATAACTTAGCCACTATTCATCCAAAATCTCTTTACCTTAAGAAGATGATAGATCTGGCAAATAATCATGCTCAAAAATGTGTAGAAGAAGCAGTAGAATACAACAAACAAAGATGGGACAAATCACATAAAGAACCTGACTTTAAAATAGGAGATCAGACCTTGATATCTACAACCAATTTCAACAATCTAGCAGGCAACATAAATCTGAAACCAGCCTTTGTTGGACCATTTGTTATCAAGAAGATGCACGGCAAAAATGCTGTGGAAGTAATCTTGAGTGAAGAATTATCAAGGAAACATCCAGTATTTCCTGTTAGCCTAGTCAAACACTTTCAACCAAGAGAAGGCAGCAATCTCCCTCCAGAAATAATCCCAATAGAACCTGACCCTGTGAAAGAGAAAGGGAAATTCAGCAGGATATTGAGAGATAAGAAAGAGAGAGTACAAGAAAAAGATGTTAGACTATACTTAGTAAAATACAAAGGAGAATCTGCAGACAAAGATGAATGGTTACCAGAAAATAACATACCTGATGGACCAATACATCTCAGAAACTACAGAGCCAGCAAAAGGAACTGAAACACACATGAAGTTCATTTTCTCCCAGAATCCTCCAGATTTTTTTCAGATATGGCCATATCTTGGAGTGGGGGAATGTCAGCTTAATACTATTGCAAAGCAAGCTGCAAAAGTAACAAAAATAACATAAAAATAATAATAATATAATTAACCTAAGAAGGAGTATGAAAACCATAAATATTATTACAGAAATGGATTCTCCACCCAAAATTAGGTAGGGTCATTCACTGACCCCACCCTTGAAATCCAACTCCTTATATTTTTAAATAATTAAGGAAAGAAAGACCAAAATACTACGGCTCCACTATTGAGTTTTTGGTCAGTTAAATATTTCACACACATTGTCATGTATAGGTTTCACACCTAAAATTCAGTCAGAATTGAGGTGTTGTGTATGTTTTAGGAGTTATGGACGGAAATGTGTTTTGTCACAATTCCTGCACGCAGCCGCAGCAGCCAATGCACCCGCGCGTGGCTGAGATACAGCCCTGTCACTCCGTAGAGGTTGTGTACGCATCCCCGGGCCTCTGACAAGTACGCAGCTGCAGGACTACGGGTTGACAGAGTGACAGGCGGCCTGAGAGGCTCAGGTACCGCGTAAACATGCTACAACCCGCACGGGAACATTCTACATATGTAATAAATGTTCCTGTGGATAGTATATAGTCTCAAAATACATAATATTATATAAAAATACTTGAATAATCCTTCTACGTATTTTTTATTTAATATAATTCAAAGTACCAAGAATGTCGAAAATAAGACAATGACAACTTCTAAAAATATATTAAAATACTTTAATATACTTTTATGAGAATGTCTAGACATCAATATCTTTGTGACATACTAAGAAAACCAATGATGTAAAAATATTACATAAATTCCCATGACTTATATTTTTAAGTAATTATCTTAGTAAATCAACTGGAACTCGAAAATAAGGAGTAAAATTAATATCATGACTTTACTCCAATTATTTAATACATAATGAGAACTTACCTGACATCAAGATGTCCGTAGAAATGTCTATTTATATAATTATTAAATTACTGGGAACATTTACTAAGGATAATTAATTAAATAATACATAAATGGGATTGATTAGTGTTATTCACACGTCCTAATATCTATAATGAAGTAGAATAACTCCCATACCCTGAGGAATTAAATGCTACCCGTGCTATAGCACCAAGAACACATGACAGGCTACCCCTGGTTACCCTTCTATCCTTAGTGTCCTCCCTTTGAGAACCTGAAACCCTCAGAAGGACAATATTGGGACTCCAAAAGCTATAAATGAAGAGCTCTTTTGAGGATATTGATGGGGAGAGACCCAGTTATATTTATATCCAGACACCGTGCCAAGGTAATCAAGTACTTATAAGAGATAAGTAAGTGATTTATGGCAACGTCTGATCAATAATATCCGTCCTCAACCTCTTTTTATCAATTAAAACTGCTGAACAACCTTATAACCCCAGTATACAGGCTTAACCCATCAGTGCACGTCTCAAACAGATACCCAAAGGATTTAATAATATACCAGTGAGTTTTATTATCCTTTCTCTGTTGTGCCAGCTTGGCTACAAGGCCCTGCCACTCCACCGTGTATTTTATATACATATTATCTTTGGGTAAAATATCCTTTAAACTAAAGAGCCCAAAGTAACCAGGACTATGTGTTTTCATACTGAAATCCCTGAAGAGAGGTGTTAAAGATCCCCAATATAATTGTGGCCCCTCTATAAAAATATTTAATAATCAATTTATTCATATTGATTTAAAACAATAAACCATAACCAAACTACTTAACCTTGCAATAAGCTTAATCCAAATATTTGACGGATTTTTGCTGCATTTATTAAATAATATATTTATTATTTCTTCTATCACCTCTGGTAGCTAAAGGATAGTAAGGGTCTTGGCATCCCGGAGGCTGAAAGATAGAAGCAACAAGCAATTCTTCTGTAACATGATTTGCCTGACTCTGTTGACATGAGGCTCTTGATGATCATCCTCATCCAAGTTCTCATCTAGACTGAACTCACTTGATTCAAATCTGGCCAGATGGGGCAATCAGAAATCTGGTAAATTTTTAATCCCATGAAGTGGACCAATTCTGATTTGTATTTGAAAAGAAAAAAGAAGGCAAGCCCAAGAAACAAGTGTGCGTGAGGGATGATATTGTAGAGGGGGGGTGAGGATGGCACAATCAGCTTGGGATGTACCATTAATCATGTTTTTGATGAAGTCATGGAGGCCAGGGGCATTGATGATGGTAATTTAGTATTTGGGAGTTTTCAATTTCCAGAGCTACAACACAAACAGAGATCAACAGAGGAACATGCAAGATTTCCAAGAAAAAATCTACCCATAGCAAGATCAATAGTAATACAATGTTCATGCTCTGCCTTGAGCTTGTAAATAACTCAAGCGTACCTTTGAGACAAAGCAGTTGGCATAAAAGATATAGTTCCACCAGTCAAAGAGGGAACCAGCTTACTTGAAGGATCCTTTGCCCAACTTGGCCGCTTCCTTCTCAAATGTTTCAATAGTATGTTTTTTAATACCACCACATTTGTAAATTAAGTGGCCTGTGGTAGTGGAATTTCCACTGTGAAACAAGGTGGGGCTAGTCAACAATGGTTTATGGAACTGATTAGAAAGGTAGCTCATAAATTGACATTTCCAATGATGAAAAACTTGATGTGAAATTTCTCCTTACCCATGGCAAGCTAAAAAAGACCGCTTAGAAATCTTAAGGTGAAAGAATGAGTTATCATTATTGGATATTTAGATGGCAGTGGAATGGAAGAGGGATGGAATGGTGAGGGAAACAGAAGATGGCTTCATGGTAAAGTATTTGATGAGGGTAGGTAAGAGATCAAAAGGACAGCAAGGACAGAGCTATATCACTAAGATGGAGGGGAGTGAGACAATGAGGTTCCTGAATCAGGTGTGGTGTCAAGAAGAGGAGGAGTGAATGGGCACCAGGTAGCACTAGATGCAAGAGGGAAGATAACCACAACTTTGGAACAAGACTCACATCAAAGGGAAATCACAGTGAGAAACAAAAGTGGGGGATTATTGAGTGGATAGGAGATAAAATTGTAGTATCTAGTCTGACTGGGTTTGGAAAAGTGGGTAGCTGGAAGGGGGGGGAGAACTCCTTGTGGGGGATGAAGGGGGGGAAGTTTAAATCTCTGATGGTAGGCTTGTTGTTGACTCTGGTTGGATTGAGTTGGGATGGTTGGTCCTTGGGTGCAAATGGATGAGGAGGAGGAGATTGAGGCTTTGAGGTGAGTGAGAAAGATTGGAGAGAGCCAATAAATGGTGTGGGTAGCAGGATCCTCTGCAACAAGGGCTGCTAGTAGTGATCTTGATTTAGATGAGGGTGATGCAAACAGATTAAGATGGTGATTGAATCAAATGAGATGGTGATTGATTGATGGATGGTTTTGATTGGCTGGGGGATTCCTGGGATCAAGTATACTGAGTTTGAGGTTAAGGTGGGGGAGTGAGGGATGGTTTAGGATCATTTGGGTAGTATTGGGTCTTAGAACCAGGATGGAGAAAAGCAAGAATATCATTTATTAGGGGTTGATGAGTAAAAAACAAGCCAAAATGAGTGAGTGATGTAAGGAAGTGATCAGTTGATCTGGATGGTTGAAGGAGTAGTAAAGGGATGGATAGGAAGATGTGATTTGATTGGATGGCAAATAAGTATTGAATATGGACTGAAAAAATTTCAGTAAAAATAGGACAAGATTAAAAGCAGACCAGATTGATTTGAGAAATAAGTATTAAATATGGACTGAAAAAATTCCAGTAAAGATAGTACAAGATTCAAAGTAGACCAGATTGATTTGAGGGGCTGTGGTGATGAGTTGATGGATGGAAGGGATTGTCTAGATGAGAATCAATCTTTTTAAGTTGTCATATTTGGAGGTGTGGATGGCTGCTTTGAATGCAATTAATGGTGGATGGATGATGATACATAAATGGCCAATTCAATGTTTGAAATCATCCATTTTCATGAAACATGCCATTTTTAAATACAACAGTTAGGGTTTATGTGTATTTCAGAAACCTGCCATTAAAATTGCAGGTTGGGTAAAAAAAAAAGGCAGGTTTTGAATAGCAGGTTTGCTAACTCTGATACACCCCAATATTACAATATGTATTTTATTCAGCCTCAATGTGAACCAAAAATTTGTAGCTAGTGATTTATGTCAAATGAAGACTCTCCCAGTTGTAGAGGATGAGTTCAAACAGTTAACCTAATCAGGAACAATTTTCAATGGAAACTGACCAACCACCCATTTGCCACAGATATAGAGCATTGCATGATACCACACATTTCCTCCTTAAACAATGTCTCAATCAATGGCTAGAAAGACAACACTCAAATCATGAAGTGTCAAAAAGAACCATTTTTCTGTGTTTCACATCTCAATTCTTCCTCTTCTCTCAATCTCAATCTCTCTCTTAATCATATATTGTCAACACATGCCACCACCATCACAAGGTCATATCTTCCTGGAGCCTCAAGAATTGCAACCCACCTTTCATTGTGGTTTTCACAACCAGGAGGAGCTAAGAACAACACCAGTGGAGGTAGGAGCCACAATCCTGCTAGAAAAATCTTTCATTTTTTCCCTTTTTATCTCACTTTCAAATCCATTTTAATCTCACTTTAATTAAAAATTCAAACAACCCTTGTTTAGGCTGTACTCTTGTTCCTGAGAGCATACTCCTGTTCAAACACTGCAAGTTTGAAACTGTTAGTGCTGTGTCTGAAAAAGGTTATGTAAACCATTCATTAATTTTCTTTATGTTCAATTTTATATTTTAATCATTTAATTATATAGTTTTATTTCTACTTCATTCACTAAAGAATACTTTTGAAAGAATTGCTATATAAAATTTCAATAAAGAGTAATAATTTTTATCTCATGGTAGCAAGATTCATCTCTTGATTAATAGAAAATTTTGAAAATATAAATATCATTTAGACACAGGGTTCAACTACAAAATGACCAATCAATCAGGCCACCCCATTGAAATTCCCTCTTCCAAAAAAATAGATGGCAACTATTCTAGTAAGAAAAAAATTTTCAAGCTAAATAGGAAAAACTGGCAAAACTGGAAGAGCACATTTTAAGATATATTATTTGGAAGAGGACACAAGGACATAATTTAAAAACAATGGATAAAAAAAATACATCTTCAAAGTCATACCATTGAAAAAACAATCTTTTCCTTAGTCTCATAAGAGAACATGCAGAACAAGAACTAAATTTGTGTATTAAATCAAATGAATCCAATTTCCTCAAATCAAACCATGCCTTATCCAAGGAATGCTGTAAGGATAATATCATAGTCACAGGAAATTTTTTCCATCAACTGGTTACACTCATTTACAAACCAAAGGAAAGTCTAAGGGAGCATATTAATATGTTTGAAAACCTATACCTATACCTAAACAAAATCATAGAAGACATACTCAAAGATCAATGACTGATGGAATTATTCCCTGCAATGGCCTCTGTTCTCTACATACAGAGCCTTTTTCTGGACAAAATGATCTCAAAAATGAATTGATTGCTGAAAAACTTGGAACCTTTCACCCTAAACACCATCTTTGCCCAAATAATACTTGAATAATCCTGTCTTGAATCAAACTCTAGAAAAACAAGCTATTAAAATTGCCTTTCTCAAAAAAAAACCTCTCAAATCAAGAAAAATATTTCCTGAAAACAAAGAAAACACATACAATTGATTTACATAGGCAAGTCCCCAAAAAATTGTCCCCACCCGGAAGAACCCCCAAGCAGATGATTCAAAAGCGCAGATCACGGCCCAGATAGAAAAACTGACCAGGAATTAAAACATCTAAAGACACTAAACTCAATAAAGGCAATCCAGAAAAGAAATGGGGACTCCAATTTCAACCAACAACCAAACAACACAGATCTTGCCTCTTGTCAAGAAGCTAACTATAATTTCCTCAAAGACTATGGATTCCTAGTACAAGAAGAAGAATTCTACAACACTGAAAAAGCTTCAAAAACTACTCAGGAATTAATCTAAAACTTGGGTGCTACCAGATCCAGGGTTTTCAACCTTTCCTTATTGGAGAATTCCCAATCTATCAACAAACAGCTAGGAAACTATGATGGAAGCATCAGAATCACAAATTTTGGGTGACTAAAAATAGGCAGAAAAACAATATATGCTTTATTATGAACTCCAAATGGATCAAGAAACCTTTTCTTGGAAACAAAAATGAAGGATCATGGTCTCAAAGTGGTACACAAACAAAGAACAGTTCTGGTCAAACTTGCTAATCAAATAGTGCATTGATTTGCTTGATTAGGAAACCTATACATTTAATATCACAAAGCCAACTCAAGTATCAAAATTTCCAAGGTATATTACATCAATAACAACTTTCATCTAGCTCTTGGCCATCCCCCAAATAAATAACCCAAAAAAAATCCTTGAAATACAAAAACTACCCAAACCTTCACCCTTTCCCAACTTTTCTGGATGCAAATTCTGCATTCAATTCAAAATGAAAAGAAAAATTCACACAAATCCCCTTCCCACCTCCACAAGAACCTTTGATTGAATCCTCATGGAAACACTACAAATCATTCTCCCATGCAAGCATTCTTCCAGCTACATCCTTGTAATCATTGAAAATTTCTCCCAATTCAACCCCATATGCATAATTAATCACAAATCTAAAGCTGCCAATAGAATCTTAAGCTACATTCATGAAATTAAGAGTCAAATTTACTTCACATTGACCTTCATTCACTGTGAAACATGCGGTGACCTCATGTTTACTAAGTTCATGGAGTTCCTGATTCTCAACAGGATTGTACTGGAACAGGACCCTGCCAACTTCCCCAAAACAAATGATCTTAAAAAAATATTTAACCAAACTCTACTCCAAAAGATGTGGTGAATCCCTACTCAATCAGAATTATCCCTAAACTACTGGGACAAGGACACTCAATACACATCAATTTTAATCAAAATCCTCCCTTCCATGGTACTAAATTGGCAATCTCCAGTCAGAAGTCTGCTGAGAAACAAATAAAAAATCAAACCAATCTGGGATGCAACAAAACTTATCCCATTTGGTCTCAAGGTTCATTTGCACACCATGCCACCCTCAAAACTATAAAAGTGGTCAAAAACAATGGTCTTCTTGAGCTATGAACCATGCTCACATGCAGGAAGGTTCCTGGACCCACAAAGATTCAATGTTTTGGTCAGTAGGGACTTTACCCCTACACCTTTTAAAAATCCCCCTTATATCTGGAGAAACCACCCTCCACCTACACCAAATTGGTAACCAAAAATCCCATATCCTTCAACACAAAACACCCTCTGAACCATCAACCACAATCATCCATAACAAAGAGGCACAAGTCAAAAATAAAAAATAAAACATGGTTCCCTCTCCATGCGGCTACCTGCCTTGTTCAATTGAAAAAAACAGACTCAATCTCCAATCTCAGAATAAAAACCTGCAGTGTATTCCTTCTCTACAAACAAAGCTAGCATAGAAGTTACCAAATGCAGAAAAGAAATGGTACACCTACGTGCCAAACTAAAAATTGGCACCCAAGAAAATATCTAGAGACATAATGGAATTGGCCATTCTCCCCTGGTTCCTGAAGTCCAAAAAAACTGCAGATACCAAATACTTGGAGAATGATAAAGCAAACCTGAGCAAGGTTGTATCAATGGAGAAGGAAACAGCATAAAAAAACAAAAAACTGCTGTGGATGAATTCAATTTTGGAGGAGAATGACTCTCACAGGTTGCACCAAAATGGAAAAATTGTAACCAGACAACATGTCAATAAAGTGATTGGTGGCATGTGGCAACTAGTGAGAAATAAAAATCAAAAAAAATTGGAGAAACTACCTGTTGTAAGTCCTTCTGTTTCTGCTTTTCTAACCACCAGGAATACCTGCATAACTACCTCAACACCTACTCATTGGTTGGATGCAGCAAGGTATTCAAATTTCTTCTGTTTGGATCAGTTCAACATGACTGGGAGGTGCTCCAAATTGATGTGTAAAAGGCCTTTCTATATGGAAACATTTGCACGGTAATCCATTTATCAAAAATTCAAGGTTTCAAAGTACCAGGTAAAGAATACTGGGTCTGGTTTTTAAAAAAATCCATATATGCAACTAAGCAGGCTCCAAGGTGCTGTCCTTCTCATCTTTCAAAGAATCTTGAAAATCTGGGCATGAAACCATCCAATGTAAATGAATAAATCTTTTTCAAAAAATACAAATCAATTTTCCCCCATATTCACATAGATGAAGGTCTGATTGTGGGTCCTAATTAAGACAAGATCAAGGAATTTCTGCACCTTCTGGGGGGAAAAGGGGGGGGGGAACTACAAGTTGAAGTTCCAGGAACACCCAAATCAACATCTTGGTTACAAAATAGAATGGAAAACGTCACAATAAAATCAAAATAAAATTAATTTCTTTTAAAGGTGCTACAAGAATTCAAATTTGAGAAACTGAACCCAGTAAAGGCTTCAGCACCTATGAACATCCATGATTTCATAACTCAAGAATAAATCAAAATCAAAATCAAAACAATTGCAAATTCTCTGGGATCCCTAATCAACTTGGGAATTCACACAGGAACTGAAATTAATTTCACATTAAGCCAGCTCTTACACTTTGAAAACAAACCAAAACAGGCCCATTTGAAAATTTTTAAACACTTATTCCAATATCTCAAAGGGACAAATTGAGTAGGACTTTTACATTGTAAGACACTCAACCCAGGTGACCAACTATGCAGATGGACAGATGCTATTTATGGAGAGACAAAAATTTACCAGAAGTCTACCACTGGCTATGTAGTCACCTTATAAAAAAAACCAACAAGCTGGAAAACTAAGAAAAAAACTATAGTTTCCCAGTCTAACACCAAAGCCAAATTTGTGGCTATGAAATTATGCAAAAATAAATTAGCTTGGTTGCATACCCTTATCATTGGTTTGGTAATAACAATCAAAAAGCCAAAGATAAAAAACAAAAACCAAGGCAAAAAAATTCATAAGTAAAGAAGGACAGTCAAACCCAAATTCCAGAAAAATTTAAATTTTATTTGAATACATCCAAGACCTAGATGCAAATCATCTACTATCAATAGAAAAAACACCCTCAGAAGAAATGATTTCAGAAACCCAAAAAAGCCCATGGGTATCTCAAATTTTTCAAGCCAGACTTCAACTACACCTCACCATGGCAAATTCTAGGCGGAGTTTTAAATAAAGAATCTAGTTCTTTGGGGATTATTTCACACAGTTAAAATAATCAGGAGCAAGTTGCAACAGAAATGGAACAAAACCCCATTGGCCACAGATATAGAGAATTGCATAATACCAAAAAATGCCTCAATCAATGACCATAAAGACAAAAATCAAGTAATCCAATTTTAACCAGGACCATTTTTCTGTTTCTTGCATCTCACTTATTCCTCTTATATCAATATCAATCTATCTCTACCTCATATATTTTCAACATGTGCGACTAAAATCACAAGGTTGTATCATCCTGAAGCCTCAAGGCCAACAACCCACCTTTAATTGTGGCTTTTGGAACTAGGAGGAGCTAAGGAAAATACCAGTTGGGGTATGAGCCACACTCTTACTAGAAAAATAATTCATTGTTTCCCCTTTTCTCTCATTTTAAATCAAATTCCTCTCTGAATTTCATTAAAAATTCAAAAAACCCTTTTTTTATGCTGTAATCTTTTTCATGAAAACAAACTACTTCTCACACTCTGAAACTTTAAAACTGTTAGTGCTTTCCCTGAAAAAAGTGATATAAACCATTCATTACTTTCATTTATGGCCAATAATATATTTTAATTCTTTACTTATATAATTTCATTTCTACTTCATTCACCAAAGAATACTGATCCAAGAGTTTCTATACACAATTTAAATAAAGATTAATCAAATTTTCTCTCAATTTATACTACATGAATGACCTCTGAGGCTCTCTGGTTTTCCTCCTGTTTTTCCTCAGTGGGATAATAGACTTTTTAAATTTTCAGATTTCTCAGTCCAGTCCAGGCCTTCATTGAATCTTCCCTTTCATAAGATCCCTCATAAAAAAAACTTATAATTCTTCAGAGCCCACCCCTTTTTTTGAATGGTAGGTTTCACTGGAATCAGGAATTTAAAAAACCACTATTAAAAAAAAATAAAAAAATAATACTTACTTGGGCTTGTAATTAAACTTTGACAGTGCATCAAAATTTTACTTTTTTTATATATTCAGGGAATTTGTGAAATAGTTTTTTTCTTGTTTTTGGCCTGGTTTTCTGCACATATGCTGTCTCAATTTTCAGCAAGAAGTATCCTGGTTTTTAAAAATAAATTCTGATCAGATTGATTCCTCTTATTCCATATCATGCAACTTCAAACCTAAAATAAATCCTTTTTATCTTGGATTGAATTATTTTCCTTAAAGTTTATGACACCAACAATCATATGCAGGAAATGTTGGTGAGTTTTATTGAAGGAATCCCTCAATTTATAATGAATTGCAGTCATTTTTCTCAAATAAACAGAAAAGATTTTGATTGAATTCTCTATTCTGAACCCTCTCATTGTAATTTTTGAAATTTTTAATTGCTCTTTGGAAATTTTCCATCAAAATCCAAAGTTTTTTTGTTCTTTTGTTAATCAATTCTAAACTTTCTAACTGATGCATGATCATAAAAGTAATAGACCTGAATTACTATAATCCATTGTAAAGCAATTTAAGCCTTATATCATGATTTTTTTGTATAAAAAATATCTTTGAGGTTCTTAATCATTTGGACCAGTTGATAAATTGAAATGGATTAATCAGATATCAAAGGAGGACAGACAGAGATGAATGAAATCCAAAATAGGATAGAGATTTATCAGTGATTGATAATTGAAAGATCTAAAAAAGATCCCCAAGAATTTCATATACTGAACAGACCTCAAATATTGATAGAGATTGGTAGGATTTAGACGGATGAAAGAGTTTGATAAGATATTTGAAGAGGATTAATATGAATCAGATCTTAAATTAGAATATAGTCCAGACAAGAAAGAATCAGAGAGATTCATATTTTTTCAAAGAAGATAAGGGATTGATTTGATTTTCAAGAAGCATAGTCATTAATTAATGCTTAAAGAAGAAAAAATTGTTAAAATGCCGATGCACTCAGGTAATGTGCATAGGAGTGTGTAATCCAAATGGGATGCAAAAATAGGCCTCCACGGCCCATTGGACATCACGTGGGCCACGTGGGCCTATGTGGGTGTTATTGGTTTTGGGAATTTGGGCGCCAAAACACGTTTTTATGGTCTTTTGGGACACGGGCCCTCACGGGCCCGCCAGGGTGGATGGAACACCCAAGCCAGATAAGCTTATTTGGGCATGAAAGGGCCCAAGCTTTATTATGGACATACTTGGCCAGACGGGCTGGCCCACCAAAGTATGTAATTCTCACGATTTGGGCTTGGGGCCGCCCATTGGGGCCGCCGCCCCTGTCGCGGCCCGCTAGGAGACGCCTGTGTTCCTTGGTGCGGCCCACGCGGGGCTGTCGCGCGGCCAAGCAATGTGTCATGCCGCGTGGGCCCGGCTGGTTGCGCCCGGCAACAAGCACCTTGGAGCCGGGGCTTGCCGCCCCAGCTTGCTCCCCCTCCCCTTGCTGGCCGTTGCAAGGGGGATGGGGGCAAGCTGGCTGGGTTGAACCAGCCAGCAACCGGCTACAACAGTGCGGTCGGTCAGGGCAGGGGGGACCTGACCACCCCCTTGCCCAAGGAGGTGGTGGCGCCGGCTTGCTCCCCCTCCCCTCGCTCGCCGTTGCGAGGGGGATGGGGGCAAGCTGGCTGGGTTGAACCAGCCAGCAACCGGTTGCAACAGTTCAGTCGGTCAGGGCAGGGGGGACCTGACCACCCCCTTGCCCAAGGAGGTGGCGGCGCCTGCCGCAAGCGTAGCAACTGGCAGGTGGGGGGGAATTCACCACCCCTCCACCATTGAGTGTGTGAGGCAACCAAGCAGGGGCGCTCTCCCCCCCCCTTTACCAAGGGGGAGGAGCAATGGGCCTGGGGGGACCTGATCACCTCCCAGGCCAACTTTCTTGACAACGCCATGGGGGTATCAACCCCCAGGGCCCCTGGTGAGGGGATTTGACCGCCCCCACCAGGGATTTGAGAGAAAGAGGGGGGGGACAGCATGTCAGCTGGTCACACCCCCCCATGTGAGTCTGAGACTGGACCCAGGTGTGCCCTGGGTCCCACCTGGCCCATTTGAGGGGCCAGGGGCTGGCTGCATGAGGCAACCAGCCCATAAACAACGTAATGAGGTCATCATGGCTGGTTTTAACGGACAACCAGCCAAGGGGATTGAACAGCAAGGGGCTGGTTCAGCCCTGTAATGGTGGAAACACTGGAATGGACCGGAATAGGCCGGTTGTAAGGGTTCAGGAACTGATGCCATGCGGGCTGATGTAGTCCCAACCAAGTAACAAGGCCAGTAGAGCCTGTAGAGCTCTTTTGGGGCGGAAATTTTGCCTTTTGGCTTGTTGTATCATGGGCTCACAAGAGGCCAATCTTTTTTACTTAAGGAGATCTTCTCCCTGCTGTTTTTCATCCATTCATTCATTATTCCAATCAAATTCATCCAACATCTTGCCCCATTGTGAGAGCCCCATTAGCCAAAATTGACACCCAGTGTCCAGATTTCTTTTTCTTTCAATACTGCTCATTTGCCTAAGCTAATTGCTGGCCATAATTCTAACACATTATCAGTACCATCATCATCATTATTTCCAAGCAAGATAGACCCTTAAACCTTACTTTGGACAACCTCAAGGACCTCAAGTTTTCCAAGAAGATGTCTTATATCCCAGAGTCCAGCTCCATCAAGTTAGTTTTGAATAGTCAGAACTATAATGCTTGGGCTGTCCTTATGGACAGTGAGTTGGATAACATCTGTTGTGGGGATATTATGAAAGGAGATGATACTTTGATCAGTTCAGAGGTGGAGAAGAAGGCCTATCATCTTATTCTTAGACACTTGGATGAGCATCATGTAACATGGGTTGCTGATACTCTGTTGGAGGAACAGAAGATGAAGGGGAGTGTTTTATGGAAAATGCTCAAGTCAAAGTATGCTGGTGACTCTGTTCATCAAAAGGGGATTGCTTTCAATAGATTGTTTAAGTTGAAATTTGGCAACTGTAAAAAATTTGTGGGGGAAGCTAGATCTAGTATTGCTAAGTTCAAGTCATCTGGGCTGAAAATGGATCCTGAGTGTTTTTCACTCTTAATTCTTCAAAAGCTGCCAAAAGAATATGAGTCCTTGGTCAGGATCATATCTCATTTGGATCCCCTTCCAGGAGAAGAGGATGTGCTTAGAAGGATTGAAAAGGATGATCTTCAATTCAAGATGAAGGAGTGCACAGGAACTGCTCTGGTGGGCAAGACAGGAAAATCTGGGAAGAAGGCAAAAGCCAAAAAGGATTTATCAAAGGTCTTGTGTTATAATTGTCAGAAGAAGGGGCACTATGCAAAGGATTTCAAGGAGGCCAAGAAGAGGAAGAAATCCAAGGAAAGTGAAAAGGAAGACAAAGAGGTCAACCTTGCCATGGAAAATGTTGCTATGGTGGCAGTGGATGTTTCAATGGAACAAGCTGTTGTGGAACAAGTGCCCAACAAGAAGGCTAAAATCAAAGAGGATCAAGAGATGAACTTGATTGATTATGAAGTATGTAATCTTAACCTTGAAAATGAGAACTTATCAGTGGCTGATAATTCTTCATTCCTTACAGGAGGATTGTTGAAGGAGGATTTTCTTTTTTTGATTGATTCTGGTTGTACAGACCACATGTTTTTTGAGCCAAATTTTTTTTCAAAAATTAGATATTTTGATGGTGTTGTAAATATTGGCCAAAAAGGAAGAACAATCCAGATTAAGGGGATTGGAAAAGTTATTCTTGCAAATCACATGGGTTTCAAAATAATTTTTTATAAAGTGTTCTATGTACCAGATTTGCCTTATAACCTTGTGTCTCTTGGAGTGCTCTGGAAAAAGGGTTTCCAGATTTGTTATCTTAAAGAAGATAAGTTTGTTATTGATTTGAATGGGAGAACTATCCTGAGTGGACAGGTTTGGAATAAGTTGCTCTGTGCTGACTTGTTCAAGATTTCGGCTCTGAGCACTGTTGCTCACAATAGAAGTGGCCATAAGGTAAAGGACAGCAACTTTGAGAGTTGTACCTTAGGGGCCAAGACCAGGAATGTGTTCTCAAAGAGTAGAGACCAAACAGAAGTTCCTAGAGAGGAATTCTCCATTGATTTGGCAGGGCCATTTTCACCAGTGTCTCTTGGAGGGGCAAGATACTTCATCAATTTGGTTGATACAGAAACTAATTTTTTTTGGGTAAAACCAATAAGATCAAAGGATCAAACCACAGAGGAGGTTTCAGTAATCTTCAAAGTCTGGAAACAGAATGGTTTGATGAGGGAGATCAAGAGGGTTATTACTGATGGGGGGGGTGAGTTTGTGAGTAAAGATTTTGAGAAACTATTGAATGATTATGGTATCACTCATGTAGTTACTACTGCTAGTACTCCACAAAACAATGGAATAGTTGAGAGGATGAATAGGAATTTATTGGACAAAGTCAGAACTATTATGGCTCAATCTGGTCTACCAAAGTTTTTATGGGCTGATTTGGTGTGCACAGTGTGTCTGTTGCACAATATTGTAATTTTTAATGGGAAGTGTCCTCATGATCAGTTTTGGAAGTTGTACCCCAAAATATCACACCTAAGAACAATTGGTTGCTTGGTGTATTATAGTTTCCACCATAATGAGATGGTTGGAAAGTTAGATCCTAGAGCCAGAACAGGGGCACTTGTGGGCTATGACTTAATAAGTAAGTCATACAGGATTTATTGTCCAGGGACAAGAAAGGTTATCCGTAGTAGGGATGTAAAATTTGAAGAAAGTACCTTTCCACTCAAAAGGGGTGAACCTAGTGCTGTTCAGGAATCACAGCAGGAAATAGCATTGGAGCCTATTTCCCCAGCAGAGGCTGGAGAGAATATCATTAGTGATGATATTGAGGTGGCAGACGTGCCAAAGGAGGGTTCAGTACCCACTTCAGGGGAGTCTGTGGAATCAGAACCTGATGAGCCTCCACCTCCAGTTAGAAGGAGTGGCAGGATGAGAATGCCTGTTGATATGTATGGGGAATGGAAGTCCCATTATGCTTCTGCGGAATATGAGGAAGATAAACTTCAGGAACAGTGTATGCTTAATGAGATTCTAAAGTTGAGTTCAGAAATGGGTAATAGAGTTAACCCAAATAGCTTTGGCCAAGCTATGAATTCTGATGAGAGAGCCAATTGGAAGACAGCTATTTTTGAGGAATTTGATTCTCTAGAGAATAATAGTGTTTTTGAAGTGGTTAAGCGGGATTCATTTCCAAAAGGAAAGACCATTGTTGGGTCTAGATTAGTGTTAACAAAGAAGTTTGATACTAATGGAGTTTTGAAAAGGTTCAAGGCTAGATGCGTTGCACAGGGCTTCAAACAGAGAGAGGGTATTGATTACCAGGAGACTTTCTTGCCAACTGGAAGGCTGTCCACCTTCAGGTACATCATTGCTTTGGCAGTGGAGTTGGGTGAAGAAATCAGACAGGCTGATTTTGTGACTGCATACTTGAATGCAAAACTTGGAGAGGAAGAGACTGTTTATATGTCAATTCCTGATGGTTTCAAGGAATGGCTGGTCAAGACCAAGCCAGAAAGTATGAAGAAAATCTGTGTGAGAAGTTTCCTCTCAGCAGATAAAGGGGAGTATGTCCTCAAGCTTTGTAGATCCCTGTATGGATTGAAGCAAGCAGCTAGGTCATGGTATAATACTATGAGCATGAAAATGATAGAGATTGGTTTCAAAACAAGTTTGGCTGACCCTTGTCTCTTTGTGAGAAAGGATGCAATTTTGTTTGTATGGGTTGATGACATTATCATTATTGCGAATGGTAAGGAGAGAGTCATGGAGACACTCAAAAGGGAGTTCAAGATAAAAGATCTTGGTCTGGCACAGCAGGTGCTGGGAATGAAAGTTAGTAAGATCAAGAATGGGATCAGGTTGGATCAGAACCATTATGTGTCAGCTCTACTTAAGCAGTATGGCTTAGAAGATGCAAAGGAGTTTAGTACTCCAATGCAGTCTAACATTTGGTTAGAAAAGTCTACAGATGAAGAGCATCTAGAGTTTTTTCAATCCGGGAATGATTATAGATCAGCTATTAGATCTTTGAATTATTTGGGGCAGTGTACAAGGCCAGATATTACTTATGCGATTGGTATTTTGTCACAACACTTAGAGAAACCATACATGAGGCATTGGTCAGCGTTTAAGAGAGTTATGAGGTATCTTAAAGGAACAAGCAGTCGGGGACTGCAGTTTTAAAAGTCATCAAACTTTGACTTGGTTGGTTATTCTGATGCAAGTTGGGAAGATGGTAACACTAGGGAATCAACAAGTGGTTTCGTATTCTTCTTAGGAAAGAATCTAGTGTCTTGGATGTCTAAAAAGGTGTCAGCAATAAGTCTTTTGTCAACAGAAGCAGAGTACAGAGCCTACTTGTCAGCTTCACAGGAAGCAAAATGGTTGAGAAAGGTCTTAGAGGATACTCATAAACCACAAGGGTTTGCATTGTTCTATTCTGATAACCAGAGTGCCATTGCGTTGGCAGAAAATCAAGTGTTCCATTCTAGAACAAAAAATATTGATGTTCATTATAACTATATACAGGATGCAGTTAACTGCAAAGAGATAGTGTTATGGTACATACCTACTGGGGCAATGATTGCGGATATCTTAACTAAGGCGTTAGATAGGAACAAACATGAAGGTTTTGTGTCTAGTATGCGTATGGCATCCCTTTTGGATTAAGGGGGTGTGTTAAAATGTGGATGCACTCAGGTAATGTGCATAGGAGTGTGTAATCCAAATGGGATGCAAAAATGGGCCTCCACGGCCCATTGGACATCACATGGGCCACATGGGCCTATGTGGGTGTTATTGGTTTTGGGCATTTGGGCGCCAAAACATGTTTTTATGGTCTTTTGGGACACGGGCCCTCACAGACCCGCCAGGGTGGATGGGCCACCCACGCCAGATGGGCTTATTTGAGCATAAAAGGGCCCAAGCTTTATTATGGACATACTTGGCCAGATGGGCTGGCCCGCCAAAGTATGTAATTCTCACAATTTGGGTTTGGGGCGTCCCATTGGGGCTGCCGCCCGTGTCGCGGCCCGTTTGGGGCCGCCTGTGTTTCTTGGTACGGCCCACATGGGGCCCAACAGCCCGCGCGGGGCTGTTGCGCGGCCAAGGGATCCCGCGCAGGCCCGGCTGGTTGCGCCCGGCAACCAGCGCCGTGGAGCCGGGGCTTGTGGCCCCGGCTTGCTCACCATCGCAAGGGGGATGGGGGCAAGCTGGCTGGGTTGAACCAGCCAGCAACTGGCCGCAACAGTGCGGTCGGTCAGGGCAGGGGGGACCTGACCACCCCCTTGCCCAAGGAGGTGGTGGCGCCGGCTTGCTCCCCCTCCCCTCGCTCGCCGTTGCAAGGGGGATGGGGGCGAGCTGGCTGGGTTGAACCAGCCAGCAACCGGCCGGGACAGTGCGGTTGGTCAGGGCAGGGGGGACCTGACCACCCCCTTGCCCAAGGAGGTGGCGGCGCTGGCCGCAAGTGTAGCAACCGGCAGGTGGAGGGGAATTCATCACCCCTCCACCATTGAGTGTGTGAGGCAACCAAGCAGGGGCACTCTCCCCCCGCCTTTACCAAGGGGGAGGAGTGATGGGCCTGGGGGGACCTGATCACCTCCCAGGCCAACTTTCTTGACAACGCCATGGGGGTATCAACCCCCAGGGCCCCTGGTGAGGGGATTTGACTGCCCCCACCAGGGATTTGAGAGAAAGAGGGGGGGGACAGCATGTCCGCTGGTCACACCCCCCCATGTGAGTCTGAGACCGGACCCAGGTGTGCCCTGGGTCCCACCTGGCCCATTTGAGGGGCCAGGGGCTAGCTGCATGAGGCAACCAGCCCGTAAACAACGTAATGAGGTCATCATGGCTGGTTGTAACGGACAACCAGCCAATGGGATTGAACAGCAAGGGGCTGGTTCAGCCCCGTAACGGTGGAAACACTGGAATGGACCGGAATAGGCCGGTTGTGAGGGTTCAGGAACTGACGTCACGCGGGCTGATGTAGTCCCAACCAAGTAACAAGGCCAGTAGAGCCTGTAGAGCTCTTTTGGGGCGGAAAATTTGCCTTTTGGCTTGTTGTATTGTGTGCTCACAAGAGGCCAATCTTTTGTACTTAAGGATCTCTTCTCCCTGCTGTTTTCCATTCATTTCATTCATCATTCCAATCAAATTCATCCAACATATTGCCCCATTGTGAGAGCCCCATTAGCCAATATTGACACCCAGTGTCCAGCATTTCTTTTGCTTTAAATACTGCTCATTTGCCTAAGCTAATTGCTGGCCATAATTCTAACATGATTGGTATCTGGACTGTGAGTTGGAAGATGTTTCATAGACTTTTTGAATTGATTTTTGTAGCATCATGGTTGGCAGGGCTGTTATTATTGTTTAAAAATTCTCTCAAGAGCCCATTAGGGTATTCAAAAACACTTTTCTTTACAAGTGGGAGTGCAAGTGGTAGTGGGAGTACAGTAGTATGAATTCCAAATCAACTCAATCTCCTCAGAACTTTAAGCTCCTAGTCATCAAAACAAATTGATCTAAACCCCCAGAATCTAGTATCATGGGTGACTGTGGTACCTTTCCACATGAGAATACTAAAATCTCTTAGTTAGCATGTTTTTCTAAACCTACTTTATTCTCAAAGGGTTTGAGGAGTAAACCAATTCTTCATTAGGGGATTCTGTCACACTTGTGACATATTCAGTTGATCTTATTCACCTAAATATTATTTTAATATTCTTTATTTTGATATATTAAAAATATCTTACAAGTAGGAGAATGAAAGTTTGTATCTAGAAATATATAAAACTTAACTCTCATGATCTTTCTCCTCCTTTCCTTATGAAATCAATTCATCCTTTTTCTGCACCCTGACATCCAGTCCACTCATTTCTGGATTTACCCTCCTACTCGTACCATCCAGACTCATTTTGAGTGTTCCTTGAGTTCTTACCCACCTTGAAGTCCTCAATCCTCTCTGATGAATCTCTCATCTCAATCCAATTTGGATGTCACCCTCCCTCCCTAGTATCAGTCTTCCTTCTTCTATCATTCAATTCCACCCTGGCTCTGTATCAAGTCTCTGTGTGAAAGACACATGTGCATTTTATCAGAATCCAAACTGAGTTTGATGTTGGTTGTGAATGAGTTACATTTTTTTTATGTTGGAGATATGGTTTGCTTAACCTCCAGTTATACCAGAATTATTTCTTTCAGTAACACCAAACATTACAGGTGGGAACATGCTAGCATGTACCTCCATTTTCCGCCTGGTTTCTGGTAGTGAGGTTTCTGAATAAGATTCTGAAAAGGGTAGTTGAGAATGTCTTTGAATCCTTTCAGTTCTAAGGTTTATCCATCCTGTCCTCCTTAAAGGAGGTTTTATTCATGTTCAATCATGGGATGCTTTTGATGGAAGTTTTGAAGTTTCTTGGATGGCTTGGGTTAATGCTTCTGATGTTTCTATTGCTTTTTTTCCAGTGTTGAGGCTTGTTTGTCTGATTTCTGGAGGATTCTTCCTTACATCATTTCTTGAGCTATCAATGATCCTTTGGAAATGGGAGTGTATCTTGACTTTTAATTTTGATGAAATTTTGGGCTCCTGATCCTCAATTTCTGTTCTGATGACTCTTTTTAAAACCATTGATTCTAAGTGTGGTGAATTCTATTTACACAAAATAAAACAAGTAGAGCATAGGATCATGATTTAAAAAGTCTGGGATCAGTGTGAGGAGCAGGGCTTCATGTCAAGGAAGAGAGGATTAAGCAGGGAAATCTGACCAGAAGGTCTAGACAAGATTCTTTTGATTTTTGGTCTGTCTTGTTCTTCTTTTGAGTCTTTCTTCCTGCTTTGTTCTTTTTTCTTGAATCTTTCTATCTACCCTTGTCTTCCCTTTGGACTTTCAATCTGCCTAGGTCTATCTCTCAGTCCTTCCATCCACCAGGGTTCTGGTCTGGTGGGTGTCCTGAGGTTTGTCTTTGTCTTCTCTGTCTATCTGTGAGGGACTTTCTGTGTGTCTTAGTCTTCCTTTCAGTAATTATGTTCACCTGGGTACTGGTCTGAGTGCAAGGTGGATTGGTCTTTCCAGTCTGGTCTTGGCTGGCTGGTCTGATCCCAGCTGGCTGGTCAATTCTGGGCTGGCTGGTCCATTCTGGGCTGGCTGGTCCAGTCTGGACTGGCTGGCCAGTGGTCTTGAAGTTGGTCCAGCATTTGTTTTTTTCAGCTGGGTGGTCTCAAACCCATCCAATCGTTTGCTTGATTGTTCAGTTGCAGGTTGGTTGGTTCTTGCTGAACTGGTTGAGAGTAGCAAACCTCTGGCCGGTTCTGATGAGGTTGAGGTGGATGGCACTCTAGTCGTGTGGCGGGATCAGTTTGATCAATGGCATTTTTGCAACTAGGGCTGGATCCCATGGCATTCCCAACCCCAAAAATCAGTTCCAATGCCCAACCTGCGGGTATACCCATTGGTTGGGTATCATTGTTTGATGGCCCAACCCAATAACTGTGGGTATCAGGTATATACCCAAGGCCCAATTTCCCAAATTTCCTTTGGCCGTTGTTTTGATGGTATGCCCGTATAATCCCCATGTCCCTTTTTCATTTTCCACCCTTCTTTCTATCCCGTTTCCCCTCATGAATTATCTACCCCTCTACCCATTCATCCATTGACCACCCTGCTTCTGGATTGATCCCTTCTTTTGATACATTATATCCTCCAGCCCCATCAATCACAAGGTATGTTAGTATCCCAATATTAATTCCTTCATATTTGAATGGGTTTGAATCACTGACAAATGCTTTACTTCCACAATCAAACCTAGGAGCCTCATATCAATCTTGTAACCATTTCCATATGGTTGGATGTTGACTCTACGTGTTCAAATACTCCATGTTCATTATCTCTTTGGCCTCACCAATCCAACCCTATTCCCTTTTTTTAATCTATCTCTTTTTTTCTCCCTCTGTTCTTTTTTCATATTTTCAGGTATCCAGTTGCCTCTCAATCATAAATGATACCTCCTCATCCCTTTAGATCTGGCCATTTCCAAACCAAAAACCACCAACCTTACCACTCTGAATTCAACCAAAAAAATTTCCATCCCCTCTAAGCATCCAATTAGCATCAACTCTGATTCCAAGTCAAATGATTGTACAAAAATACTTTCTTCTCAATTTGAACCTCCTCCTTGCCCAAAAAAAGTTCAAAACTCTATTGGAACCTGTTGACTTGTGAAGTGAAATCATCAACCAGCACCAAAAATACCTAAGTGGTCCCAAGCATTAATATCTCAAAAGGTTGGGTATGGTCATAATTTTTCAACAAAGGTAACAGCTCACAAGTCATGTGCATTGTTCTGCTTTCTCATGTGAATTCATGTGCCAAACTTCTCCTTTGCAATAAGTACAAGAGCACAAAGTCAATGGTTGATCATCTCATGCAAATCCACAATCTTTTCAATCCCCAAAAGGCCTCCAACAATCAATCTAAGATCAATGTTTTCTTCAAAGGCTCAGTCATTGAAAAGACAGTAATTAATTTCCCTCTTATTGTTATTCCATTTACTAATTTTTGTTTTTTTTTTATCTTCAGATTGAACTCAAACCAACCTTATTACAAAAGATGATTGCCTACTTCATTGCGGATTCCAACCTTCCCTTTTCAATTTTGGAGTGCCCATTGTTTATCAGTCTTCTCACCATGATCCATGACCACACACCACCAATGATACCAAGACAAAAGGCTGTCTCCAATGAGTTTTTTCATTTAGATACAGCCCATGTTGAACACATTAAGAGTTTCTTTTTTTTTTTCTTTGAAGGTATTATGGATGTTTCTTTTACTGTGGATGCTTGGACTTTGCCAAATTGTTTGTCATTGTTGGTTATAAATAGCACATGAGATTGATAAAGATTGGAAACCAAGCAAAGTTTTGATTGGAATGCAAACTGTATCAGGTAAGTCTCTGAAGAAGCTCCATGACCTGTATCTTCCAGCTATGGCTATATGTTCAAACCATTTCCATACTATTCCTTTTACTATTTCTTTTCCTTTCCCTCTTTTCTTTTATCTTATTTTATTCCAGCCTTTATTCTTGACGCTGCCTCCACTATTTGTGTCTGTGACTCCTCACCTTACTTGAAACCTTACTCGTGACTCCTCACTCCAGTCCTGCAACCCGCTGCAAGTACTCCAAATCCAAAACTGCTCAACTATAAAGCAGTCCTCCTGGCTCAGATCCTGGGGAAGGTTTTTCCTTGTGCAACCACAAGATTGCACCTCTGACCCCAGGCCTCTGAGTCAGGTAAGTACCATAGCCAACTCAACCAACAACCAGATCATCTTTGAACTAACCTGGATTGTTCACTCATCAGAATCACCGCTACCCTCAATCTACATCAACCACATTCATACATCACTGCTGCTATTTCCGTTCCATCTTCTTTTCTCTTCCTTTTCCTCAAGCTCTCTGTACCAGAGTCTTTCTGGTTCTATTTAGTTGATCTATCATTAGCTTTTGTTCATTACTATTTTCTGAGGTCATTACTCAACAACTGAAATTTATATTCTATTTAGTCTCTCAATCCTTCAGTCTCCTTCAACTAAATTAGAGATTTGAAACAGGATGATCAAAACATTTACCTTTTATTATTCCTGATTTTCAAGGCTAAACCACTCTAGCCAAAGTCTTCTGTCCTTCCCTCCAAAAAAATGGATTTGATCAAAAAACTCTGGATCATCACAGCTGACAATTCTTTGAACAATATCACAATGGTCAAGCACATTTCAGAACTCACCAATCACAAGTTAAATTAAAGTATGGACCTTTTAGGCTGCATGGCTTGTAAAATCAACCTTTCTGAAAGAGATTCCCTCAAGAGTTTTGGGACTTCATAGGAGGTAGAGCCCAACAGGACTCTCATTTGTGATACAAACCCTCTCTTGATTTCCAAGCTTGTTGAAAAGCCAGATGGAGTGGATGTTAATCTTGAAAATGTTCTTCAAAGTTTACATGGACTTTTTACCTGGGTTTGATCATCACCCCAAGATTGAGAACGATTCCAAAGGTGTCTGAAAATATGTGAAGATTCTAAGACCAAGTTGATGATCTCTGTGGATATGATGATCC
Organism: Puccinia polysora; assembly: GCA_025617555.3. NCBI lineage: Eukaryota > Fungi > Basidiomycota > Pucciniomycetes > Pucciniales > Pucciniaceae > Puccinia > Puccinia polysora. The sequence goes on along the minus strand of CM062638.1, from coordinate 5,130,460 downwards.
TTGATTTCAAGACCCAATGGAATTCAACTTACCTCAGGTTATAAAGGGCACAAAACCTCAAGAATGCATGCAACCTCCTGTGTGATTGATTGGACACCAACAAATTTAAGATTGATTGATTAGAGTGGGAGAAATTTGATCAGATGATTGACTTCCTTGAACCACTCAATGATCCAACCGAGCTGCTCTGCTCCACCCAGTCCCCAAACTCTGAGCTATGCCCTCCCAAGATTCATTACCCATGGTAGGTGACATGATCAAAATCAAGACCAAATATGATTCAGATCAACTGGTTCCAGTGGCATGGTATATGATTTCAAAACTCAAAAAAAAAAAAAAAAAACACATTTATCCTTGCCTTTGGAAAAATTCACTCCAAGCTGTGAAATGATACTTGACCACCCAAATCAAGTGATCATGCTCTTCAAATCATCATGAGATGATCCTTGAAGACCTCAGCATCAACATCAGTACCACAACTGTCCTTACCATATTTCCAAACTGATTCACACAAGTTAAAAACAAACCAATCATCTTCTGAACCTGTCAAAGGATCAAGCAACAATAGAAGGGGTAGGATTGTCAGTTGAATTGGCAGTAAGGTCTTTTTTTATCATCTCAAGTCAGAGGTAAACTTGAAACTGATATCCTTGAGTAGATCTCTGAACTCAAGGAGCCCAAAGAAGCCCATGTGGTCCATCGTTGGAGCTCACAGGGTTCATCTTACCCCAACCTCTCTAGGCTCGCTCAATAGTTTCTTGTCATTCTGGCAACAAGCATGCCATCAGAAAGGATCTTTTCAAAATCCAAAGGTTATTATTATTGGACCCCAAGTTGCTTCCTTAGATTCTGAATCCATTGAGTGTTTATTATGTTTAGAAGAAGAGTACTATCACAGCTGTGGAAAGCTTTCATGGTACATTCGCTGTTGTTCTTTTGGTCTAACTCTTTTTTTTTTTTTTTTTTTTTTTTTTTTTTTTTTTTTTTGGTGATCTTGTGATTTCCATTATCTTAATCTTTGTCATTACTTTTCCCAAGTTTTTGACTCGGAATTGATACCAATATGTTTTTCTGACCTTACTGATGAATCAAAATGAAACCTAACGATCAACACTTGGCCTCAACTCCCCCCCCCCCCCCCCCCCCTCCTGGAGCCGATTTGTCAAATACCCAATACCCGGGGTCTCCAACCAGTCGGCCTGATTACTGACCCGGTCGGGACGGGTACCGAGTTTTACCCAAAACGTCCTTCTTGGGGTCCAGCCCTACACGCAACCAAAAAACCGACGACTGTTTTTTTTTTTTATTATTATTATTATTATCATTCTTATGTTGATTTACTTCTGATGAGATTTCAAGAATGATAACGACAACCACACACACACAAAAAAAAAAAAATAAATCTTTTTCTTTTTTTTTTTTTTATTTTTTTTTTTTTGGGGGGGGGGGGGGGAAGGGGGGAAAAAGATTAAATTTTTTGTTTTAATTTGGAGGCGGGGGGGGGTGTGAAGGATTTTGGAAGGAGGAATGGTGGATGTGAAGCGAAGTGATGCGGATGATCGGATAGGACGGGGTGGATAAAAGAGCTTGATCGGCCGAGCTCGACGAAGAGTCACGCTCCGAATGCTCACCAAGTCCACCCCCGGTCCAAGGTTCGATGGCCTGATGTCACCCACCCGCCCGCCCGAGGGACCTGATCGGACGGGTTCCTGGTTCCTGATCCAATCCGGCCAAGGTTTCTAGATCCAACCCTTCCAACCGGTCATCCAAAGCAAACGACCCTTCGTCATCTTCTCAGTGATTTCTCGTCCGGTGAATCTCCAAAGAACCAACGAGCCCCCGGCTGAGGGTGTGGCGATAAGATGATAAACGAGCGTACATGCGCGGGTCTAAAAAAAAAAAAAAAAAAAAAAAAAAAAAAAAAAAAAAAAACCCAGTGATCGGTTGACGAGCCTCTTGTCTGTCCACCAAGAACAAGCCTCGCTCGAGCTAACTCAAGGGGGTTCTCGAGGTCTACCGTGGAAGTGGGGTACAAGCCACGGAGGGGGTAGGAGACTGCCGGACCCCCCTGTCAAGGGCACCAAGGGCACGACGACGAGCACACCAAGACGAAATCAGCAGGTCTCCCAGAAGGATGAGGTGGTGCAGGTGGATGCACGTGTTGGACCGGAGGCTCGTGACTCGGACAAAGGTTTCGACTCTGATCATTAACAAAATGGAGGGAGAGGAAGAGAGAACGACTAGTCGACAAGACGAAAACAAACAAAAACCTCTCTCTTTTTTATTATATATATATATATATATATATATATATATTGATATAATAAAAAAAGGGGGGAGTGACAAAGACTTATAAGAGAGAGAGAGGAAGTAACACTTCTCTTGATCTTCTTCAAAAAAAAAAAAATAATAAAGACAGAGGACGACACATCAATAAACATATCAAGATCGAGAAGATAGTCAAAAGGATACTATGTATATATATGGATGGATGGATGTAGATGAGGAAGAGGGTGTGAGGATGGGAGATGATGGGTGGGAATGTCAACACCAAGTTTCAAAAAGGACCAGTTGGGGGAGGGGGGATGAAAGAGAGAGAGAGAGAGAGAATCAAAGGTGGTCGCAGGACTTCTTTTTGGATTATTAGTATGATTAATTTCCTCATCCTGATATGAGAGACAGCAGTAGTCTAAATGAAAGGTAGGGAGAGAAAGACCAAACGAAGGTAGGTGGACATATAAAAAAAAAAACGTAAGCAATGATTTGCTCTTTCGATTAGATATAGATGGGTTCGCGATTCGAAAGCGGTAACGATATGGAGGAAAACAAAGAGGCTGTGAAAGAAGAGAGAGAGAGAGAGGATGGGGGGATTATTTAGACTTGGATTGTTGCCGAGCGGCCTATAAGAAGGAGATTGAAGGTGTGGTCAGGAAAGATGGACGGATTCCAAAAACGTGAGATTTTGAGAACGATCATCATGAGAGCAAGAGAGAGAGAGAGGGGGGGGGGGGTAGAGGGTCAGAGAAAATTCTCCAACCTTGATTAGAGGTCCCAAGGATCTCAAGAGATCTCTCTTGACCGAACTCGACAAACAGTGATGGTTCAAGAACTTGTGATTCAGTAATCCGATCGCATCCGGCCTTCGATCGACTCGAACCTCTAGGGCAAAACTCAGAAAGTCCAACAAAAGTGTCGAGTACTTGGTCTTATCTAACTTGGGCGTCCCGTTCGTCGCGATCAGATAGAGAGCTCGTAATGGATTATCCGCCAAATCTGTAGTTGGAAACAAAAAAAGAAGAAGGGCGTGGGGAAAAAAAAAATCAATGGTTCGATTCATTTAGAAAAAATACTAAAAAAAAAGTCTGGTGTGGATGACAATGGTCTCTGAGAAGCTGACAAGGTGGTTCTCCTTCAACCATTTCGATACACATAATCCCCAATGACCAAATATCAACCTTGGGACCGTACTCCTTTCGAGTGACCACTTCGGGCGCCATCCAGTAGGGAGTACCGACCATGGTCGTACGTTTGGCGTGCCCATCATTGATCTGAGCACAAAACCCGAAATCGGCTGATGGGAGCGCATCAACCCCCAAGGGTGTAGAGATTTCAGTCCTGGATGGATTTTTCTATTCGGGTAGGGACGGGCGGGCGGTGAGAAGGAGGAGGGGGATGCTTACTCAATTTGACGTCACCCTGAAGGGAGAGCAAGACGTTATCGCTCTTGATATCACGATGGATGACACCATGGGAATGTAGATGGAGTAGACCGTTGAGGACCTCCTTACTGACGGCGGCGATCTGACCCTCGGTCATGATGTTACACGTCACGACATCGGTCAACGAACCACCTTCCATATACTCCATGACGACCCATAGATCGCCCTTGAGGAGGAAGGAATCTATAAAGTTGACGATGTTCGGATGAGTCGATGATTTCATGACGACGATTTCGTTGATGATCAGATCTTTCTTGGGTTGCTGTTCTAGATTCATCTGTTTGATAGCTACCAGCGAGTTTGTGCCAACCTGATAGGCCGTGTAGACGCCTCCGGATGCGCTTTGGGCGTATAAGAAACATGGACCTAGTTGAGACTATGCCTTCTTCCTCCATAGATCATAAGATTCGAAAAGAAACAGGGAGAGACGAGGGCACTTACCCTTGTCCGATCTTGTTCAGGTTTCGATACAACTTGGTAGGATCTGCGTCGGTGCAGATAGCCTTCAATCTAGCAACGACTTCATGATCGGAAACCTTGGCCGGTTTCTGTTCGCGTCTCCTGGGAACGTTGGTAGGGCCCAATGGTTGAGTAGAGTGAGAGGAGGAGGAGACTTTGACCGAGCTAGACTTTGAGAGTTTTGAAGGGTTGCTAGAGGTAGGTTTAGGGGGTGGAGGTCTCTGAGGGATCGGGATTCCTTTGGCTAGGGTATTGTTGAGTTTAGCAGGACTGGGTTGGACGGACCAATTGGATGGGGATGAGGTAGATGATGGAAGGGGTGGACCGGGTGTATGGGAGGAGAAAGGTTTGAGTGGTTTGGAAGTACTTCGATAGGATATCGATCGATCCAATGGGATCGATCCATTGGAAGGTTTTGAGTTCTTACTCGAACTGGTGAGTTCGAGAGAGCTCGTGAGAGGTTGATCGAGTGAGTTGGGTCGAACTTTAGTCTTCGATCGATCGGATAACGATTTCGAGCTCGTGAGCGGATTGGGAGAGAGTGGGATCGAGACGGATGGCTTTGAGTCGAATGGGGGCCTGGCGGCAGGGTTGATTGGCGGGAGGGTAGTCAAAGATCTAGGACTTGGAGCTGGTCGGGTAGGAGGGGGAGGGGGAGCGGAACGCTAAGGAAAAAACGAAGAAGAGGGGGATGAGTGAATGAATGAATGGATGAATGGGAGATCACGGTGAGAGTAGAGGGGGATGAAGGTTGGAACGAACTGGATTCTCGAAGACGATCCCATTGGAATCGTTGGAGGAGGATGGAGTTTTGGAGGTGAGATGACCAAACTTTTGCCAGACGTTATCGAACTGAAGTTCACCGTCCAATTTGGTAGCATCCTGGTAGAAGGCGACGATATCCTTGACGGCCTGTGGATGGGCCTCCTGTTCCTGACGAGAGATACCGGATTCTTGTAATCTGATCTGCCACTCCTTGGGTAGACCGGTGAATTCACCCGTGTTGGAGTTGAAGCCGACGTGGGTGAGATGGACGGGATCGTAGGGTGCAGAGACTTCGACTCGTTTCTGATTCGAGAGTAGGTCTGGTAGGATGATGATCAGTTTCGGTTTCAGTGTTTCGATAGGAGAGGGAGAGGGGGATGGGGATGGGACGAACCGTTGACGGAGTTGACGAAACCACCAAAGACGCTCTTGATGCTCGTCTCGCGACGATACTTTGGGGGTTTTTGATCCTTATTGGTCTCTGTCGAGTTAGATTGAGTGGAGGTGGTGGCTAGGAGAGGGTTCTGGTTGGAGTTAGGGATCGATTCAGGATCGGAGGAGATCAATTGATCGCCGAAGGGTTTGAGGAGGTAGTGTTGATGATGAGTGGAAGAAGGGGAAGAGGAGGAGGATAGACCGGTTGGAGAGAAGACCAAAGGATCTTGATGAGAGGAGTCGGATAGATAGTAGGAAGCGGCAGCGGCGGTATTAGGGTCGAGTAGGAGAGAGTTCTTGTTGTTGTTGTTGTTGTTGTTGATGATAGACTGAGGATGGTTGAGATGTTGAACCTGGAGTTGGTTTGAGGGATGATGATGGGCTTGGTTGAGATGATCCTTGTTGGTTAGGATTGAGGGAGGATGATGATCATCTGAGGTAGGTCTCGATGAGATCTTTTGATCGTCGATAGGTGGTCGTCGTGCTCGATCGGCTGGTGATGATGATGATGATGAAGGTGATTCGTAATCTGAATCTGATGATGATGATGATGGCGATGATGATGATGATGAGATTGGATGATGATGATGATGATGATGATGATGATGATGAAGAAGTTTTGATGATGAAGTTTGTTGTGGAGATGGTGATGAGGTGGTGGTGGTCTGGTTGTTGTTGTTGATCGTCGATGGAGGAGGTGGTGGTGGTGGTGGTGGTGGTGGTGGTGGTGGTTGATCGGTGTTGATGATGTTCGAGTTCGATCTGCTCACCGAACTCGATGGTGGTTGTTGTTTGTCTTCCATCCCTTCTTCTTCTTCTTCTTCTTCTTCCTCTTCTTCTTCTTCTTCTTCTTCTTCCTCTTCCTCTTCCTCTTCTTCTTCTTCTTCTCAGTCTCTCTCACTCTTCCTCTCTCTTTCCTTGGTTGATGACCACCCACCCACCCAGTCTGACTCTGACTCTGACTCTGACTCTCGATCTCAGTTAGCTTGCTTTGGCTGGCTGGCTGGCTTTGGCTTAGCTGCTGGCTGGCTGGCTCGGGAGACTGAGACTCGAGACTGAGACTCGAGACTCGAGAGTGTAGTCGTCCGGCTGGCTGATATCCTAAACCAACTACAACCCCGACTATCCCCACTTTCGAATTCAGAGTGGCCCAGGCGACCTCCGCAGCCCAACTGATTCGATTCAGCAGCCTATTATCCATCGACTCACTTCTCATCACTCATCTCCATCCTAGCTTCCCCCTAGGTCTCTTAAACCACACCTTCGATCGATCATCTAATCCTCAGATCTAAAAAATTCATCCATCCCATCGATCGATCCAATCCACTGGCTCCTACTCTCTATTCCAACGATCGATCTCTTTCTTTCGATCGATGATCATCCCTTGGATTCATCAACTTATCAGTCCGGCCCACAAGCTTACTAGTCAAGCCTTACCAACTAGCCACGACCTTCTCGATTTTTATTTTTCTTTTCAATATCTTCCATTCCCTACACTCGTTCCCCAAAAATTCCTATCTACCAAACGGGGACGATCTTCGTACTGGTTCAATCGATCCAGTCATGAACTACCCCAGCCTCAAGCATCCACTTCGACAATCAACACCTAACACTTCATCCTAAGCTTTTCATTCTGATCATCGATTATTGAGACCAAGTTCCTTCTAACCAAGAAACCTACGAGATTCATCAACACTTTCACCTTTTTTTGCTGGTATAAATATTTATCAAATCATCAAAAAAAATTCTCAGTTGTACCCTCTTCTTAAAGGAGCTGACCAAAAAGATTAGTAATCAGCCACAAAACGTTTAAGAGAGCAGGGACAAGAGATTTACAAAAAAAAAAAAAAAAAAAGGGGGGGTGGGGCAAGAACAGCGTTAGTGTGTGACAAGATTTGAGAACAAATGATTTGGAAGGTTTCAAGGTTCAATAAAAAAGAGTGAGTGAGGGGGGGGGGGCATAGGAAAGAGTGACAGGTGGTCTTCCTATTAAAGAGGAATAATCTTGTTGGGATGGGAATTTCTGGAGTACATAAAATTCCAAAACAACCCTGACAAGCTGGTTCATTGAATACTTTGAGGGTGAAGATGTGCTTGAGTGATTCAAGTTTTATGTCAAGAAGAGAGAGCTCAGTTTGGAATTGAGTCCGAAGAGCATGGCTCTAGAATCCATTCTGAGACAAGTTCAAAGATCCCATACCTTTCAGAGAGCTCTTGATGATCTCAATCTTCCCAATCAATCAATTGATAGCAGGAAACTCTGGAAGAGTCTTTTTCAAATAAACCCCAAGCTAAGGATCAGTCATATCCAAACAATCAAAGTTTATTGATCTCCAAAAAAAAAAAAAGAAAAGAAAAGAAAAAAGAAAAAGAAAGAAAGAAAGAAAGAAAAGAAAAAACTTTTCTTATTTACTTCAATCCTTTTAATCTTCAATCAACATCAAGTCATGTTCAATCAAGATTGATCGGATCAAGCCCACCAAGATCTCAAGCTGGATGGTGGGACAGTCAACCTTACATAATGGAAATCAGATTTCCTGGAATTCATTCACATCCCTTCAACTTCCCAATCAAGATTTGTTCCAGATTTAAAGAAAAAACATCCTTCCCAAGTATCCTGTCCACCCATCTTATGTGTGTACTTCAATACCCTTTCACCTCAACGTAAGCATCAGTAATCACACACATATACTGATTCTATGGATCTACTTTCATCCCTTCTGATCTATCCCTCACCTAGATAGATACAGAAATGGTGAATTGATACCTTGACACTTCTCATGATCAGGGCTGGACCCCCAAGGCAAACCCAACCCTGAAATCAATTCTGAGGTAGAAAGACTGGTGTATGGGTATACACTCATGATGTTTGGTCTTCAAACTTAATACCCATGGGAATTTGATAATGAACCTCCTCTGAACTGATGATCTTGAAACATCAACCAGCATGAGAATTATTGATTGATCAATTTTGAGTTTTTAGATTTCAAATTAGTTGGATACAGTCATGATTTCTCAACAGAGCAATCGATCCAAAGATCTATGCCTATCAGACCTCTCAAAAATTGAAACTCTGGTGGTAAAAAAGACAATATTCTAATTTAAATTGAGCTCAAGATCACTCAATCCATGGGAAATCATCAAATTCCAAAATCCAAGAAGGGTTTCAGAATCTCAAATGGTATCCAATTAACAATCCAAGCTTGATGGATTCATCAAAGTGAAAAGGATAAAGATCACTATGAGTCTCTCGATGAAGATCTTCTTCAGAATTTTATTATTATTATTACCTTTAGATCAATCAATTCAAACTTTTTAAATTTATGGTAGTTTTGGCAGGAACTCAAACTAATTTTTTTTACAAAAAAAAAAAAATTGATTGTATACTTCATTGAAAATCAAAACTTTCCCTTCTCAAATTGGGAAGCAAGGGGATCATATTGATCTTCTCACCCTTATCAACTCACATCCTTCTACAATGATACCTAGTCAAAAATCACTTTTGAATAGGGTCTGAAAGCCAAGTACAGTTCATCTTCTAACATAAAGAACCATTCTCTGTGAATTTATTAAAGCGGTTAATTTTACCATGTAAACTTGAACTTTTGCAAAATTTTGAGGATTCTTTGGGAATAAACAGCCATTTCATCAATTCCAATTTTGAACTGATAGAAATATGAAACTATAAGTCCTGATATATCTCATAATTTCCCTCAAGATAGATTGGTTATTCTATTAACCTGAATAACAAACCTTTTCCAAGGATCAAACATTGGGTCAGAAAGCTTTCAGGAAATATCCTGTGATTCCCTGAAAATCATGGATTTTCTGAGAAAACAAAAAAAAATAAAAAAAGAATTAGGTCATCAATCCTGAAGTTTTAATGATTCAAAAAAAAAAAAAAAATTCACCATGGGAAAGGAAATCTCTCAGAGCTCACCAATAAGACGTTTGAATAAAGGAAGGAAATTTTTAGGATTCATGTTTCTTTAAAATCAACCTTGCTGCAAAATATGGCCTTGATTTTTTTTGTTCTGGATACATTTTAGAGCACAATATGAATCTTGATCTTAACTCAAATCCTTCCATTGATTTCCAACCTTGTGGAAGATTTGGATGGATCAATGTTTTATCTTGGTGATTTCCTTCAAAGGCTCAAAGGTGTGTCCAGATGGGTTTGTTTGTTGGTCACCTGAATATTGAGAACGGTTTCAAATCTGTAGAAGAAAAAAAAAAGAAAGAAAGAAAGAAAAAAAAAATTCAGGTGTGCAATCTTTTGACCAAATCAGCTGATATGTTGATCCTTTGATTTTGAAATGTGCTTGGAATTTGACTCGAATCATGTTGAAAGGAGATGATGAGCTTGAGAATTAATTATTATTATTTTTTTTTTTATTTTGTGAGTGATTGGATACTAATCAAGCCAAGATTAACAGGGTTTTAACCAGAGAGATTTGAAAAGTTAATCCAATTTCTTGAACCATCCAAAGATTTCTACCAAACTCCTATGATCAACTCAGTACCTAACTCTGAGCTATTGCCTACCAAAATTCATTGTAATCTTGTAGGATTTGATTCAATCAAAATCTTAATAAGACTCTTCTTGATGAGTTTCATCGGAAGCCCATACAATGAAAAAAAAGTTCAAGAAGCTAATTTTCTACTTATTGGAGCTCTTGGACATTGATTTGCCTTATAAATTTGTCTGGGATGGCTTGGTAATTTCTAATCAATTAAACCAAAGGTGTTTCATTGGAGTAGTATTTTCTCCAAATCCAAGGCTATTGTTAATAAAAAAAAAATGATGAGAATTTTCTTGGGAGCATATCCACTGTTGTGGATCACCTCATGATAAATGGCAATCTATTGGCCATATTCCTGCCTTTTTCAGGGTTTTTCAACCCTCCAATCCCACCTTTACTTTGATCCTGATTTTTTCAGAACCCCAACACATCCAAATTTAAATCCCTGATCAAAATTAGTAACAATGTGATTCATACAAGTAACAGAAACTAGGATTCTAAAAATCAATCATCCAGTGTTACAAAAGCTGTATTCCTCTTCATGCTGAGGTGTAAGTACAGGAGATTGTTGAAACATGTGACAAAAAATTTCAAGAAACTGATTTTTTTTTTTTTCATTAACTCTCATAAAAATGAAAGACATAGATAACTGAAATCCATTCTGAAAACAACAAGTGAAGAATTTAAAAGAGTGAATATAGAATGTAAGCTGACTGTAAAGTGAGATAGAGATGTTGATTTCTATGTTCATCTATGAGTTGGTGAATGAGGTCATGATGATGTTTCAAGAGAATAAGCCAAAGGAGGTTCCTGATTCATCAATTTTTTTTTTCTCCTCAAGTTCTTCCAAAGTTCCAACCAAATCTACAAACAAAAAAAAAATCAGTTCATGGTATTGTATTACATTGAGAAAATCCAATGGGAACTTCTGGATCAACTATAATGAAATAAACCTTTGAGACTGAATGAAAAGTGGGGATGATAACATGTGCAGTTAGGTTCATTGGATGAGAAGATTTGATCCAATTGTCTATCCCAGACTGGCATGATGGTAGAGAGATGATACTCACAAGATGACCAAGGTTGTAAAAAACTAGTGTTGAAAAAAAAATTCTGGGTGAATGCCATCAAAGTTTTGATAAATTTTTGGTTTAATCGGAGTAGATGATCATTAAAAATCTCAAGTTGGATTGGTTAGACTAGTTGTACTATTGGGAAAAAAAAAGACTATTATTGGATTGGTGACATGGATGGTACCATTTTCCAATCCATCATGGTTGATGAGGGACAAGCATTGGAGAAGATGGTCAAGATCATACTGGCAATCAAGGGTAATTTACCTCTCTTCTTTGTATCATTTTTAGGAATTTTGGTCCCTGTGGGTGAGATTCAGTGGTTGTAACCGCAGCACTAGGTGTAGTTGGGCTTAAGGATACTGTACCTTTGACACTCAAAGAAATCTTTCCACCTGGATTGAAATCACACATGTATGCAGGTTGGTTTTGTGCATACAAGTAATTAATTAGAGCATCTCCAATTGTTGGAGAGCTTGACTTGTTACATAGTGGCTTGCTAGCTAAAAAAAAAAAAAAAATAGATAGCATGCATTTCATTGCACATGTTTTGCACACATGCAATCCATAAGTCCTTGACAGCTAGCTAGCAGCCCAAAACACACAATGGTGTGCCATGTAGTGGGTTGCTAGCTAGGCCCATTTTCTGTTTTCATTTTTTTTTTTTCAACCTCAACACAAAGCTAAGGCTGGGGTGAGGGGGGAAGGGGATATTGGAGCTGGGACAATGGAAGGAGGTGGTATCAAAGGGCATTGAAAGGATATATGGTGGGTTGATGTGGTAGAGGATAGGCAGGAGGTATCCAAGCATGGAGCTGGCAAGCTCACTAGGTTTTTCTAATCTTATCAAAAATCCCACAAACTTATGGAGCTCACTTTCTGGCAACCCTTATTTTTAGCAAAATTGTGAGAATTCCATGGTAAGCTTAGAGCATCCACAATCGTCTTGGTAAACCCGCTCGTTAGCTAAGATCACCAAGCATGAGCTTCAATTGTGTCCTAAATAGGACCTTGCTACGTAGCAAGCTCCATAAGTTTGATCAAAAATTGACAAAGTTACAAAAACTTATGGAGCTTGCTAACCCCAACCCTTGCCAGGATTTACTGTGCCCTCCATAAGTCCACCACTTCCCCCCTCCAATATTACTAGCATCAAGCACCCCCCCCCCCCCCCATCCACCCACCCTCCAAATCAACCCTATGTGTGGGTTTTTTATATTCATCTTCATACTCTTGACTAGTTGTCACCTGTGTGGTGGCGAGCGTTTGTCGAGGGGTCGACGATTGCGGGTTGACCCTCGTTAGCTACCTGACAAGCGGGCTTAGCGACCATGATTGCGCCTCGCACTTGCTAAAGCCCTCGCTTACTATTTTTTTGCGCTAGCAAGGACTTAGCTAACGAGAAGTTATCGAGCAACGATCGTGGATGCTCTTAGCTTACGAGTGGGTTTACCAAGACAATTGGAGATGCTCTTAATGAGCAAATCATTCAAAATGAGAATTCATCATTCCAATTTCTTCTTCTTTACAAGAGATAGGATACAGATGCCAATCCAAACACCGTCACAGCATTTGAGAAGGGAAAAAAACGTTACATTCTTATGGGATCTACCTCTTATGTGTATCCAACAATCAGTAGCAATCGCGGGCTGGTGTCGCACACCACTCTGTATTCGTTGCGACATGTAAAATGTGCATGCGACACTCAAAATGTCGCAGCATTTTGTGCGACACTGTCAACCACCTCGTGTCATGGTCAGTCCCCCCCAGTCGAGCTCGATCGTCTCAATCTGATCATGAAAACCCCGATCATCTGCATCCCTCGATACGATTTCACGACGAGAACCATCACAAGCATGGATACCACAGTGACAGTACCACCACCGACCACCACCAGTCGTCGGACCACCGATCCATCGATCGGATCTAAGATAAAGAAAGATTTGAAAGATGGAGCCTTCGACCGTAGGTACGAGATAGTCGAACTAACGTATCCACACATAACCCGCAGACAGACAGATCGATCGATAGAAATTTAAAATGATGGTGTACTCTTGACGTATTTAGTCACTCGATCGTGATATTCTCTTGGCACGACTCATTTACTTCTACATCACACGTCCAAGTGTGGGGGGATCGATGATCAGTAGACGGTAGTACTCGATCGCGTCGCTGGGGCAGAATTCATAAAGTTTGTAGGTATCAGAACAAAGGATGACTCGTTGTCACGAAAAAAAAAAAAAATAAAAAAAGAAAAAAAAAAAAATAAATCAAACGATATGATCTGGTAAGATATCAATTTGAAGATCGATGTATACGTAACATACCTGCAGTAGTGACCCCAGCACTTTTTATTCAAGAGTGTCGTTTTGTATCTTGGATCGCACACTAAGGATGTGATGTCGGAGCCATCTGAACTTCCTCCCGGAGCCCGGAGCGGAGCGAATCAAGGGGGGGCGGCGGGGGGTTGACAAGATCTCAACGATCATTGAGATGGCAAGAGTTACTGGGGACACTGAGCTGGCTATCAGGAGAGACAACGGAGTAGAGAAGGCAGAGGGAGAGAGAGAGAGAGGAAAAAAGAAAGGGAGGAGATGATAGAGAGGAAGAAAGAAAGGGAGAGGGGGGGAAGGAGAAGAACTAGATCTGAGATCGATTATATTTTGAAGATGTTATTCCATTTTGAATGAAAGCCTAGCCTTCTCATCATAAATCAATAAGCTTAGCCGATTAACACTCAAGCTTCACACCTCCTGCTCTTTGCAAGTTTGGAGCCAGGGTACTTTGGGTGTGTTTGATAAGCCAACAAATGGTTTATATAATGTTCAACGGTCTCCTTAGCAGGGCACAAAGGGGAATAGAAGGTCAGTACGTTTCTTAATAATATGGAAAAGTTATGGGTTCAGAGAGCAATGTCTGGTGGCGAGTTGGTTGATCAGGGAGCTGTTAGGCTCTACTGTTAGCATCTATCCATGGGAAGGGGGGGGGGGGGGGGTCTTGCATGAATTCTTCTGGATCCTACCTAAAGAAATCTTAGCCACTTGACTCTCATTTACTTCCATTAGAAAGATATAGTGAATTCCATGAAATAAACAGCTTCTTGGTCCAGCTTTCATCCAGCACTGTGACTGTTATCACTAACTGCCCCGGTGTATCACACCAAATTTAACTCAATCAGGACATCCAGGGTAGGTACTAGGCTGTATAGGATTTGGTGAAAGATATACATATTGTCAAATTTTTGGCTTGAGTGGGGCTATGAATTTGAACCTCAACCCATCTGTTATCAAAAAATATTAACAGATTGGTCCAGGATGAATTCCTATGGATTGAGAAAGCCACAGGTTGAAAGGCCAAAGGTAATCTGAATGCTTTTCACTCCTGGTTAGAGATGGCTTCTCACTCCTTACACCTATATCCCACAAAGGGATTTTCACCTGGGTAGAAATCTGCACCTGTCCCACCCTCTCCCTTTCTTGGCATCAAAGGAACTATCACAGAAGACAATCATCAATTCATCCCCTTTGAAAATAGTCTCCAAAAGTGATGAAGAACTTGAATCAGCAGAGAACTTTGTATTCTGGGTCAGTCATACTACTGTTGGAGTAAGGGATGTGTATTGTGCATCAGATATCAGAAAGCTTTCCTCTGGATCCATTCCTATTCTATTTTGTAGCATACCCTTTGAAATTAATGATGTGAATGAGTTGGAGGCTCTGTCCAATGCCTGTCTTCCCAAGAGTACCAGTTACCCCCAGACTGTTTGATTAGTTTCCTAGTCTGAAATTTCTAAAAAAAAAAAAAAAAAAAAAAAAAAAAAAAAGAAGAAGAAGAAGGCAGAGCCACTTTCTAGAATCCTGTTCATCAGTTTCAAGGGACCTGGGATTTCAGATTCCTGATGCCAGAAAGCTTGCAGTCCTTTAGCTAAAAAAAGTTATGCAGTGGAAGAATAATAATATTTGTAAAAATAAACATGGTTAAGGATCCAAAAAAAAATAAATATGATTGGAGTAAGTGCAAGTTTTATGTTAGAAATTGAGGTTCCTTAAGGGCACAAAGGAAGAGTTTTGAAAGAGGATTGATTTGATCTTATAAACCTAAGAGGAGCAGATCAGGATGGCTCAGAGGAAGGGGGAACTTGGGTTGAAATGGGTTGAAGAACTGATCATTGATTTCAGTTGAAAGAGGCAAGATTTTAAGTAGTAAATACATGCCATAATCCAACCAGATCAAAATGTGGTTTCAAGAAATAAAATGAATAATAAATAATGAATTCAGACATAGCCAGAGAGAAAACATATTGTCAGAAACACTTTTATAGGACAAAAGACAGGAGGAAATCACAGAAAGCCAAGGCATTCATTCAGACTGATCTGGCACAGTATACAAGCATCAAATTAAGAAAAGAAGATGATAAGGAAGGAGGTCCTTAGAGTCATGAAAAACAATATGAGAACTAGTGACTCAGGGTTCTTAGACTACATGAGTTTGATCCAAATTATATGACATGGCTACTCAAACTAACATTCTTCCAGACACATTCATTTCCCAACATAGAAAAATTCAATCATACGATAACTACTGATTAGAGTGGTAAGAGGAGATGTGATCCATAAAATAGATAATTTTATGAGGTCATCCTATGATTGAACAATGAAAGTAGCAAGTGTGATTGAGTGTAAGAAATGAAGGACTTAAGTGAGAGCAGAAAGAAACAGAACTCCAAAATTTTATATGGCTTGGTAAAAAAGTTTTTCACAATGTTCCAGAAGAGGAGCCACAGTCTTATAAAAACTTGGGCTAATTAAAAACTCTCTTCAGGAGATCAGCTTTGGACCTTGTACCCTGGAACAATGGGCTCCTTATGACTTAATAAAAAGGGACAACACCCCATGGAATGGTGGATATGGCTGGGCTATGGTAGCACACAAGCCAGAGAAGAGATAAATAACTTGATTCTTTGAGAAGTCACTTGCTGTTTACCTGCAGAGGTTTGCAGTTGAAGGGTTTCAGATCAAAGTTCAGGGGGGGGGGGGGGAGGAATTGATTCTTCTTCAAAGTAAACATCAATAATGGGTTTTTTGGAAATAATAATAATATTAAGACTGAATTCATAAATTACTTGCTTAAACCTTTATAAGCAATTGATCAAAAATTAAATGGCTTCTGATGATGATAAATAGATTCCTGATGAACTGGTGGACAATAATACAAAGAAGGCACTGTATTAGTACCTTTTTGGGGTAAAAGGAGCTTCATCAGGGCAGGTAGAGAGGGAAAGGCTCATAGGCTAAGGCTGGAGAGCCATCCAGGGCTGGATTAGCATTTACTCTTGGTGCTGTAACCCATCTGATCCTGGATCTTTAGGATATGTGCATGATTTGAGTTGCAGGATCTGTCTTATTTTAAGTTAACATTCTACAGATCCTTCACGTGTCTGAATTTGGTGCTATAATTATTTAATAAAAATTATCATTATTAAGGGTTTATTGATTATGCATCATCTGCTGATCATTTTTGTCATTTTTAATAATTTTTATGCAGTGAATCCTTCCTGTGTTTTGTGGTCCTTAAAGTTTTGGATCAGTCAATGTTGTGGTGATCCTTATTCTTTGTTTTTCAAATTGATTTGCTTTATAATTTGAATTATTTCATTTTTATTTGGTAAATCATGATTTTGGATCACTATCTATGCATACATCACATAATTAAATATGCATGGTGGATCCAAGCATGGTTTAGCTGTTACATGCTGTAACTTTGTCAATGTGGGAAGGTGTTGCAGATCTGAGGCCCGCAGATCAGATAGCTGCGTTCAGGAATTGGATTCACTGCATATGTTTTAACAATCCAAATGGCGCTGGCCGCAGGCAGTTCTGTGGAGGGTAAAAGGTGCTTTTTTAGGCTGCCCTCCTGAGTGTTACAAAAATATTTAGATGTAACCAGAATCAAGGTCCTGAAACTTGTGAATGATGAATCAATGGGGAAGGGTGAAACTTGATAGTAAATGATAGATACAGGAAAAAACTATCTGAGGCAAGATGGTGTGGGAACAGACTTGAAAAAAACAAGTTAGAGTTTTCCCAGAGTTCAATAGAACAAGGCAGTTTTAAGTAACAAAAAACAAAAGCTAATAACTCTGGCTTTCAGGAGAAGATTGGGGATGATAAAATAAAACCCAACACACCTCCAGTTTCTCCATGAACCTGCCCAACTCTCTGCAATAAAGCAATTGAAGGGTACCAGATAACTGTGGGTGGCCGTACAAAACAAAGCAATTTGTCTTATGAAGCTCTAGAAGGAAAGCAATAACAAATTCAAACAAGAATAACCAAACAATTCTCAAGGGAATCAAGAGTAGTGTGGCAAAATGCAACTTCAAAGAAATAAAGGGAGGTTTAACAATCCGGTTTTCAAGCTTAATAAAACCTCTTAGTCAAATATGACTGATTCCAGAAGGCCAATCAAAGAATGATCAAGACCAGTATGGTTGGGAAAAGGGATCAAGGAGTGATATAACACACTCAAGAGTTCAATCAAATGAATTCTTCCTCAACCAGAAAGGCTATTGGTTGGGGATAACAGATAAGGTCACAGAGCGGCGGATCAGGGATTTTGAGTTTGGAGGCTCAAGGATCAGAGGGTAATCATGGATATACCATGGATAAAGATGATGAAAAATTGCTCAGATAAGGGCGGGGGAAGATGGACTCACTCCCATGGATTTATTGATTGATACAATGGATGATTCTGGAAAGGGTGATGATAAATTCACAACTCCCTGCCGTGTGGGAGTTGTGTTGGGCCCTACACGGCCCAATGGATGCATGGGGGCCCATAAACAGGCCCAAGGGGCCATCTAAAACATGTGCAACCCCCAGGAGGCCGTATACCCCCTGTACACGGCGGACTTGAGCCATGTCTGGGGGGTGTACAGCCCTGTACAGCCCCCCCAGGGGTTGTGCCAAACTTTTTGGGTCCCCCTGGACCACATTTGGGTTTCATCAACCCAAATTTGGGATCAACACATACTATGGGGGACTGTTGGATCACATCTAGCAATCATAAAGTGATACTAAAGTGAAATTAAAGTGACACTATAGGAAACTACAAATAAACATCCCACAAAATTAATCTTTCTCAAATTGAAAGTGAGCAAAATTTTGTTCAATTGAAAGTTGGATTGAAAACTGAAGTAGCATTAATTTTTTTTTGCATTACAGGAACAGTGGCAAGCCCTCCTTTTAACATTTCCGCTTCCAAGGACTACATTAGTGCAATGAAAAAATCTGCAGAAAAAAAGGATGTGGGTAATGAATAATTGGAAGCCCAAATTGCATCCTCATCAAGGGTGAAAATTGAGGAACAAAATGTTTCAGAAATGGACATGACCTCTGGTGGTGAGTAACATTTTATGTTACTGGTCTTTGCCTTATTTAATTTTGATTGAAACTGGAAACTGATGGAGTGCATGCCATCAATATAACAATGTAACTATGACAGACCCACTTCAATCACCTCCCATGAGAGCTTTTCCCACTAGGGAAGAGGCACAAAGGTATTGTCAAACATGGGCAATGAAGCATGGTTATGCTTTAACAGTTTTCTACTCAAAGCATGAAAAATATGTGGATTTAGCATGTGACAGACATGGTTTGTAATCTGGGAAATTTCTCACCAAAAGTTCAAGGAAAAAACACACAAGGAAGTTTGGGTGCAAGTTTTTAATCTGTGTAAGTTGCAAAAAGGGGTACCCCTTGTGGCGTATCTCCTACAAGAATGATCAACATAACCATGAACCATCCCCACACCTGTCAGTGCATCCTCACCTGAGGAAAATCTCTGGGTTAGCCTTAGACAATATAAAAGAAGGCTTGAATGATGAGTTCAATACACTTCAACTCAAAAGAAAATTGAGAAAGATTGATGGTGGAAAATATGTTGATGACCAAACAATCTATAACACTAAGTGTAAGGTAGCACTAGAAGAACTGAAGGGGAAAAGTGTTATGGAGGTCCTCTTTTAACAACTTGGTAATTAAGGTTGGTTTAATCAAGAACAATTCAGTGGAGAGGGTCACTTGGAGGCCCTATTCTTGGCTCACCCTGAGTCATTAAAGCTTTTCCAGCAATTCCATCATGTAGCTATGATGGATTGTACTTATAAGACAAATAAGTACAACATCCCCCTATTGCACGTCATAGGAATTACTTAACACCAGAAAACTTTCAAAAAAGCTCTTGTTTTTATAACAAGAGAAATGTTTGAGTTCTAAAGTTGGTCTGTAAATGTGCTAAAGGAGTTGGCTTATGATCCTGAGAGACTTCCCAAAGTCTTTGTGATGGACCATGAAAAAGCTTTGATCCATGCTCTAGAAAAAATATTCCCTGAGTCAACAAGACAGTGCTGTAAATGGCACTTGTCTAAAAACATACAAGAAAACTTTAAAGTGCACTTCAATAATGACATTGAAGGGTTGCAAAGCATTATGTCTCTGTGGGCTAATTATGGGACCTCAAAAACCAAGGAGGAGGAAGAGGTCAATCATGTGGCACTTAGAGTAAGTGAAAAATCACAGCCTCTACTTTTAATCTTCCTAGTTTTGGGTTGCTTACATTATGACTTGTTTAAAGTGTTTTTTGGCAGGCCATGAGGATGTACTTGAGTATATGGATCATAATATCTTCCGTATCAAAGAGATGTTTGTAATGGCTTGGACTTGCAAAAACCCAGACTTTGGAAATAAAAAAACGTCTTAGGTTGAAGGGGACTATGCTACTATCAAATGATTCCTTGTAAAATTGTCAGGAAACATGTTGTTGGATGTTTGGAGAAAAATCAAGGGAACAGTTTCCAATCAAATTAAATTGGTTCAGGCTGCACTTAAAAACTCTCAAATAAAGATTGGAATAGTTCTTCTTTCTGAACTCTTACCATTGAAATACAAGGTGTCTTTACAAGCAATCAAACTTGTTGCGGAAAAATTAGAGAAGTTAAAGCGGAACCACAATGGGGAAGTGTGCACCAAGTCATACTCAATGACTATGGGTTTGCCCCGTTCCCACCAAATAGGTGACCTACTAGTGTCAAGAGGATCTTTTGTGCCTGAAGATATTCATCCTCAGTGGAGGTTGGATTATGACCCTTGCAGTTCTAGTTCTGTAAGTTGGTTTAAGTTGGATTTTTAAAATCACTTTGTGATTAATGCTTTTTGATTAATTCTTTTTAAATGATGATTTCTACTTGAATAATCTTTTATCCTTTGAATTTTTAAAGGTCAATGTTGATGAACTGCTCAACAATTCTCAGTTAAACGAGAAGCTCAATTCAATGGTCTTGAATCATCCTGATCAAGATTATTGCAGGCTGTTGAAGCACTTGATGAAGGAGACATCCAATTATTGATCAAAGCCAAGACTTGAACCTGAATTCTTGGGATAAAGCAGAGGATTTCCAAAATTGACAGATACCCAGAGAGATCCTTCTCAATTTGAAAATTTTGAAAAGGAACTTAAGCAGGCAAAGACAAGTAGAAGGGCACCAAAGAAGAAAAGACAAATGACTGTAAGTGTTTTCTTTTTTGAAAGATTAATTTTTTTGGTTTAATGAACTGATTGTGAATTGTTTATAGTCCAAGTCAGGCTCTTCATATGAACTTCAAAGTTCAGTTGAAGAAACTGAATGTTCATCAGGTTTGGTGCCATTGAAATCCAATTCCTTTTTGAAGGAAGAAGAAGAAGAAATTGATGAGTCAAAAAGAAGCTCATCTTTGGTGAGTGTTGAATACTTTAATGAGTTTAGAATTTGGGCTAAAAAACTTTTGATTTTAGGAAGTGGATTACCTCAATCAAATACGCAAGAACTTACATAAGTTCTTGGGTGGGGTATGGGATCTGGTTGGTGATGGAAATTGTGGTTTTAGAGTCATTGATAAATCACTTGGGTATGATGAGGATGGATGATTTAAAGTTTGGAAAGAAATGGTTGAAGCATTGAAGAAAAATAAGACGTGCTATGCTAAGATGCTTGGTGGAAGTAAAGACATTGAAAAGATAGAAAAAAAGACGTGATGTCAATGAAATCAATGAAAAGATTCCATCTTCAAAATGGCTTTAAAAGTTAGATGTGGGTCAAATAGTAGCTGATACTTATGAAAGAACAACATGTTTCATTTAATTGGATTCATGTGATACTTTTACTCCTATGAAAGTGGGTGTAAAAGAAAAATCAGATCCTATGTTCATTTTTTCATTAAAAATAACCATTGGGTGCAGCTTGTACTCAAGGGAGATGTAATTCCAATCCCGCACATACTTTCCAAACCCCATTCCTTTGTTTCTAAAAAATCAGCTTGTTGGGTTGATCACCTCAGAGATTAACTTGAGTTGTATTATAACTTATAGATTAATTTCATCATTTGGGTTTGGGTTCTGATGCTAATCTTGTAATTCTATTAATATAAAGGTTTATCACATTTTGAACATCATTATGTTGGGTGTTTTGAGTTAAAATCATTATGATGAGTGTTTTGAATGAGATTTTAATGGTAAGTCAGTTCAACTTGTGTTGGGGATGATCCCATCACAAGCTTAACTACAAGTTAAGCTTGTGATGGATGCCACACAGCTACACAACTGCATTCAAGCGGTGTAGAGCCCCACACAGCTCATATGTAGTTGTGCAGACACCACACAGCAGTCCCGGGCCGCGTGGAGTACAGCCCAACCACACTTGAGCCATGTGGAGCTCTACACGGCTCAAATGTAGCCATGTAGCTGTGCCACATGGCTCAAATGTAGCCGTGTAGCTGTGCCACACAGCTCAAATAAATTGTGTACACGGCTCATTTGAGCTGTGAATTTATCATCAACCTTCTGGAAAAAGGAGGGGGGAGCCCCTCCTTTTACGGGCAAGAGACCCTCTAGACTATTTACAAGATTATGAAACAAATGAGAGTGGAAATATACATATATATATATATATATATATATTTGACTTACAGGTGAAAGATTGATTATAGTGATGAGAAAAAAAAAAAAAATTGCAATTGAATGAACATGAAATATATAAAAAAAATAAGAAGCAAAGAAAAGAAAATTGAAAGGAGAAAACAGCCCGGTGGGTGGAGATGAGCAGCAGCAAGCCTCACAGACAACAACATGCCCCTAGGCAAGAAACAGGCACAAAGAGATGATGAAAGTGTGCAGATTGAGGGGTGAGGAAACCGCAAGCGACTGCGGATGCAAGCAACAGTAACAATGGTTGAGGGTGCAAGAAAGATTGTGCAAGGTTGACAGGTTGAAGATTTGACTGAGCAAGGAAGGCAAGGAAAGTGCAAGCAAGGTTGCAAGAGAGGATGCAACCAAGGTTGCTAGTTTTTGGAGATTCAAGAAAGAGAAGGAGCGGACTAGCAAGGAGGAAGAAGGATGAGAAGCAGCAACAGCGTTGTGAGTGAGGTGGAGATGATCATTGGTGGTGGTCTTTGTTGTTGTTTCAAATGAAACTGATGATGAGCAGAGGCATTGGTGATCTACTTTTTCTCAAAGAAACCACAGTTGTTAGATTCTTGGGACTTGTCAAGTTAGAGGTAGTGATGATGATGAGGAAAAGGATGAAAAATGGGTGATTGTTTGCGCAAGCCTGGCCAAAAAAAAAAAATTGAGTGCCAAGCACAAAGAGGATAAGTTGAAGGCAAGGCCTAGGGACTTGAAAACCCCAGGGGACCCACCTATACTGCTAGGAAAAGGGATAGCTGGAGGAAGGGAAAATTGGAGGAGTCCCATACAAAAAAAAAAAATTCTATATATATATATATATATATTTTGACAGAAAGATGAAAAAGTATGTATAAAAAAAAATTGAATTTTCCTGTTTCTTATGAGGTGTCCCAAATTGGCCATCAAAATGCAATTCAGTTGAATTCTTTTAAGGCGGGTCTTCTGAATAAATTAGTAAATTATGCATGCAAGATTTTATATGCGGGCTGTGCCTGCTGGTTCCTCAACTAATCAAGCATGCAGGAAAGTTTTGTGGGCTGTTCACACAGGTTCACTCAGAGTTATCCCAATAGGGATAACTTTTGCAGGGATGTGGATCTGAATGTGGGAATTTTGTCAAGACACCATTCCATGTGTAACTCTTGAAATATACACAACACCTCAATCCTGACTGAATTTTAGGTGTGGAACCTATATGTGAAAATATGTGTGAAATATTAAAATGGCCCAAAAGTGGAACAGTGGTGCTGTTACTTTTGGGTCATTTTTATTAAAATATTGTAAAATATGAAGGAGTGAGAATTCAATGGTGGGGTAAATGAGTCACCCTACCTAATTTTGGGTAGTAAATCCAAATATTCAATAATATTTTTAGACTTCCCACCCCTTCTTTTTATTTACTAATTCTTTTGTTTTTATTTATTTTTTGATAATTTCACAAGTTTCTCTGTACATAGTAGCAGGCTGACATTACCCCACTCCAAGATAAGTCTATATCTGAAAAATAAATTTGGGCCTAGTTTCTTTTACTAGATCTGTAGTTTCTCAGCTGTATAGCTCCATCTGAAATGTTTTTTTCATGTAGCTGTTCATCTTTGTCAGCAGATTCCCCTTTTTATCTAATTAGGTAAAGTCTGACATCTTTTCCTTGGAACCTTTCTTTCTTATCTTTAAGGATCTTTCTAAATTTTCTTCTTTCATTGTCAGGATAAGCTTTAATTTTTATTTCAGGTAAAATGGAATTTTTCTGCATCCCTGGGGTGAAAGTGTTTGATCAGGCTTAACAGGAAGACTGGGTTTCTCATGGAAATTACATCACTTAGGATTAAATCTAAAGAATATTTTCCACAAATATTTTTGATTTAAAATGGTCCTAAAAAGGCAGGTCTAGGCTTCCTGTTTCCTGCTAGGTTGTTGAAGTTGGTGGTGGAGATTAAGACTTGGTCTCCAATCTTAAAGTCAGGCTCTTTGTGAGTCTTATCCCATCTCTATTTTTTATACTCAAAAGCATCTTGGACAAATTTGGAAGCATTTCTGTTAGCCATATATATCATTTTCCTGAAGTATACAGAGTTTGGGTGTATACTAGCCAGTTTTTCCTTGAGGTTATCTTTGGTTAGTTTGGGTATCCATCCTCTTTCTAAGATATAAGAGGCTTATTTTTTTTAGAATGTTTGCTGCTGTTTTAAGCCATTCATGATGCAGGTAGGAGGCTGACCAAGTCATGGCAGTATACCTCTGCAATTTTGTATTCTAATACAAAGCAGAAGAAAAATATGAGAATTTACTCTAGAGTTTGGATCATTCTTTCAGGTAATACGTCTGTTTGAGGGTGATAAGCTGTAGAGAAGGCTAAGGTAGTTCCTAGAATAGCATGGAGGTTTCTCCAAAAATCAGAAGTGAAATTAGGATCCCTGTCACTTATGATTATTTTAGGAACTCCTACATCTGTGGTAAGTCTGTTACAGAAGACTAGTGCTACTTCCATTCCAGTTTCCTCTTTGTGGTTAGGAAAGAACTTGACTTTCTTGGATAACCTGTCTACTATGACTAGGAATGAGTTATAGGAGTAAGCTCCTCTGGGAGGTATTCTGGTTACAAAGTCCATGTTGATGAATTCCCACCTGATCCTGGTTTCAGCAATCTTTTTTAGAAGACCAAATATTTTACCAATGGTTCTGTTAGAGTTCTGAAAAATCTCACAACTAGACAAATATTTGATAGTAGAGTCTCTCCAGTTGATCCACCAAGCTGTTTGTTTAAATTTTTCTAGATTCCTATCAGAAGATAAGTGACCAGGGGAACAGTTATCATGAAACTCAGCTAGTATGTCTTTGATATGTTCTTCTTTTTTTAGGACAATGAAACTAGAATTTTGGTGCCTATAGTATACCAAACCGTCACATAATGTGAAAATTGCAGCTTTTTAGGGCTTCAGCAGGAGTCTAGGTAAACTTTTGATCAGCTGGCAGGTGGTAAGGTACTTTCCACAATGGAAAATAGAGTATTCCTATCAGGCCTGTAAGCCTATTTGATAGAATTAAACAGATATTGGTCCATTTCATAAATATTTATCCCCATGATGGATACTTCAGGGTCAAGCATATTTATATTAGGGCATATAAGAGACAGAAAACCCACCATTAGAAACCCACCATTTTTTTGACCAAACCCACCATTTTTAATTGTGGGTTTCTGAAATACACATACCCCCTAACTGTTGTATTTCAAAATGGTGGGTTTCATGAAAATGGTGGATTTCAAACATCAAAGCCACCATCAAACCCGCCATTTATGCATCATCATCCATCCACCATCCATCAAATTCAAGAAACCCATCCACATCAGCAGATCCATACCAATGCCATCTCCATCAAATAACACACATCTCATCTCCATTGTTTCACATCTCTATTGCTTCACATCTCCATCTTCACACAAATACCATCATAATTTCATCAACCCAAATCAAATTACCATCTTTCTCAACATGTCCCATCAAACTTCCCCACAGCAAGTTGAAAATTCTAATAAGCTGACTGAACTTTTGTTAGTATTTGACTGCCATTCAGACTCCAATTCAGACTCCAATTTGGAATCAACTTGGTTGGCTTTGAATACAAAATATTTGAAGATGATATTCCTGATCCGCCTCAAGTCATCCCTGTCTCATCTTGTCCCTCATCTTCTTCTATGAGAGAATGGATTCTTCCTCTCACCCTTGCTTGCTTTGATGAGTAATCTTTGATTTCAAATTAGGTAAAAAATCCCTTTGCCAATTTTTTTTGGTTTTGGTTGTTCACCCAAGATTCCTAGGCTGATTTGGTTTTTTTTTTTTCCCATTTGGTGGGGTTTAATTAGACAAAACAGACTCAAAACTTCCAAACCCCCCAACTCACTACACCAAACCACCGGTCAAACCACCCACCCCACCCCACCAAACCACCAGTTGGTCCACTCCTTCCTCCTCCTCACCCATCAAATCCAACTCACCCACCACCTCCCCTCCTCCTTTGGTTGGCACCCCTGGTAAGCTTCCTCCCCCCCCTCCTCTTCCTCCTCATCCTCCCCATCATCCAATGCTCATCCTTTGATTCATCCACCTCCATCCCCCTTCAAGCCCCCCCACTCCCTTGGTTGATTCCCCAGGCAAGCTCCCCCCTCCCTCCTCCTCATTCCCCTTTTCCCTCCCTCTCACCCCCTCTCACTCCCTCCCACTCACTCACAAACACCTGCCCTCTCCCCCCTCCCTTAATTTCCCTCAGCTTGCCGGCCTTTCCCCCCCTCCCATCTTGCTTGGCTTGATGGCCTTGCCCCCCCCTCCTTGCTTGGCTTACTGGCCCCGCCTCCCCCTCACCATTGCTGGCCCCCCCCTCCTTGCTCAGCTTGCCAGCCCCGCCCCCCCTTTGTCTCCCTTGGCTCCCCAACCCCACTCCCCCCTCCTTTCTCCGCTTGCGGGCCTCACCCCCCCTTCTTGCTTGGCTTGCTGGCCCTGCCCCCCCTAGGTCTCCCTTGCCTCTCCAGCCCCTCCCCCCCTCACTCCAGTCCCCCCCTCCTGGCTCAGCTTTCCAGCCCTGCCCCCCCGTGATCTCCCTTGGCTCCCCGGCCCCACCCCCCCCTCCTTGCTTAGCTTGCCTGCCCCACCCCCCCTCCTTGCTCAGCTTGCCGGCCCCACCCCCCCTCCTTGCTTGGCTTGCGGGAACTGCCCCGCCTTGGTCTCCCTTGGCTGGCCAGCCCAGCCCCCCCTTGCTCCTGTCTGTCATCTCTCTGATACCAGGAACCTTGCAGTCCTTTAGCTACAGAGAGTGCTAAAAATACTGGAATAATAATAATAATAATAATTCCAATAATAAACGCTTAGAGGCTCAAATAAATAATATCATAAGAGCAGTTGCAAGGTTTAATTGGTTTGGTAATAAAAGGTTTTCAATATGTATATAAAAGAGGGGCCACGCTATTATACTACTGGGGGTCTTTACAGAAAAAGCAACCTCTCTTCAAGGGGCCTCCTTAGGCAGTTTAAGAACCTTGGAATGACGATGGGTGCCTTATCAAGGGCTTATTCCACTAATGGCCGGGCATAACAGCAAAATGGCCTAGACAGGAAGGGAAACACTCACTCTGAGCACTTTACCACAAAAATCCTGCAATAATAGGAAGGTTTTCAGAGCAGATGGGGTGGATTGCCCGACTAAACTTCAAGGGTTGATTGGTTTTAAGAAATAAAGAATAATACTACAGACTTGGTCATAAATCACTTGCTTGGATTCTTCATAAGCACTTGACTAACAATGACATGGTGTCTGATTGATAATAATAATTCCTGGTAAACTGATGATGGAATAATGGATCCAAAGAGGTCTTTATAAATACCTTTTTGGGGTGATTTTGAGCTTCTCAGGGCGCTTAGAGAGAGTTCTGCTCATGGGCTGAGGCTGGAAAGCCAGTCAGAGAAATATGAGCACGTCCACTTGATGCTGTTAATCAGCTGACCTTATATCTGCTGGATTTCTGTACTATTTTAGCCACCGGATCTGTTAATCTATTAAGGCGTAAATTTGATCATTCTGCACTCATCCTTCATTTGTACTATTAGTATTGCTTTAAAGTGAACAGATGTGGAAGTTTACTAATTTCCCATCATCTGCTGATTACGTAGATAATTTTTAATAATTTTTATGAACACTCCTTGTAGTGTTTTGTGATCTTCAAAGATCAGAGTCAATGATTTACGTGGTAATCCTTGATCTTTAATTTATTATTAAAAAATGTTCTAAACTTAATTTTTATTAATTTTAATTAAGTTTTGATCTTTTTTAGATTATTACTAATGCATATGTCAACTTGTTACATATGCCAGGCAACCCTAATTAGGTTTTAGCTCTTCTGAGCGGTACCTGGCTGTCAGATTAGTCATGACGGATCCAGATGCGGGGATCAGTCAGTTCAGATGCGCACGGGGTGGGATCCCCTGCGTGCGTGGCAGAATTAGCTGCGCGCGGGTCTCTAGTATGCGGGAAACTGCTACCATGAGTACATAGGGGTATGTAATGATGCGGGGCTGCGCGCGGGAATTGTGACATAACACATTTCCGCGTGTAACTCCTAAAATATACACAACACCTCAATTATGAGTGAATTTTAGGTGTAAACCCTATACGTGACAACACGTGTGAAATGTTTAAATGGCAAAAAGGTGCCATACTGGTGTTGTAATTTTTAGTACTTTTCTTTTTAATTATTTTAAAAATGTAAGGACTTGGATTTCAAGGGTGGGGTCAGTGAGTGACCCTAACTAATTCTGGGTGAGGAATCCATTTCTTCAATAATATTTATGGATTTCTCACTCCTTCTTTTTTCAATTTAGATATTCTTATTTTTTATAGTTTTGTGTTTCTATGACAGGTTGCTCTGTACATAGTAGCAAGCTGACATTCACCCACTCTAAGATATGTCTATATCTGAAAAAAATTCTGGGTCAATGCCTTCTGCTAGCTCTGTAGTTCCTTAGGTGTATGGGTCCATCAGGGATATTGTGTTCAGGTAACCATTCATCCTCATCAGCTGATTCTCCCTTGTATCTAACTAGGTAGAGTCTGACATCTTTTCCATTGATCCTTTCTTTTTTATATTTAAGGATCTTGCTAATTTTTCCTCTGTCTTTTTCAGGTTCTTCTGCAACAGGTATTTCAGGTGAAGGAGTATATTCTCCATTCCTTGGGTGGTAGTGTTTGATGAGACTTACTGGGAAGACTGGGTGTTTTCTAGAAAGCTCATCACTAAGGATTACTTCCACAGCATTCTTAACATGAAGTTTATTAATGGTGAAAGGTCCAACAAAAGATGGTCTAAGCTTTCTATTTCCAGCTAAGTTGGTGAAGTTGGTGGTAGAGATCAAGACTTGATCACCAATCTTGAAATCAGGCTCATTATGGGTTTTATCCCACCTTTGTTGATTATACTCCACAGCATCCTGGAAACACTTAAAAGCATGTTTATTGGCTACATCTATCATGTTTTTGAAATCAAGTGATGTAGGGTCAATATTTGTTAGCTGGTGATTAAAGTTATCCTTGGGTAATTTAGGAATCCATCCTCTTTCCATTATGTAGGGTGCTTCCTTAGTGGTAGAGTGCTTGCTACTGTTGTAGGCCATCTCTAGTGCAGGTAAAAGGCTAATGCAATTGTGGAAATAAACATCAGAATTATTGTATTCTAGACCAAAGCCACAGAATCTCCTGAGCATGTCTTCCAGGGTCTGAATCATTCTTTCAGCTAAGCCATCCGTCTGAGGGTGATAAGCTGTAGAGAAGGCTAAGGTGGTTCCCAGAATGCCATGAGGATTTCTCCATAACTCAGAGGTGAATTTAGGATCTCTGTCACTGATAATGATCTTGGGAACTCCAACATCAGCAATGAGTCTGTTCCAAAATAATAGGGCAACTTCCATAGCAGTGTCTTCCTTGTGATTAGGTAGAAGCTTTGCTTTCTTGGAGAACCTATCCACAATGACTAGGACTGAGATGTAGGAATAGGCTCCTCCTGGTGGTAGTCCAGTTACAGAGTCCATGTTGATGATCTCCCATATTTTCTTGGGTTCAGCAATCTTTTGCAGTAGACCAAACCTTTTCCCAGTGATCCTGTTGGAATTCTGACAAGTTTCACAACTAGTAACATACTGGATAGTGGAGTATCTCCAATTGATCCACCAAGCACTTTGTTTAACCTTATCTAAGGTTCTATCAGCAGATAAATGACCAGATGAGCAGTTATCATGGCATTCAGCCAGGACGTGTTTAATATGGTCATCCTTATTTAAGACTATAACACTTGAATGTTGATTCCTGTAGTATACTAGACCATCCCATATGATGAACCTTCCGGCTTTGTATGGTTTCAAGAGGGGTTCAGGTAGGCTATTGATCAATTCAGATGGTGGAGAAGTACTTTCCATAATGGTGATCAGAGTTTTCATGCCAGAATTGTAAGATTCTTTGATTGATTTGAAAAAGGATTCATCCAATTCACAAATGTGGATTCCCATTATAGGAGCTTGGACGTTCAACATGTTGATGTTAAGGATAGGGAATATATCATTCTCCTCTGGATCATAAGAAGGGTTACTTGGGTCATTGGGTAAAGCATTCCTGCTCAAACTATCAGCATTCTGGTGTTTAGCACCAGCTTGGTGAACTATGGTCATCTGACCTCTGTACTTTTGTATGGCTATCTGCCATCTTAACATGTGCCTACTAGGGGTCTTCATGTGAATCAAAGTCCTGAAAGCATTGCAGTCAGTAATCACTGTGAAATTGGTGCCTTCAAAGTAGTAACGAAGTTTCTCCAGAGCCCATACTAAAGCAAGGCATTCCATTTGGCTTGCACCATACCTTTTCTCAGTATCCTTAACTTGTCTGTATATGAAGAGTATAGGTTTTTCCACTGGTTTGTCATCTTCTATGACTTCCTGGTGTAATGCAGCTCCTAGCCCGTCCATACTAGCATATATATAGAGCTTTAAGGGTTTAGAATAGTCTGGCTGAATCAGTACTGGAGCTGAAGGCATGGTCATCTTGAGTTCCTTGTAACTCTTAACTCTTTCATGAGTCATTTCAAACAAGGTGGTGTTGTTGCAGATTTCATACAAACACTTGGTTAGAAGTGAAAAATTTGGTAAGTACTTCCTATAGTAGCTCCAGAAGCTAATAAAAGATAGGAGTTCAGTTTTATTCTGAGGCATTGGCCTATTCATTACTGCTGCTATCTTGTTTTGGTCAGCAGCTAAGGTTAGTCCAGAGAAAATGTGTCCTAAGGCTTTCAGTTCTCCATAGAAAAAGTTACACTTTTTTATTGATACTTTTCATCCCACAGCAGAGATAGTTTTGAGGACTAATCTTACTTTATCCAGGTGGGTATCCCAATCATCAGAGTAAATGATAACATAATCAATGTAAACCATCAAACTTCCTTTTCTGATGAACAATCCTAGAACTGTGTCCATCATCCTTTGAAAATGAGAAGGGGCATTTTTAGTAAAAAAAGGCATCCTTAGATACTCATAAATTCCCAAATTACAGATAATTCTCATGAATTTCCGGCTATCAGGGCTGATAGGTATTTGGTGAAAACCTTTCAGCATGTCCATGGTAGTGATGTAATTAGCTTTTGACAGGTTGTGCAGAGCATGGTCAATCCTTGGAATTGGATAATAATAAGCTTGGTGTAGTTGTTCAGAATTCTGAAATCTCCAACCATCCTTGACTTATCATTATGCCAAGCTATATTAATGTAGTAGTGATATCTACTTGTTCATTGTGTCCTACTTTCCTTAAGACTTGTGGGTCAACCAACTCTTGAATATGAGTTTCCAGAGCAGCTCTAGAATTTGGACTAGAAGGGTAAGCAGGTCTCCTGAGGTTAAGTGAGTAAGGAGGCTTAATGGTTAGATTCAGAATCATATTTTGTCCTTTGATTTTACCAATGGGGTGATCCTTGGTACAGAAAGCATTCTGATTTTCAAAGCATACTTTTAGGGTGTCCTGTCTTTTTTCTTCATTGAGCAGGGGATTCAAAGCTGCTTGAGAGAAGTATTCCTGATTGAAACTCTCTAAGTGTTTTTCATAAGTTGAATAAGAAGTTTGAGCATTGACATGGCATATTTGAAACTTCTTGTTCCAGTCTCACCCTATGGTGAAGTATCTACCCTTGCTTTGGAATACATCCATACCATACAAGCAAAGAGAATCATTAACAAGGATAAAGTAATCACATACTCCATTTTGGAGCACTACAAATTCAATGTTCAGTTTGAGTGATCCTTTAGAGTGAGGGAGTATTATATCAGAGGACCATACTCCAAAAGCATTAAGAGAAGAATTACAACTGCTGAACTTAGCCTGAGGTACTGTTAATAAGTTCAGTTTCCAGTTTGGGTCTTGTTTCTCCAAATAAATTGAACCAACACAAGAGCAAAAGGCTCCACTGTCCAAGAGTAACTTAACAGGGGACCCTTGGAGCAAACCAGTAGCGTAGCATGTTTTGCCAGAAGTGTAACTTTTACCAGCAGAAGGCTTTAGAGTCAAGGCCTTAGCCTCAGAGATGTGGTGAATCATCATGTTGGGATTCCATTTTAGAGGTAAGTTAGAATCCTCATTAACAGAATTTATGTCTAGAGAAGACTCAATACTTCCTTCAATGACATTGATGGGGTTAGTGATCATAAAATCACACTCAGAAAGTGATCCATCAGTATCATCTAGGTGAGGGTCAGGATTATCATACTCTTCTCCTTCAATAGGATTAATCCTTTTCCTAGGTAGAGGACAATCAGGTTTTACATGTCCTGTTTGGTTACAGTTCCAACATACTTTTTCCTTTGACTCTGGAGTCTTCTTGACCTCCAATGTAGTTGGATTAGTGGCAGGGGATTCCTTAGTTTTGGAAGTATACTCTTCCCTGTTCCTAGTATTTTGTTCCCGGGGGAGTCTGTTGACTCTCTTATCTAGACCATTGATACCAATAGTCTCTTCCAACACACCTATCAAGGTAGAAATATCATAATCCATAGGCATCCTGCACCTTACACTGTGGTTGATTTGTCCGGGACATAAGTTGAGAAGTCTTTCATTGACTTCTTCTTTATCAGAATCCGGGTAAAAACAGTCTAACCTCCCTTTCTGGTCTAAGCACCACTTATCAGGTTTGTCCTTGGATGGATCAAACTGGGAGGTTTCAAAAGTTTTCATCATCTTTCTTTTCCAAATCCTAGTACCAAATTGTACTTTGATCAATTCTTTCCAAGAACTCCAGGATAAAGATCCAACTTCTTCCCTTTTATTGATAAACCAATCAAGGTCCACTCCTTCCAATAGTCTGGGAAATCTTACCACAACTATTGTATCAGGGATTTCATAAGAAGCAAGAGTATAATCAATAAATTTAATGAAACTGACATGGTTGTATTCTATATCTATGGAGAATTTAGGCCATTAAGTAATGGGTGGAAGTAACTTCAAAGCCTGTTCTGTTTCAGGAGTAGGACTGGGCCTAAAAGATTCATCCCTAGTTTTCCTAGTTCTGGAAGGAACACTAGGAGTACTGGTGAACCTAGCAGGTCTAGTTTCTTCCAGTTCAATGACTGGGGAGTTAGTAGAATTGACTTTAAGATCTCTGAGATCATTCTTAATCATACCTAACTCCAAATCAAGTTTGTTGTTTAGTAAATCAATTTTGTTAATCAGGTGAGCTGAAGGAGTAGGACTAGTTTTCTTAACTTCTTCCTTAAGCTGGTTCATGGTTGCAAGAAGATCTTCCTGAAGAATTGATTGGTTATCATCAATATTTTTAATCAGGTCCAACTTACTAGATTTTATACTATCCTTGATTTGTTGTATTTCTAACTCATCAATTCTCATAGTCTGAGACTGGGTATCAATCACTCTGATAATACTCAGACTCAATTTGTCCAATTGTTGATAAACTTTGTCAAAACACTGGCTGATAACCGTAAAATTGTGAGACACATTTACAGAAAAGCTATTAAGAGCTTCTACATCTAATTGTGGTACACCTTTTTCCACTTCTGGGCTAGGGATATTATGCTGTCCCAATCCTTTGGGTTCCTTAACTTCTGATGGGCTGAGGACCTCTTCTTTTTGGGGTCCTTTCCCTTTAAGGAAGCTAACTGATCCCCAGGATTCCAGTTCTGCACGTAGCCTTCTACCTCTTTCTTTGGGATCAAATTTTGCAGAGAAATCTGAGATTTCTTTGCCAGAGAAATAGCTCTTCTCATACCTGGCTGATCCTCCTGGGTCTGAGCCAGTTTGAATTGTTCCCAATAGCTCACGTGCTCTTTCACTAATACCTTGACTCTTTCCTCCTTGGTTGAGTCCAGCTGGGGTGGCATAGGAGGACCGGTATCCTCCTGGGATAACTTGTTGGGAAATGGGTGGTTCTCCAACGCTCTGTTGGTCGAGTTGGTGGCCACAGTTGTTGCCGTGGTCGTCCCGTGTCACACTATGGTCACTGGTTTGAGCCCCCTCATTGTGCTCGCCACTGGAGTCCTTGTGCATACAGGTTCCTCCAGGCAGAGATCCATACAATGGGGCTCTACCTGTTGCACGGGTCTTGCGCCTGTTTTGGTACATAGCACCAAAAAAATGAGTAAGTCTTTTGTTGAAACTTTTGAGAAAAGACTTAAAAATATAAAAAAATAATATTTTTTGTGTATTTATATTTTTAATAATTTTTTATATATATTTTAACTTACTTAAAGTTAAATTCAAGGGTACCAACACTTGGTTGGGATAACAACTGTCCTTGGGGGTATTCCAATGGAGTCTGAGTGAGTTCCAATCAGATTCTGGGATAAATCTAAGGGGAAGTCCAAGGGTACACTTTCTGGGATGTCCTCTAGGAGGTCCTGGTCAATGAGATCACCAGAAACAAAATCCACTGAGATGGATAAAGACAAAAAAATATAAGTTTAATATTTATTATTTTTTTTGTGCTTTTATGTGGCAAGATGATGTTTTTAGAAAAATAATCACTTTTATTAGTTTTGGATTTTTCTTTATCTTCAGGATTATTTATTTTATAAATATAAAGCTTCCTTTGATAAATTTTCCACTCCTTATGTTGCCTTAATAAAGAATTGAAATTGATAATTCTTTCAAGCTCAAGTTCCTTGTCCTTTATAACCTGCTGTTTATAATAAAGCAATTTCTCTTGTTGTTACTCAGGAGTTATAATAACAAGGACAAAGTTAAGGAGTTTTTCTTATTTTTTATTTTTAAGAAGGTTCAAATAATAATTGATCAATTTTCCATTGGTCTTAAGATCCACTAGAGAAACAAAGGATCAAAAATATATGTTATGAGTATTTTAACTTATTTTTAAGAAAAATAGACTGGTCCAAGGAATAAATAATCAAAGATTAATTATTTAAGGATATTTCCCAGCCAGACCCCCAGTTGTCAGCTCTCTGATACCAGGCACCTTGCAGTCTTTTAGCTACAGAGAGTGATAAAAAACTGGAATAATAATAATAACAATTATTCCAATAATAAACACTTAGAGGCTCAAATAAATAATATAATAAGAGCAGTTGCAAGGTTTAATTGTTTTGGTAATAAAAGGTTTTCAATATGTATATAAAATAGGGGCCACAGTATTATACTACTAGGGGTCTTTACAGACAAAGCAACCTCTCTTCAAGGGGCCTCCTTGGGCAGTTTAAGAACCTTAGAATGAAGATGGGTGCCTTATCAAGGGATTATTCCACAAATGGCCAGGCATAACAGCACAATGGTCTAGACAGGAAGGGAAACACTCACTCTGAGCACTTTAACATGAAAATCCTGCAATAATAGGAAGGGTTTCAGAGCAGATGGGGTGGATTGCCTGAATAAACTTCAAGGTTTGATTGGTTTTAAGAAATAAATAATAATACTACAGACTTGGTCATAAATCACTTGCTTAGATTCTTCATAAGCACTTGACTAACAATGACATGGTGTCTGATTGATAATAATAATTCCTGGTAAACTGATGATGGAATAATGGATCCAAAGAGGTCTTTATAAATACCTTTTTGGGGTGATTTTGAGCTTCTCAGGGCGCATAGAGAGAGTTCTGCTCATGGGCTGAGGCTGAAAAGCCAGTCAGAGCAAAATTAGCACGTCCACTTGGTGCTGTTAATCAGCTGACCTTAGATCTGCTGGATTTCTGTACTATTTTAGCCACAGGATCTGTTAATCTATCAAGGCGTAAATTTGATCATTCTGCACTCATCCTTCATTTTTACTATTAGTATTGCTTTGAAGTGAACAGATGTGGACGTTTAATGATTGCCCATTATCTTCTGATTACGTAGATAATTTTTAATAATTTTTATGAACACTCCTAGTAGTGTTTTGTGGTCTTCAAAGATCAGAGTCAATGATTTACGTGGTAATCCTTGATCTTTAATTTATTATTAAAAAATGTTCTAAACTTAATTTTTATTAATTTAATTGTGTTTTAATCTTTTTAGATTACTACGAATGCATATTTCAACTTGTTACATATTCCAGGCAACCCTAATTAGGTTGTAGCTCTTCTGAGTGGTACCTGGTTGTCAGATTAGTCATGACAGATCCAGACGCGGGGATCAGTCAGTTCAGATGTGCGCGGGGTGGGATGTTGAAATTTCAAGTCTCACGTCTGCAGACTGTCCTTTACGCCATACTTCTCAATCTCAAAGCTGCGGACTATTCTCATCTACGTCATAATTCAAATCTGTCACACATGTGAAATCTGTCACTAAAAGTCAAACAGTAGACCCAGATCAATCAACTGTCTCTCCAACTCCCCTCCTATTCTCCAGTTTCCTTTTCCGTTCCATTCTATTTCTATTTTCTATTTCCATTTATAGTCTAATTCCACTCCTTTCCTTTCTTCATTGTCTCTTCTTCTTCCCTCATCAGACTCACTAATCTCAAGATCGCATCCCTCCATAAACTCCTCCTTAACCAAATACAAACTACACTTCGATTACTCAACTTGGCCCTTGACTCAATCACTACCTGCGTCTCCTTTGATTATCCCTTCCTCATCAAGATAATCCTTTACTGCCTTTTGACTTTGCGGCCTTTTTTCTCATTTGGTGAGAAAGAGATCATCGTGCTTCATTCAAATCCCAACTCTCAATCTGAACTTTTGTCGCTAGTCTATCCCGTTGCTGTCCATCTTCTATCTATCCTAGGTTCCATAAGGCTTCTTATCCAGTATCTCTGTGGTTTTCTTCATAATTGTTCATATACAGGGTAGGATAAATCCATTTTATTCTGTATGGGTCAACTATTGAACTTGTTGTTTTCTCTTTGTTAGTCTGGTCTTATATTTATAGCAATCAAATAGTTCAAGTTCTATCATGGGAGCCGCTGCGTGCATGGCAGAATTAGCTGCGCGCGGTTCTCTAGTATGCGTGAAACTGCTACTATGAGTACGTAGGGGTATGTAATGATGAGGGGCTGCGCGCGGGAATTGTGACATAACACATTTCCGCGTGTAACTCCTAAAATATACACAACACCTCAATTATGAGTGAATTTTAGGTGTAAACCCTATACGTGACAACACGTGTGAAATGTTAAAATGGCAAAAAGGTGCCATGCTGGTGTTGTAATTTTTAGTACTTTTCTTTTTAATTATTTTAAAAGTGTAAGGACTTGGATTTCAAGGGTGGGGTCAGTGAGTGACCCTACCTAATTTTGGGTGAAGAATCAATTTTCATAATAATATTTATGGATTTCTCACTCCTTCTTTTGTTAATTTAGACATTCTTATTTTTTATAGTTTTGTGTTGCTATGACAGGTTGCGCTGTACATAGTAGCAAGCTGACACTGTCCGCCTCCCCCCCTCCTTGCTCAGCTTGCCGGCCCCACCCCCCCTTGGTCTTCCTTGGCTCACCAGCCCCGCCGCCCCTTGGTCTCCCTTGGCTTGCCGGCCCCACCCCCCCTTGGTCTCCCTTGGCTTGCCAGCCCCACCCCCGCTTGGTCTCCCTTGGCTTGCCAGCCCCACCCCCCCTTGGTCTCCCTTGGCTTGCTGGCCCCACCCCCCCTCCTTGCTTGGCTTGCCAACCCTGCCCCCCCTTAGTCTTCCTTGGCTTGATGGCCCCACCCCCCCCTTCTTGCTTGGCTTGCCGGTTCTGCCCCCCCCCTGTTCTCCCTTGGCTTGCCGGCCCTGCCCCCTGCCTTGCTCTCATCTGCCCCCCCCTTGATCCCCCACAAGCCACCCCCCCCACAAGCCACCCCCCTCACTTGCCTTGCTGCCGGGCGCCATTCCCCCTGGCCCACCTAGCCCAACCCAAGGCCTGCCCCAAAGCCCAGCCCAATTTGCTTGCACCAAGGTATTTTTTTTTTGGTGATGACATGACCATTTTTTTTTTGGTAATAGGCCCGGCCCAATTAGTTCACACCCAGGCCCAGTAATTTTTCATTTTTATCTTTTTTTTTTTATATTTTTTATATTTTTTATATTTTTTATATTTTTTATTTTTTTTATTTTTTTTATTTTTTTTATTTTTTTTATTTTTTTTATTTTTTTTATTTTTTTTATTTTTTTTATTTTTTTTATTTTTTTTATTTTTTTTATTTTTTTTATTTTTTTTATTTTTTTTTATTTTTTTTATTTTTTTTATTTTTTTTATTTTTTTATTTTTTTTATTTTTTTTATTTTTTTTATTTTTTTTATTTTTTTTATTTTTTTTATTTTTTTTATTTTTTTTATTTTTTTTATTTTTTTTATTTTTTTTATTTTTTTTATTTTTTTTATTTTTTTTATTTTTTTTATTTTTTTTATTTTTTTTATTTTTTTTATTTTTTTTATTTTTTTTTATTTTTTTTATTTTTTTTATTTTTTTTATTTTTTTATTTTTTTTATTTTTTTTATTTTTTTTATTTTTTTTATTTTTTTTATTTTTTTTATTTTTTTTATTTTTTTTATTTTTTTTATTTTTTGTATTTTTTTTATTTTTTTTATTTTTTTATTTTATTTTTATTTTTTTATTTTATTTTATTTTATTTTATTTTATTTTATTTTATTTTATTTTATTTATTTTTTTTATTTTTTTTATTTTTTTTATTTTTTTTATTATTTTTTTTTTTTTTTATTTTTTTTATTTTTTTTATTTTTTTTATTTTTTTTATTTTTTTTATTTTTTTTATTTTTTTTATTTTTTTTATTTTTTTTATTTTTTTTATTTTTTTTATTTTTTTTTATTTTTTTTATTTTTTTTATTTTTTTTATTTTTTTTATTTTTTTTATTTTTTTTATTTTATTTTTGGTGATCACGTGAATGAAGTTTCTTTTTTTTTTTTTTTGGAAATCCTTTTTTGATGGCCTTTCCTTCAATTCCATCCCTTCTCCCACCATACTCACAATAGGGCGTATCAAAGTTAGCAAACCGGCCATTTTTAATGGCGGGTTTCTGAAATACACATACCCCCTAACTGGTGTATTTCAAAATGGTGTGTTTCATGAAAATGGCGGATTTCAATCATCAAACACGCCATTAAACCCGCCATTTATGCATCATCTTCCATCCACCATCCATCACATCAAAAACACCCATCCACATCAGCAAATCCATACCATTCCCATCTCCATTGCATCACACA
The DNA here is from genome assembly GCA_025617555.3 of Puccinia polysora. Lineage (NCBI taxonomy): Eukaryota > Fungi > Basidiomycota > Pucciniomycetes > Pucciniales > Pucciniaceae > Puccinia > Puccinia polysora. The sequence continues at coordinate 5,091,328 of CM062638.1, read as the reverse complement.
CATCTCTATTGTTTTTCACATACCTTCACATACCCATCTTCACACAAATCCCATCATCATCTCATCACCCCACATCACTCACCACCTTTCTCAACATGTCCAATCAAACATCCTGCCAGAAAGTTGAAAACGCAAAAAAGCTGACTGAACTTTTGCTACTGTTTGACTCCCATTCAGACTCTGATTCAGACTCCAATTTGGAATCAACTTGGTTAGCTTTGAATTCTCTGTTGGCAAAGCAATACATGGTTCCAAGAATACACACTCTCCATAACCCTATGTATGAAAGGCAAAAGCTTCATCTCATCCCTGACTTAAGCTTCCAGCAACTGTTCCAAACTTTGTTGCCTTCTTTCATGAAACTTTTGGCAATGATTGAAGACCACCACATCTTCCAGAACAATTCTTGCAATCCTCAACGCGATCCAGCCATCCAACTTGCCGTTGCTCTTTGTAGATTGGGGTCAAATGGAAATGGAGCAGCAATCCATCGATTGGAAAATCTATTCTCAGGGTGTTACGGAAGCATTGACTTATACACCAAAAGAGTCATGATTGCTATCCTATCTTTCCGTTGCTTGGTCCTTTCATGGCCAACAAAACAAGAATGCAAGGAGATATCTCAAGTAATGGAGACAGAAGGCTTTCCTGGTTGCATTGGTTTTGTTGATGGAACCACCATCCCATTGAGTCAAAAACCCAACCTAGATGGCAACCCCTATTTTGATTGTAAAAAAAGGCAATTGATTCATTTCTTTTCCAATTGCTATGATAAAACTTTGGATCAAACACTGACCAAATATGTTCCATCTCTTTGTTTAGATACTCCGTGGCACTACAACTTGTTTGCGATAACAACAAGAAGTTCATCTCCCTCCATGCTGGCCTTCCAGGTTCTTGTCATGATTCATATGTTTTCAATCGGATGCGGATTTCCCAAAAACCAGAGATCTACTTTGACCAAGATCAATACCTTCTGGCTGATTTGGCTTATGCTAGTGGGAAATATGTAGTTCCAGCATACCGGAATGTTTTTTCCAATGATCAAGGAAAAACCAATTTTAACTATCATCTTGCCCAATCACAAGTTCGGATTGAGCATGCCATAGGAATTCTGAAAGGAAGATGGGCCAGCTTACGGGAGATGCGAAACCAGCTCCAATGTTCCAAAGATATGAGGTTCCTCATCAACTGGATTATCACTTGTGTAATCCTTCACAACCTTTTGGCTGACATCAAAGATGAATGGGACAAAATATTCCAAGATGATATTCCTGATCCGCCTCAAGTCATCCCTGTCTCATCTGGTCCCTCATCTTCTTCTATGAGAGAGTGGATTCTTCCTCTCACCCTTGCTTGCTTTGATGAGTAATTTTTGATTTTGAAATTGGTAAAAATTCCCTTCACCGTATTTTTATGGTTTTGGTTGTTCACCCAAGATTCATAGGCTGAGTTTTTTTTTTTTTTTTTTTTTTTAGTGGACTTGAATCCAAAAACACCTCCACCTCAAACCCTGCCACTCACCAAATGCCACCCCCCTCCCCCTCACCACTCAACCCCTTCAACCTCACCCCACTCACTCACCAGTCAAACCCTGCCTCCTCCTCACCAAACCACCTCACTCATCACCACCACCTTACTCACCACCACCACCTCATCTCACCTCACTCACTGAATCCCCTCCTCCTAATCCTGGTAAGCCCCGTCCACCCTCTTCCTCTTCCTTCCCCTCACCAGTTGCTGATCCTTTGATCATTCAACCTTTAGTCCCCCCCTGGATCCACCCCACTCACTCACCGTTCAAACCCTGCCTCCTCCTCACCAATCCACCTCACTCATCACCACCACCTTACTCACCACCACCACCTCATCTCACCTCACTCACTGAATCCCCTCCTCCTAATCCTGGTAAGCCCCGTCCACCCTCCTCCTCTTCCTTCCCCTCACCAGTTGCTGATCCTTTGATCATTCAACCTTTAGTCCCCCCCTGGATCCATTGGTCAATCCATCAAGGTGAGCCCCTCCCCTCCTCCAATTCCTCCTCTCATCAATCAATTCTCAATTGATTGCGAATCAATTGAGCAATTGGTTGCCAATCGATTGCCCAATTGATTCGCAATCGATTGGCAATTGATTGCCCGATTGATTGGCAATCGATCGGGCAATCAATTGCCAATCAATCGGTCAATCGATTGCCAATCGATTGGGCAATTGATTGGAAATCAATTGAGCGATTGATTCGCGATTGATTGGTCGATAGTTTGGGCCAATCGATGCAGGGTTTTTGTAGGTTACAGGAACTGACTTCCCCATTGTTTTTTCTTTGTTTTTGTTTATTTTTTTTTTTTAGTTTTCCAAGCTTGGCCAGAACACATTCTCTCAAGTCTTACGCCAACCAAGCTAAGTCCTGGGACAGTCTGGTTTGCCTAGTATGATGCCAGCTGCGGCTCCTCATCATTACCACTCCTCCCCAGCTAATTCTATTCTTTTGATATCTATCAATTCCTTCACTGGCTACCAAACTCAAAATTTTATACATCCATTCAAATTTCACCTTGATCCTCACCTTGGGTGCAGCAAGTGCCTGGGAGGGAGAAAGATGGAAGGAGATGGTATGAAAAACATAAAGAGAGGTGGCAAGCAGAGGAATTGTAGAAAAAGGAGGGCTCAAATGAGGGATTCGGAAATTTCTTTGGAAGTGACTGACGACTTGATCAAGGAAAAGTTTGCCTGGTCTAGACAAAAGCTATGCCCTTTGGATCTGTAACCTGCTATCATGGCTGAAAAGAAAAACAACCCTTGAAAACCCACCCAGGAAGAATTTAAGCAAGCAAAACAGACAATTGGGGCTTTCCACTTCTTCCACCATGGAAAATTTATTGTTCTCAACCAATCTGATCACCATGCTCTTGTTGCTGTCATTGAATTTGTGCCTTTGGATCAACTATCTGAGCAAGATAAGAAAGATATCAACTTTGTGACGACATTCCTTCACTGTTCAAAAAAATTTGTCAACCCGGTTGGTCCCTCAAGATCTTGGGGTGGAAAAATGTAGGCAATTGGTTGGCAAAAATCAATGAACCCTTAGGAGTTATTCGGACATTATGTGAAGAAATCATCCATTAGATCTTCTCCTCAAGAGTACGCTGTCCTCAACTTGAAGGCCAACAAAGTATCCCAAATTTTAGGACAAATGTTTTGTAATTTGGCCAAACTTGCCTTTGAATCAAACCGTGATACCATGAAGGACAGCAACATCCCCTCTTTCTCTTTGTTGAAATTTGGTCCCAAGCCTACACCTTTTGATTGCTCCCCACACCTCACTTTCACCTTGGATTCTTTTTACAATTCTCCTCATATTGACAAAGGCAACATCTCTGGCTATTCATTTTTACTTGTGGTCCCAGCCAAAAAATCAAATGGTTGACTTATTGAAGATACACATGAATATCAAGTTTTGGACGGTCAATTTGTTTTTCCTGACCTTGGCTTTGGAATTGATTTCAAGCAAAAAGGTATAGTCAAAATGGTTTGGGCGGCTAACAAGTACAAGCACTGTACCTTTCCAGCTGTGGACACAGCAACCCATACCAGAATGGCCATGTCACTCCAAATTAATAAAAAAACTCAGAGCACTTGTAGGGACATGAAAAACGGCCAAATTTACTCTAGAGAAAAAAATATCAATAAAAACAAAAAAGATTTGTATATTGGTGGGGTTAAGAATTCTCTCAAACATTGTTGTAGTAAAAAATAATTTGTTTTTCTTTCATCCATGCAAATATATTTACAAGCCCAGCATTTGAGTAATCTGCTGTATTTCTTCTACCAATCTACCACTGCCAATGCAAGCCAAAGCTACTGATACCTTATCCTTTTTTTTGTTTGCCCGTTGTTCCCTCTCCTTTTCCAGTTGCACTTGCTGCCAATCCTTCTCCTTTTCCTCTTTTTGAAACTCTAGCTCAGCTTTTTTCAACCTCCACTCAGCATCCAATTTTTGTTGATTAGCCAAAGTCTTGGCTTGCTGCTTTTGACCATCCATGGCCAGTTGGCGATCCCACTTTTTCTTTTCAAACTGAAGTTTATCTGATTCAATTTGTGATTTCACTGTTTTTTGGAGGGGAATGGCAATGAGCATGATTTTGAAAGCAAGGATATTGAATCAATCAACTTACATGAATCTTGCTTCTCCATGATTTCTTCAAAGCCCGAAAAACTGGAAGTTTTTCTCCTCTTTTGATGACTTTTGGGGTTGACATTGATGGAATTGGAGGCCTTTTGCTTACCCTTGGCAGAGGAGGTTTGAGTCTGAAAGTCCTCACTAGTATTTGAAGGCAATGGGGGAGGCCTCATTGGCTTGAGTTTTTGGCCAATCAAAAATGGATGAGCCTGTTTTTTTACAAATTAAATCAGTCAGGAGCAACCAGACAGAATAAAAAACAATTTAGTTCCTTACTTGAGCAGATGTTGATGGCAACGGTGATCCAGGAATAACATCCTCCTCATTGGGCAAGTTCTCCAGTTGTTCTTCCCCAGGAAGAGAGCAATCAAAAGAAGGAAGTGAGGGGTCCAAGGCCGGGATTGAATGATCAATCAATACCAAAGTAGAAGTGATTGGAGCCAATTGTGTTTGAATATCCTCCTTGTCATCAGATGGGGGCCACTCCAAGGCCAAGGTTTCATCAAGGTCCCCGTTGGTAGGCTGAGCATCCCCAGCCAATTCCTCGGCATCAACGGAATCGGATTGTTGGGCATCAAAAGCAGCTAGGGGGGTGATGTTGGCCTTCTTGCCGAAGATTTCATCCATTTGAATATAAAAAGGACAAATGGAGTCCAACTTATCAACCACCGAGTTGATTCCTTTGGCTTTGTCCAAGTCAATGATACCAAAGCCAGTGGAGATAGACATGGAGTGGGCCTTTTTGTACTTGGCTTGATAGTTTTTGAACCGCTCCCTCATCTGTTTGGATGACAGATCCAGCCTACCTTTTGTTTTGTCATTGAGTTCATTGGCCATCAGGAGATAACCATTGACCTTAGAGGATTGAGGTTGGCCAACACGTGTTTTGTTGTTGGATCCAAAGCAGGCATTGTAGTTGGAGGGAATTTTCAGCCAGTTTACCAGGATGATGTGATCAGCTCTCTTGAGCTGACTTGAGCCCTTGGAAGCTGATGGGGGAGGATTGTTTGTTGTGGATTTCCTTGGCGATGTTCTCTTGGGTGTGTTGGACTTGTGGGGGGAGGTTTGCTGAGGGGCCATTTGAAAGAGTTCGGGCTACGCAAGTGATGAGAGCAATAAAGTGATGAGAGTGATGAAGTTTTGAGAGCAATAAAGTGGATGAGAGTGATCAAGTGATGAGAGCGGTTAAGTGATGAGAGTGATGAAGTTTTGAGAGCGATGAAGTGGATGAGAGTGATCAAGTAATGAGAGCGATAAAGTGATGAGAGTGGTCAATCAATTTTATGATGAGGGTGGGGGTAAAAAATTTTCCGATGAGGTTGGAGGTAGAAGGGGGTGGGAAGACAGGGGTGTATGACACGGACAGGTGGTGGAAGCATTTAAATACTTTCTTTGAAAAAACCCACTTATTTCAGGTTAACTTTGACACGTCTGATCTGAAATAAGTGGGTTTTTTTGATTTTTAATGGCGGGTTTGAAATGGCTGATTTGGGTTGAAACCTGCCATTAAAAAATGGCGGGTTTGGTTAACTTTGATACCCCCTAATGTTATACGCTAAATTGAATCCCTTCTTGATCCTCACCCCAAGCAGAGCATTTGCCTGGGAGGGAACAAGATGGTAGGAGATGAGGTACCAAACATAAAGAGAGGTGGAAATCAGAGGGCTTTGAAGCAAAAGAGGGATCCAATTAGGGCATCAATCTCTTTGGAACTTGCAGAGGATGGCATCAATGAAAAGGTTGTATGGTAAGGACGGAAAATGGCCAATTTGTTTTTCCTGACCTTGGCTTTGGAATTGATTTCAAGCAAAAAGGTATAGTGAAAATGGTTTTGGAAGCCAATAAGTACAAGCACTATACTTTTCCTGCTGTGGAGAATGCCACTCATACAAGACTAAAAATGTCAATGAAATTGAACAAAACAAATCAAAACACTTGCAAGGAACTGGGGAGTGGGAAAATATACTCCAGGAAAAAATATAAATAAAAAAAAAAAATTTTATTGGTGGGGTTAACAATAGTCTTAAGCATTGTTGTAATCAAAAATGATTTTTTTTTATTTTTAAGTTTTTCATCAAAGCAAATATATTTACAAGCCCAGAATTTGAGTAATCTGCTTTAATTCATCTACTGTTCTAGTGCTACCAATTTATGCTGCAGCCATTTACCACTTACCCTTTTTTTCTGTTGCCAGTTGTTCCCTCTCCATTTCCAGTTGTGCTTTCTGTTGATCCTTCTACTTTTCCTATTTCAAAATTCTAGCTCAGCCTGTTTCAACTTCCACTCAGAATCACATTTTTGTTGATGAGCCAAACTCTTGGCTTTCTGCTTTTGAAAATAAATAGCCAGTTGACAATCCCACTTCTCCTTTTCAAACTGAAGTTTTTCAGATTCAATTTGAAATTTCACTGTTTTTCAGAGGGGAATAGGGATGAGCTTGATTTTGAAAGCAAGAAGAATCCAATGGGCTTACTTGAATCTTGCTTATCCATGATCTCCTCAAAGCCTGAAAAATTTGAAGTGTTTCTCCTCTTTTGAATGCTATTGGGGTTGATGTTGATGGAGTTGGAGGCCTTTTGCTTTCCCTTTGCAGAGGAGGTTTGTGCAGGAGCATCATTGCTCTCATTTGAAGGGGATGTGGGAGGCCCCATTGGATTGAATTTTTGGCCATTCAGGAATGGATGAGCCTGTTTCTTTCAAATCAAAATCAGTCAGGATTAAACAGACAGAAGAGAAAAGAACTTGGTTCCTTACTTGAGCAGATTTTGATGGCAATGGTCATACAGGAATGACATCCTCCTCATTTTCCAAGTTCTCCAGTTCTTCCACACCAGGAAGAGAGCAATAAAAAGAGGTAACTGAGGCGTCCAAGGTTGGGTTTGAATCATCAATCAATGCTGAAGTAGACGTGATTGGAGCTGATTGTGTTTGAATATCCTTGTTGGAATTGGATGGGGGCCACTCAAAGGAAAAGGTTTAATCAAGGTCCTCATTGCTAGGCTGAGAATCCCCAGCCAAGTCCTTGGCATCAACTGAATCAGATTGTTTGGTTTCAAAAGAAGCTAGAGGGGTGATTTTGGCCTTCTTTCCAAAGATTTCATCCATTTGAATATAAAAAGGACAAATGGAGTCCAACTTATCAACCACCAAGTTGATTCCATTGGCTTTGTTGGAGTTGGCAATTCCAAAGCTGGTGGAGATTGACATGGAATGGGCCTTTTTGTAATTTGCTTGATAATTCTTGAATTGCTCCCTCATCTGTTTGGATGACAGATCCAGCCTAACTTTTTTTTTTATTCTGGAGTTCATTGGCCATCAGGAGATAACCATTGACCTTAGAGGATGGAGGTTGGCCAATGCGTGTTTCATTGTTGGATCCAAAGCAGGCATTGTATTTGGATGGAATTTTGAGCCAGTTGACCAGGATAATGTGATCAGCTCTCTTGAGCTGACTTGAGCCCTTGGAAGCTGATGGGGTAGGATTGTTGGATTTTGAGTCCCTGGGGAATGTTTGCTTTGGTCCATTGGATTGTTTAGTGGACTTGCAGGGGGAGGATTTCTGAGGGGCCATTATGAGAGTGATGAAGCAAAGAGGATAGGAAGAGATGAGAGTGATGAAGTGACAAGAGGGATAAAGAGATGAGATTTAGGATGTGATGAAAGCAATAAAGCAATGAGGGTGAGGGAGTGATGAGGATAGTGATGCAATGAGATTTAGCTGGATGTGATGAAAGAAATAAAGTGATCATAGTCATGAAGTGATGAGGATAGTGATGAAGATATGATGAGCAATGAATCAAATTTTGTTCCAATGAGGTTGGAGGTAGAATTTTTCCAAGGTTGGGGGTGGAAAACCGTGATAAAGGGATGAGAGTGATGAAGAAATGAGGATAGTGATGCAATGAGATTTAGCTGGATGTGATGAAAGCAATAAAGTGATGAGAGTGATGAAGTGATGAGGATGGTGATGAAGAGATGAAGAGCAATGAATCAAATTTTGTTCCAATGAGGTTGGAGGTAGAATTTTTCCAAGGTCAGAGGTGGAAAACCAGGGGTGTATGAAGTGGAAAAGTGGTGGAAGCCTTTGTATACTTTACTTGAAAAAACAGCACTTATTTCCAGGTAACTCTGACACGTCTGATGTGAAATTTGTGTGTTTTTCTTTGATTTTTAATGGTGGGTTTGAAATGGTGGATTTGGTTTGAAACCCCCCATTAAAAAATGGCGGGTTTGCTTAACTCTGATAGTCCCTATTGAGTATGGGGAATATATCATGATATTCTGGCTCATGAGCAGGTTTTCTTTGATCATTAGGTAGAGCATTCCTACTAAGGCTTTCAGCATTCTGATGATTAGCTCCAGCTTTTTGGACTATGGTCATCTGTCCTCTGTATTTTTGTATGTCCATTTTCCACCTTAGCACATGCTTGCTGGAAGAATTCATGTTCAAAAGATTCCTAAAAGAATTTCAGTCAGTGATTACTACAAATTTGGTGCCTTCAAAGTAATATTGTATTTTCCTAATTCCCAGACTGGAGAAAGAAATTCCATTTGGCTAGAACCATATCTCTTCTCTGTATCTTTTGATTGTCTGGAGCTAAATAGTATAGGATTTTCTACTGGTTTGTCATTTTCTATTACCTTTTGGTGTGAGGCAGCTCCTAGATCTTCCATACTATCATCTATGTATAGCATGAAAGCTTTTGAGTAATCTGGTTGGATAAAAACAGGGGCTGTGTTCATAGCTGTTTTGAGTACCTCATAATTCTTTACCATTTCATTGTTCATCTCAAATGGGGTGTTTTTGTTTCATATTTCATAAAAACTCTTTGTTAGTAAGGAAAAATTGGGTATATACTGCCAGTAGTAGCTGCAGAAACTGAAAAAAATATAGAAGTTCAGTCTTATTCTGAGGCATAGGCCTATTCATTACTTCTTCTATATTGCTTTGGTCAGAAGTTAGGGTTAGAACAGAAACTATATGTCCTAATGCTTTCAGTTCTCCATACCCCAAGTTACACTTTTTCATGGATACCTTAAGTCCTAAATTGGAGATAGTTTTAATAACTAGTCTTAATTTTTCTATATGAGTTTTGCAATCATCAGAGTGTATGATAACATAATCAATGTATACCCTCATCCAAAATTGTCTGATGTATTGTCCTAGGACTGTGTTCATCATTCTTTGGAATTGAGAGGGAGCATTATTGATTCCAAAGGGAATCCTTAAATATTCATATATACCTAAGTGGCATATAATTCTCATGAAATTCCTACTGCCAGTGCTGATAGTTATTTTGTGGAATCCTTTCATCATGTTCATGGCTTTTATATACTTGGCCTTAGATAAGATGTGCAGGGCATGATCAATACTTGCTATTGGGTAGTAATCTACTTGAGTGTAATTGTTAAGCATTCTGAAATACCCAACCATTCTTGATTTGTCATTATGGAAAGCTATAATTACTGGGGCAGTGATATCTGCTTGTTCATTGTGTCCTACTTTCCATAAAAATTGTAAGTCTATTAGCTCTTGGATGTGTGTTTCAAGGGCTGCTCTAGAATTGCAACTAGAGGGGTAAGCAGGTCTCTTAAAATTTGGAGGGTAAGGAGGCTTGATTGTTAGTGTTAGAATCATATAATGACCCTTGATATTACCAATTAGATTTTCTTTGGTACAGAAGACATACTGATTCTCAAAGCAAAGAGTAAGTGCGTCTCTTTTCTGGTCTTTAATGAGTTGGGAGTTCAAAGATGCCTGGGAAAAATATTCTTGTTAAGGTCTTAAAGTGCTTTTCATAGGTTGATTCAGTCTCCTGGGAACTTATATGACATATCTGAAACTTCTTGCTCCAGTCCCCTCCTGTGGTGAAGTACCTTCCTTTGCTTTGGAATACATCTATTACATAAAGGAAAAGGGTGTGATTTCCAAGAATGAAAGAGTCAAATAATCCATTCTGCGGCACAAAAAACTCTCTTTTTCAGTTTGAGGGAGCATTTAATGTGTGGGATTATTGTTTCTGTGGTCCATACTCCAATAGTATTCAATGAAGAATTACAGCTACTGAGCTTAGCCTGAGGTACTGGTAAACAATTCTTTCCAGTTGTGATCTTTTTATAGATGAGAAGTTCCAACACAAGAACATAATAATCCACTATCCAGAAGTATTTTGACAGGAGATTTCTGGATCAATCCTGTAAGATAGCAATTCTTGCCACAGGTGTAGCTCTTTTTGAGCTGCACGTCTCTTAATCCCTGAGTTTGGCTTTATTACTCTTTTTCTAAAACCAGCAACAAGTCTGAATAAGAAAGGCTTGATAAAACAAATGTAGAGATGAAAAGAAAAGAATATTAGTTTGAAATGAGGTCAGAAAGGCAGATTTCTGTCTTCAGGTCAAGGCACAACTAGAAATGAAAAGAATATATTTTGACTGGAATTGGTGGGGTTTTCAAGAAAAAGTCAGGGTCTGCTTGCACACTTCTCTGTGGCCTAGGTGATAGCTGATGGTCTTTTTTGCCTATTTTATACTCTTTTCAGTTTTCAAATCCCTGTCTTGGGATGTTGAATGATGTTCTCCCCTTTATTGATTTTTAGAAGGCCTGGAAGGTTGACCAATTGAGCAGGTTGATTTAATCAGCATTCAACTTAGTTGGGTTTCTCAATTATTTTTTTGAGTGGCTGGTTGTTTGATGAAGATTTATTTCTTCTTTGGTCAATTTTTTGGACTGGACTTTGTATGGTTTTTTGATAAATTGAGAGAGGCTGGAATCTTGAAATATTCAATTGTCCTTGCAGTGGCTCAATGGGTGGTTGGAGGAGCTTATGGAGGTTTTTTTTGAGTCTGGGAAAGTTGGGGATTCGGGTGGTCTTCTGGCTGAGATGATGTTTAAGGTTGGGGATTACTCTGGGATTAGGAAAGAGCAAGGAGCAGAAGAGATTCTGATTGTAGTCATTCCAGAATTGTTTCTTGCCCAACTAAAGGATTTATCCCAATCCAGATAACTCCAGGAAATGGAACATTAAGTTTGGTAGCTGGGGCAAGTTTTACCAATTGGGATAACTCACCATGATGGAAATGTAGTGCTTGAGAGTGACTACATCCATTTGAATACATATTTTTTTTTTTGATTTAATGGAATTTTACAACCCCCCATGCCCTTAGGTGAAGAGACTACTGTTGAGTCTGATGAGAGAGATTGAGCTAAAAGCCTTGGTAAGAGCTTTGGAAACCATGTCTTCTGAGGGAATTAATTTCACTTCTAGTTTTTCATTTTTGTATAGGTCTCTGAGGTTGGGCTGTGACCTGATGAGTTGGGAAAATTTTTGAGGAAGAGGGCTTAAAATTCTTGGGTTCTTCCAGCTACAATGTGGTTTTCTAAATGAAAAAAGAGTACAGAATTTGAGTCTTGGTGGATATAGAGGCAGGGATTTAATTTTGATGGAGCGTATCTGATCTCCTTGAGGCAATTGGTGATGTTTCTGTAACAGTTGCCTGGAGCTTTTTTCAGAATGTAGAGAGGTTTCTCCAATTTGAGAAAGGGGGAAGTTCTTGGGAAGCACAAGGGAGTTTCAATGTAATTTTTTTCTTTCAGAGGTGCATACAGAAATTCTGCCTTCACACTGAAATTTCTAAGGGAGAGCTTCTTTGAGAGGGAAAGGATGAGGTGTTAGAAGGGTGGTGAAATTTCCAGTTGGAGAGAAGGTGTTTTCATATTCAATGCCAGGGATCTGTTTGATTCCCTGGATGCAGAGTCTGGAATTTTTCTTTTCAGGAGAGGAAGCAGTGGTAGGCTTGGCTTTTAGTACCATGATGGTCTTTAGATAGGAGTCTGACATTATAGTTGCACATTCCCATACTTCCATTTTTTTGATGGATGAAAATTTGGTTTTTATTGTTTCAAAAATTTTTCCCAGGGTGCTGAGGTATGTGTATTTGACTGGTTTTACTCTTTAGGATTTTTCTCTGAGATTGTATTTGGGAGGAGTAGGCTGTTTTTCTGGTGCTGGAGAGTTTTTGGGGCTGTCCTTTTCTTGTTTGTGACTTGGAAACATGTATTCATCATTGTTTCCAATGGACCCTTTGCCTTTGCGGTAGTTGGAGGGTGCTTTGCTTTCACTGTTTTATTCTGGGAAGTTTTTTGGTTCTCTGAATTTTTATTTAGAATTTTTCCTGCCAGAGTTCTCAACTTCAAGATCTATGGATGGCTTTCTGCCTGTTCTTGAAAAAAAGGTGAGGAATCTGACATTTTTAGTCTTAAAAGCTCTACCAGATTCTGATAAAATGTGGTTGGATCTAAGATTGTCGTTTAATCCTGTCAGAATACCCGTTTCCCCTTTGTGCTCTAGCCTGGAGAAGGTTTTTCTAGGTAGTTTTAGGAAGGAGACAGGATTTCCAATGGGGTGGAAGTAATCCAACGGAGCAGTTTTTTTTGAAGAGGGATTAGGGAGATTGTTCAAAAAGGCTGGAGTCTGAGATCATGTGGGAATTAGAACCAGAATCAAGGATGAGGCAGTTGTCTAGGGCTGAGTGGGAGTGATGAAGGCAGCTGACAGTGACATGGGATTCTACAGTGGCTGGTCTATTTGGTCTGAGCTTGGGTTGAAGATTCCAGCATTCAAAGATAGAGTGCTGAGCCAAGGGGTTGTGTTTGACTTTTTTGCACCAGATTATTCTTGAGCTATTATCATTGATTTAGGTAGTTTTGATTTTCACCAGACTCAATGACTTTTTTTCCTTCATGAATCTTCTCATATGGTCAAGGACAAGATCAGTGTTAATGAGCCTATTGGAGGGGTGATCTGTTGACTAATGTTTTCTAGGCTGGGTGGTAGATTTTCAAGGATGGTTTATCCCAGAATATATTTGGGGATAGAGATTCCCACCTTGTGGATCTGGTTTATGCACCTCTTGATTTGAGTGATGAACTTCTGAAAATATTTTTGGTTGAAGGTGATTTGGAGGAAATCCTTGTACACTTGGGCTTGGTTTTATTCTTTGGATGAGGAAAAGAATTTTAGGATGGATTTCCACACCTCCTCCGCATCTTCCTTGTTCTTGTGGTTGATGAAATTTGTGTGAATGGGGGGTCCAACTTTGAGATCAGAATGGTTCTGATGCTAAGATTTTTGAAAAAAGTGAGTTTCTGGCCTGGTGAGTTGAGTACGTCTTTAAGTCCTTGTAGCTGCAGAAAGTTGTCCATTCGGTCTTTCCAGAGAGAGAAGATGCCCATTTTCAGGCTTGGTATTCATTCAATGGATTTCTTGATAATGGCTTGGGTCAGTGCCTCCAACATAGTTGTTGTTGGTTCTTAAGAGTAAGCTTGGTTAGTTTGTCAAGGATTCTTCTTAACAGCAGTGCTTGAGCTGTTGATTATCCTTTTTGAGGTGGAGAATATTTCAACTGTTAATTTTTTTGAGATTCAGGTCTCTTAATCCTGAGTTTGTATTTATGAATATTTTTATGAAAAAAGAAACTAGGCTGACTAAGCAAGGTTTGATACAACAAAGGTAGAGATGAACAGAAAAGAATATTGGTTTGAAATAAGGTCAGAAAGACAGACTTCCCTCTTCAGGTCAAGGCAAAATTAAAAATGAAAATAATATATTCTGACTGGACTTGATGGATTTTTCAAGAAACAGTCAAGGTCTGCTTGCACACTTCTCTTTGGCCTAGGTGATAGCTGATGGAATTTTTTTGTCTATTTTATACCCTCTTCAGTGTTCAAATCCCTGTCTTGGTGTTGACTGACTTTATCCCCTTTCTTGCTTTTTCAAAGGGCTTGCAGGTTTAAAAATTGATCAGGTTGATTTAATTTGCATTCAAGTTGGTTGGGTTGCTCAATTTTTTGGTCTGGTGGCTGGTTGTTTGATTATAATCAATTTCTTCTTTGGTCAATTTTTTGGACTGGAATTTGTATGGTTGCTTGTTTGATTGAGGGAGGCTGGATGCTTGATGTCTTCAATTTTTCTTGCAGTGGCTCAATGGGTGGTTGGATGAGCTTATGGAGGTGTTCTTCAAGTATGGGATGTTTGTTAATTTGGTTGGTCTGTTGGCTGAGATGATGCTTAAGGTTGCAGATTGCTCTGGGATTAGGAAAGAGCAAGAAGCAGAGGAGATTCTGATTGTAGTTTCCCAACCACAGGAGTTATACGGATTGGGATAGCTCCAGGCCTTGGTGCATTGAGTTTGATAGCTGCGGCAAGTTTTCCCAATTGGGATAGCTCAAATTAATGGAAATGTAGTTGCTTGAGAGCAACTAAATCTAATCAACTGCAGATTTTTTTTGATGCAATAAAATTTCAACATCTCTTACCAGAAGAAGGTTTCAAAGCAAGGATCTTGACTTCAGAAACATGTTGGATCTTCATTTTTGGATTCCATTGTTGGGGTAAGCTGGAGTACCTATTAACAGGATTTATATCCAGGGAAGATTCAGTGTTATCCAGGGAAGATTCAGTGTTATCCAGGGAAGATTCATTGTTATGCAGGGGAGATTCAGTGTTATCCAGGGAAGATTCAGTGTTATCCAGGGAAGGTTCATTGTTATGCAGGGGAGATTCAGTGTTATCCAGGGAAGATTCAGTGTTATCCAGGGAAGATTCAGTGTTATCCAGGGAAGATTCAGTGTTATCCAGGGAAGATTCAGTGTTATCCAGGGAAGATTCAGTGTTATGCAGGAGAGATTCAGTGATGTCCAGGGAAGATTCAGTTTTACCTTCTATGAATTTGATTGGATAAGGAATGATAATTTCAAATCCAGAGATATCTGTTTCATCAGACTGAGGGTCAGGGTCATCATTTTCTTCTCCTTCTACTAGATTGATCCTTTTTCTGGGTAAGTGACAATCTGGTCTGATATGTACTGTCTGGTTACAGTTCTAGCATACTTTTTGTTTGGAATCTGAAGGCTTCTTATTTTCTAGATTCTCTGGTTTTTGAAAAGGAGAGTCTTTGGCTTTGATTTTATACTGCTCTCTAATCCTGGAATTATTGTCTCTTGGTTTTGTTAAATTTTTGTATAGACTATTCATATCTATAACCTCTTCAAGTACACCAATCAGGGTGGGGAGGTCAGAGTCCATGGGAATTCTACACTTGAAACTTTGGTTGAGATGTCCAGTACATAATTGGAGAAGTCTATCATTAAATTCTTCTTCATTGTCTTCAGGATAGAAGTAAATCCAGTCTATTTTCCTTTTCCAGACACCATTTGTGAGGTTTGTCTCTGGAAGGTTCAAAGTGTGATGATTCAAAGTTCTTCATCATCTTTCTTTTCCATATCCTTGTACCAAATTTTTATTTGATTAATTATTTCCAGGAATTCAAAATTAAGGAACCTACTTCTTCTCTCTTGTTGATGGGCCAATCAAGAGACACTACCCCAAATAGTTTGGGTAATCTTACCACAGCAATGGTGTCAGGGAGGTTTTATGAGGATAGAGTGTAGTCTATGAAATTGATGAAACCAATATGGTTATACTCTCCTTCTCCAGAGAATTTGGGCCATTCAGTAATAGGTGGAAGTAGTTTCAAGGATTTTTAACTTCAGGGGTAGGGCTAGGCCTGTATATTTCATTACTAATCATTCCAGTCCTGGGAGGAATAATAGGAGTAGTAGTGAGTATGGTAGGTCTTGGTTCTTTTAAGGTACTCACTAAGGGGTTGGTAAAATTTATATTAAGGTCTCTAAAGTCATTTTTGATCATACCAAGTTCCATTTCAAAATTACTACTCATTAAATCTATTTAGTTGGCTAGATGTGAGGAAGATTTTTGACTGATTTTTTTAAGTTACTCCTTGATGAACTCAACTGAAAGAAAAGGTTTTTCCTGGATAGTTGAAAATGAGGTTTCCATATTTCTTACTTGAGATAATTTGTTTTGAATTCTATTATCTTTCAGTTTGCTGGAAAGTAGTTCAATATCATCATTCTTTGCTTGTCCAGGTTGGGAATGGTGCATTTTGGAAGCATTAAAATTTGATTTATCCAATTGCTCATATATTCCTTTGAGATTGCTGCTTAAAACTTTGAAATTATGAGCTAAATCAAGGGTGAACCAATTGAAAGTAGGTAAATGTAGTTGTGGTACACTTTCCTCCACTTTTGGACTAATGATATTATCTTGTCCCAATCTTTGGGGCTTCACAATTTCTGGTGAGAGGAGTGAATATTATTTTGAGGTTCATTTCCCTTTAAGAGAGCTAGTTGATCCCAAGGATTCCAATTCCGCACATAGGATTCTACTTCTGTTCTGGGGATCAAACTTTGGAGGGCCATTTGGGATGCCTTTGCTGGGGAAATTACTTTCCTCATGGCTGGAACATCCCCTTGGGACTGAGATGCCTTGAATTTCTCCCAGTAACTCACATTCTCTTTTACTAATTGCCTGCTTTTCTCTTATTTGGCTGGGTTCAGCTTGGGAGGCAGTATTGAAGATTTAGCTGCTGGGGATGAGTTTTGCGGCAATTGAAACCTCTCTAACATTGAGTTGATTGATTTGGCCATTGTGGTTGTTTTCTTCAACTTGTGCAACACTTGAATTGCAGTTTGGAGCCTCCTCATTGCATTTGCAGCTGTTGTGCTTTTGGGTGTGGGTTCCTCTAGGCCAAGATACATAGGATAGTGCTCTACTGCTTGCTTAGGATTTGCACATGTTTGAGAACATTGAATAAAAAGTAGGAATAATTTTTTTCAAAACCTTTGAAAAAAATTATACCAATAATCTTTCCCAACACCAAACATTTATTTTGCACATTTTGCAGTTGATTTTCTAACTAATGGTAAATTTAAATATAAATTTATCATTCCTAGGATTCAGTCCAATTTTTCCACCATTCATTATGTTCATTACTATTTTTTCATTCCATTGTCATTTGAAATCAAATACAATAATCATCTGTATGAGGCTTGATGTTTCCATTTTAATCCAGCCTTTCCTTTCTGGAAATCAATTACATCCTTGCTCTTCATAGCTAGAGAGGAAATTTATAAGTTTTTATCTATCCATACTTTCCCCAATTGAGATTACCTTAAAAGGAAAAGGACTTTCCTCAAGATTGTTTAATCAGTTATTTAATTTCAAAAATTCTTTTATTCTAGTGTGTCTAAGTCTTTAAATCAAACTTTGACCCAATTTCCTCTTTGGAAAACTCATATTGCACCTTGCACTTTGATTCAAAGAATTATCTTCAATATTCAATATATAGCCTTAATAAATTCAATATTTCTTGCATCAGTGATCATCCTCATTTGCACCATGTCCACCCAAGCCTTTCCCCTCTCAGTGAGTGGGATGGGTGCATGAAATCAATCTAACTAACTCAAAAAAACTTTTCAAAGCTCTTTCCAAAACCTCATAGATAGTTTTCCTTTAACAATTCAACATAATTGCTCAACCAGGAAAACTTCCCTTTCCCCTTAGAATGAAAATATTGATGGTTTAGGAAGACCAAGCTGCTCTAACACAAAACCCTTGGATCCTGTCCCTTCATCTTTTTCCCCATCTGTTGGTCCCCTTGATGCCCCATTTGCTCTTGGGAATGCTACTGAAGCCTTTGAAGAACCTCTGAATGAATTTCTGGATTCTTCATATTTTAAACTGCTTCTAAATTCCAAGGTGTATCAATGACTCATAGAAAAACAAATGCCAAGCCAGAAGCCAAAATCTCCAGAAAACCCTTATCAAAGCTCTCAAAAAAAATTCTTTGTGGTCAGAAAGTGGTGGCCCAATTTTTCAAAATCCTGGAATGGAACAGCCATTTAACTTCATAGGGGAAAATCCCTGAAAACTCCAATCCTAATTTATGTCACACTCCCAGGTTAAGGGTTATTGTCTTTGTTACTTTGACATGTAATTTTCCTCAGTACCATCAACCTCAGTCCATAAGCATGACAAAAATAAAGCACAACATCAATGTTTTCTTCTGCTTACTACTTCCAGCTTGCATCACAACCTTCAAATCTTGGAAACTCATGCATCCTGGTATTAAAAATTTAAAAATTTTCAAAATGGTGAAACTGAATTCAATTTTTGAACATGCCTTGATTTTCCTTTTTATCTTTTGGTGGGGGGGCACTAAGATTTGCTATTTCTATGAAATCACAAAATTATCCTGTTACCATCTTCTTTATTTCAGAAATTCTCCAATTTTGCTTGGGCATTGAATTAACAATTTGAATATTTCATAATTTGGCTCCAACTGATCTATAGCTCATTCACTTTGTCCCCCCTTTTTGTTTTCAAATTAAGATCAAATCATTTGAATTTTCTTTTCAAAAGCAAATTTTGAAGAGAAAAAAACTTGTCAAAATGTTCAGTATATATGTATATATACTGAAAATGTTGCTTACATATATATACCTAATGGGTGTATTCATGGGTGTAGTATTCTGAATTTTTTTCTTTTGTATTTCTTTTCTCTTTCTTTTCTCTTTCTTTTCTCTTTCTTTTCTCTTTCTTTTCTCTTTCTTTTCTCTTTCTTTTCTCTTTCTTTTCTCTTTCTTTTCTCTTTCTTTTCTCTTTCTTTTCTCTTTCTTTTTTCTTTTTTCTTTTTTCTTTTTTCTTTTTTCTTTTTTCTTTTTTCTTTTTTCTTTTTTCTTTTTTCTTTTTTCTTTTTTCTTTTTTCTTTTTTCTTTTTTCTTTTTTCTTTTTTCTTTTTTCTTTTTTCTTTTTTCTTTTTTCTTTTTTCTTTTTTCTTTTTTCTTTTTTCTTTTTTCTTTTTTCTTTTTTCTTTTTTCTTTTTTCTTTTTTCTTTTTTCTTTTTTCTTTTTTCTTTTTTCTTTTTTCTTTTTTATTTTTTATTTTTTATTTTTTATTTTTTCTTTTTTATTTTTTCTTTTTTCTTTTT
>CM062638.1:4987298-5067298 GCA_025617555.3 Puccinia polysora | reverse complement strand
TTTTTTTTATTTTTTTTATTTTTTTTATTTTTTTTATTTTTTCTATTTTTTTATTTTTTGTATTTTTTTTATTTTTTTTATTTTTTTTATTTTTTTTATTTTTTTTATTTTTTTATTTTTTTTATTTTTTTTATTTTTTTTATTTTTTTTTATTTTTTTTTATTTTTTTTATTTTTTTTTATTTTTTTTATTTTTTTTATTTTTTTATTTTTTTTATTTTTTTTATTTTTTTTATTTTTTTTATTTTTTTTATTTTTTTTATTTTTTTTATTTTTTTTATTTTTTTTATTTTTTTTTATTTTTTTATTATTCTTATTATTTTTATTTTTTCTATTTTTTTTTCTATTTTTCTATTTTTTTTTTCATTTTTTCATTTTTTTTATTTTTTTATTTTTTTATTCTTTTTATTTTTTTTATTTTTTTATTTTTTTTATTTTTTTATTTTTTTTATTTTTTTTTTATTTTTTTTATTTTTTTTATTTTTTTTATTTTTTTATTTTTTTTATTTTTCTTGTTTTTTATTATTATTTTATTTTTTATTTTTATTATTATTTCTTTTATTTTATTTATTTTATTTCTTTTTATTTTTATTTTTATTTTTATTTATTTATTTTATTTTATATTTATATATATATTTTTTTAGCAAATTGGTTTTTTCACACCCCCAAACCTGCAAACCATGTGGTTTTGACCTCACCACAATGTCCCCAATCCATGCAGTAAACCTGCAAAAAACACAGCTTTTGGTGGTTGTGAAAAAAAACTAGGGCATAGCAAGGCATTTGAAACCCCTGTAAAATAACTTTGAAAAATTTTGCCCACTCTTGAGGCCTTCAAAATTGCCCTTAAAAAGCTTAAAAAAAAAAACTCTCCACATCTAAAATCTTTTCACATTATCAATTTTTTTTTCCTTGATTATTTTTATGAATCTGAAGAGATGAAAGGTTTTGAAATATGGCAAGCCATTCAATTAAATTTTTTTCCAGAATTTGAGTACTTCATTTTCTTGCCAGAAAATGGGATTTAAATAAAACATAATGCATTATTTCCAATTCTTATTTTTGTTATCTTCCCATGAGATTTTCCAAATTTTCAGTTTCCATTCTTTTAGTGAGCATTAAAAAGGGACCAAAAAATTTATCTGGGGATTTTTTGTAGCTTATCTTTTCCCAAAGAATCCGTAATTGACAACATAAAAGTGGTGTTTTTGTGGTATCTTTTGCTCTAAATTAAT
Source organism: Puccinia polysora (assembly GCA_025617555.3). Classification (NCBI taxonomy): domain Eukaryota; kingdom Fungi; phylum Basidiomycota; class Pucciniomycetes; order Pucciniales; family Pucciniaceae; genus Puccinia; species Puccinia polysora. The sequence continues at coordinate 5,066,064 of CM062638.1, read as the reverse complement.
GAGTAAAAAAATACAAAAAATTGAGAAAAAAAAACAAAACAAATAATTCAATGAAGATCAATTTTTACTACTTTATTATTTTTACTACCAGGAAAGAAAATCCTCAAACCAAGTTCCAAGTTATTTCAAAACAAATATTCACTTTTTTGTGATTAGTTGACAGCAAAAGCCTTCCAAAGGGGATCTAATTGGGGGGCTGGCCACATTTCAGAATTATAGTGGAAAAAAATATGCGCTGAAAATCTTCCAAAATAATTAAACATATGGGATATGTTTGAGAATTGGCTGTTTGAAGGGAATTGAGGGGCAAATAAGTTGATGGAATCAACTTAGATAAAATTACCACTGGTTGTTTGTATGTATCTGCAAGCAGGAAACCATGGCAAGGGAATTTCATCCAATAAATTTAAGGGGAAGGTCCAGAAGTGTGGTTGAGATTTTTTCTTGCTTTTTCAAAATTTTCATTCCAGACTTAATCCATGAAGTTTTCATCCTTGAAGAGAGAGTTTGATTCCATTCCCTTGGTCATTTCCTGATGTTTTGAACTCTGATATTCAGATTTAGGGCCCAAGTTAACTGCTAATTATTGGAACCCACAGTTCCCATAATATATAAAATATTGAAAATGTTCAGTTTTTCCATAAGAAAAAATCAAAAGGGTATCAGAAATTGCTTCAAAAAATACCCCAAAACAGACACTTCCCATTATTTTTGTTGATGCATCAATTTTCTTCAGGTAAATAATTGACCCTAAAAATCCCCAAACCATTTCTTGGGCCCATTTCAATTCCCACTAAAAAACTGCAAACCAAAAATCTGGAAAATCTCATGGAAAAATAAAAAAATAAAGAATTGAAAATAATGTCTTATTTTCTATGAAAATCCCATTTTCTGCAGGGAAATGAAGTACTGAAATTCTGGAAAAATTATAATTGAATGGCCTTCCATATTTGAAAATTTTTTGGCCAATGTTGAATTTTCAATCTCACAACCCCCCATCACTAACTAAAAGGGGTTGTGTGGCACAATTTGCCACCCATTTTGGGTTTCAAACTGCGCCACGCAACCCATTTTGGGTAGTGAATGGCGAAATAAAAATTAATTGTGGATTTTATTTCTTTCATTATTGTGAAGATTATGGGAAAAAATTAGCTTAGTGGCAGGAGGAGAAGTAATTTAAAGAAAAGGAAATGCTTGAAAACTTGTTTCTATGTAGGCTAATGGGCTCTCACAATGGGGCAATATTTTGGATAATTGATTGGATGAATTTGAATGGATATGATGGAAAAAAGCAGGGAAAAGGGCTGATTAAGTACAAAAGATTGGCCTCTTGTGGGACCCAATAAAACAAGATAAAACAAAAAACTATCTTCCCCAAAAGAGCTCTACAGGCTCTACAAGCCTTGTTACTTGGTTTGCGCTACATCAGCCCCCATTTTGTCAGTCCCTGTACCCTTACAACCAGCCCTCTCGGGTCTAATTTGATGTTTCCATCTTTACAGGGTTGAACCAGCCCTTTTCTGTTCAAAACCTTGGGCTGGTTGTCCATAAAACTGGCCCTGTTAAAACTTGTGACCTCACTTCACAGGCTGGTTTCCTCATGCAAGCAGATCCTGGCCCCACAAATGGGCCAGGTGGGACCCAGGGCACACCTGGGTCCGCTAACTCTCACCAAGGGGGGGGGGGTTTAACTGGCAGACATGCCATATACCCCTCTTTCTTACCTGGTTGACCAGAAGGGATGGTCAAATCCCCTGCTGGTTGACTGGGATGCAATTTGCCCCAGGCAGACCATTGAAAAAAGTGGGCTGGAGGGGGATCAGGTCCCTCCAGCCCTTGGCGCCTCCCCCTTGGTAACCCCCGCTTGCTTTGCACCATCCCACATACATTGGTTGGAGGATGATGAAATCCCCCCACCACCAGTTTGCTCAATGCAACCAGCCTGGACTGTATAAGCAGTCATGTGGGCTGGGGGGGATCAGGTCCCCCCAGCCCTTGGGGCCTCCCCCTTGGAACCGGGGGGGGGGCGGGAGAGTGCCCTGTTGTTCCCTTGCTCAGGTGAGGGGGTGATTAAATCCCCTCCCACCGCCAGTCAACTTGCTGCAACCCCCCTGGGCAATCTTGGTGGCTGGTGGCATTCCACCAACCATTCCCCTCCCTGGCAATGTTGAGCAAGGGGAAGTGAGGGAGCTGGGACCATTGGTCCCAGCTCCCACGGCTGCCATTGCTGGCGGCAACCGGGGTGGGGGACTCCATTTTGAGTCCCTCTACCACCTAAAACAGCCCCGCATGGGGTGTTGGGACCCTAAACAGGCAAAATGCAAAAAACAGAAGCCCCAAGCGGGCTACAAAATGGGTGATGGCCTCAATGGGCCATCCCTGCCCAATAGCTTGATTATACACACTTTGGAGGGCCAGCTAGGCTGGCCAAGTATGTCCAAAATGAATCTTGGGCCCAATCATGCCCATACAAGCCCATTTGGCTGGGATGTCTCATCCATCCCAACGGACTGGTGATGGCCCATGTACCAAATGACCTATTTCACATGTTTCGAGGCCAGTTTCCCCAAATCTGTGACATCCACACAGGCCTGTGTGGTCCATGCGGTTGTCCAGTAGGCTTTAGAGGCCCATATGTGCATCCCATTAGGATTACACCTATACATGGCACACACGTAAGTGGCTATGTATTTGAACACACCCCCTTAATCCAAAAGGGGTGACATACGCATATTATAGCCAAAGCCTTGATGCTTGTTTCTATCTAATGCCTTAGTAATGACATCTGCAATCATTTCTCAAGTAGGCATGTAACTCAACACTATCTCTTTGCAGTCAACTGCATCACGTATATAGTTCTAGTGAGCATCAATATGTTTTGTTCTTGAATGTAAAAATTGATTCTTGGCCAATGCAATGGCACTCTGGTTATCAGAATACAGCAATGCAAACACAGATTGCTTATGTGCATCCTCTAAGACTTTTCTCAACCACTTTTCCTCCTGAGATGTCAACAAGTACGCTCTGTACTCTGCTTCAGTTGATGAAAGACTCATTTCTGACACCTTTATGGACATCCATGACACTAGATTCTTACCTAAAAAGAATACGGATCCAATTCTTGATTCCCTAGTGTTACCATCTGCCCAACTTGAATTGGAATAACCAAAAAAATGAAATTTTTCTGACTTTGAAAAATTTAGTCCCAGACTATTTTTTCCTTTTAATAACCCTCTTAAACACTACCCAATTCCTCATGCATTGTTTTTCTGAGTGTTGTGATAAAACCTCAATTGAAAATTAAATATCTGGTCTTGTATGTCCCAAATAATTCAGCAACCCAATAGCTGAAATATAATTATTCCCTAACTGTGTTGAATGTGTTGAATTAACTCTGCCTCTCTTTGTTTTTTGTTTTCTTTCTCTTTTCTTTGCTTTGTCTTTCATATTTCCCTTCATCTTTCAGCCTCATGCCATGCTGTCTTCACAAGCTAATTCCTCCTGCTTCTTCCTCTCCGTCCTTGTGTCTGTCAGTCACATGTTAAACATCAATTACAGGTCCCCTGCTTCCTACTCATTGACCTCCCAACTCAGTAGCCAAGGGACTTGGGACGGAGGCACAGACTTCTTGATGAATTTCTCTTTCTTTCAAACTTTCTTTCTTTTCCTCTTTTCTCTCTGAATTCTCCTCAAAAACTCAGTTGTCAACCTTCAACTTCATTCCTCAAGATTGCCTCTTGTTAAATATCTGTCTGCCCGCTACTCCTCCAGTCACCCAGCCTCAATTCCTCACAAAAAAACAAAATGGACTCAATCAACCTGTCCTTGATCTTCCGTTTTATGATCCCTCTTTAAATTAAAATTCCTTTCTTTGTCTCCCAGAAATCAAATATGGTTAAAAGCCAAAAATGAATCCAACTATTCCTACTGGACCAATGGAGGGATCAAGCAACAACAGATTCTGCCAAATCATCCTCAAGGCTGCTCTCAAAGAAATTCCTACTCTCACCGACAAAAACTACTCCATTTGGAAGGACAAGATGATGATACTGCTGGAACTCAAGGGCGTAAAAGAGGCACTGGAAGATGACTCAAAAAATCTAAGCCCTATGGATGACATGGAAACTTGGGTCATTCTCCTCTCCCAAATCAACTCCATAACTCACAAAAACGTAGTTAACCCCGCAATATCTCCTCCGCCAAGCTTCTCTGGCAAACCATCATGGAAAGATTTGCTTCATCTCAAGTGGCCAACCAAGCTTGAATCTTCAACAAATTTCTGTATCAACAATTCAAGCCCAAATCCATTAATTTCTTCATCACTGAAACTAAAATCTCCATGAAGAAGATGCTTGATGTTGGAATTGATCTTCCAGATGAAATTCTTTCCTACCTCATCCTTTTTAAATTTTCATCTTTACTCCATTCTCTACAGCAGCAAATTATGCACTCCAACAAAAGAGTTAATGTGGATCTGGTACTCAATCACCTAAATCAATTAGAGAACAAAACTAAATCCAAATTGAAAGACTCCACTCACACTGATACTGCTCTTGTAGCCCCTAGAAATGCAAAGAAACCTGTTCCTTGTGAACTTTGCTGCAGAAGAGGATTCCATAACCCATTATCTCCCAATCACACAGAAGAAAAGTGTTGGCACAAGCATGAAAACCTTGCTATGGACTTGTGGAAAGAGGCTCAAGCTGCCTGGAGAGCGCAAGTAAAATTAAACCCCAAAAACAAGGAGGTTGCACATTATCATGCCCTTCTCTCAACCTGGATCAAGGAAGTCAATCTGAGAAATTGCATTATACTCAATTCAGGCGCCTCCTGCCACATGTTCAACTCACCTGACTTCTTCATCAATCTCAAAAACTGCCCTGGAGACAACTCAATTAGCACAGGCAAAGGAGGAGCCAAGCTTCTTATCAAGGGGAAAGGAACCATCAAGCTTTCCTGGAAAAAGTCTGTGGTCACACTCTCCAATTGCTTCTTTGTCCAGGATCTTGTCATGAATCTCATCAGCCCTGGAAAACTCATCTTTTCCAATGGATGTTCTCTTGTGTTGAATGGTTTGCAGTTCCACCTATACTTGAAATCAAACTCTATCTTCTCAGGATTCTTCCAGGAAAACCTTGTTATCCTCAATCTTCCTTCTCTTTTCAGTCAAAATTTGAAATTCTGTCACTACACTCTGAACAAGTTCAACTCTAATGAACTCAAATACATTCACAAATCTTTTGGAAATGCCAGTCCCTTTTGAATCAAAAACCTCTTCCCCAATCTTCCTTCCAAAACCCTTTCTGAATTTCAATGCAAACACTGCTTTTATTCAAAAATCACCAAAGCTTCCTTTAAGAATACGTTGACTCCAACATCACAACCCTTTGAAAAACTCCATTTCAACTTAATTGGTCCCATAACTCCCTCATCCAGAAACAACATTAACTATATTATTTCTGTCATCAAAAACTTCTCCGGCTACATCTCAATCATTCCTCTTCAATCCAAATCCAATGCCTGTCACCAATTAGAAAAAATCTTGAATTTCAAAAAACAAAAACAAAACTGTTACCCTGCAACCATCTGTTCCAATGGAGGTGTAAGACTCCAAACGGTGCTAGGCCGTGGCAGTTCTGCGGAGGGGAAAGGTGCTGTTTAGGCTGCCCTCCTGAGTGTTACAAAAATATTTAAATGTAACCAAGATCAAGGTCCAGAACCTGGTAAATAAGGAATCAAGGAGTAGAGGATAAGGATGATAATAGTTTGGTAGCAACGGAACAGCACTATCTGAGACAAGATTATGCAGGGAAAAACTTGAACAAAAGAAGTTAAAGTCTTCTTAGAGTTCAAAGAACAAAAGCTGTTGTATGTAAACAACGCCCGCAAGCTAATAACTCTGGTTTTCAGCAGAAGATTGGTGTCATGACTGCCCCTGGCGTGAAAGGGGCTGAAGTCACAGGCACTACTACTCATAGAACTCAAGGATGATTGATTGGATTTCAATGAAGGAGATGAAAGGAGAAGTACAAGTGATGAGAAGAGGAAGGATGAGAAGACCAGTCCAGGAGGTTGTTGAAGAGAGAGTTGTTGAATCCTATAAGAGTAACACCAGGAAGGGGCAAGGTGATATGAGTTAAGCAGGTTGGGTGAAGGTTTTCTTGTGCTGAGATGACACCTACTGGCAGAGGGACTAACCAGTAAGAAGTAGTATACTAATTCCTTGGGGGGAATTAGCCCAGGAGGGAAGGAGAGGCCAGTATATGTGAGAGCTGAGAAGGAGGCCTTGAGGGATGAGTGGCTGGTGTTGCAGGTTGGAGTTCCCATGGTATTACATGTTGACTGATTGGGCTGGAGGCTGCAGTTGACTAATTGGGTGATGGGCCTATCCAGGAAGGTTTGACATGTACTGATCTGGAGTCCTGGGAGTATGGGCTGAACAGACAGTGGAGAGTATGTACTATGTATATACTAAGTGTAGTATGTACTAACTCATATACCAATTGGGTTGAGGAGTGATGAAGGTTTTACCAAGCCATGGAGAGAGTGAGAGGTCCTGAGAAGGTTGGCTGAATCACATGACAGGTGAGGTGTACATAGACATAAAGCTTATACCATACAGGGAGAGGGTGAAGCTGGTGGAAGAGGATGGAGAATGCAAGAGATGCAGAGGTAGTACTATCTGGTGGAAGGTACAGGAGTAGTGAAGTTGGGTTTGATATGAGGGTGAGTTTGATGAAGAGATTGGATTGGTTTAGTTGAAGGAGTGTCAGAACTACGGTTATGACAGTACCCCCCCTGAAAGGGAAGGGGCAGCTCCTGATGCCCAAAGAAGGATGTGCTGGGGGTCAGGATTGAGGTCTGCTGTACTTGCTGGTTGGAAGCTGGCAGGCTTGGAAGCAAGTGAAGTATTGCACAGTGACTGGGACTCAAATTCTGAGGTTAGAATGGGAGTTTGAAAGGTTGAAGTTTGAAGTTGGAGATTTGAAGTTTGAGAAGTTTGAGAAGTTAGGCAAGTTGACTAGCTCAAAGTTCCATGTTCCGCAAGTTTGACTGGTTTGAAGCTCAAAGTTTGACTGGTTTGACTGGTTCAACTTCAAAGTTCAACTGGTTCAACTTCGAAGTTTGACTGGTTTGACTTCGAAGTTTGACTGGTTCGACTTCAAAGTTTGAATGGTTTGACTTCGAAGTTTGACTGGTTCAACTTCAAAGTTTGACTGGTTTGACTTTGAAGTTTGACTGGTTTGACTTTGAATTTTGACTGGTTTGACTTTGAATTTTGACTGGTTTGACTGGTTCAACTTCAAAGTTCAACTGGTTCAACTTTGAAGTTTGACTGGTTTGACTTCAAAGTTTGACTGGTTCAACTTCAAAGTTCGACTGGTTTGACTTCAAAGTTTGACTGGTTTGACTTCGAAGTTTGACTGGTTTGACTTTGAAGTTCAACTGGTTTGACTGGTTCAACTTCAAAAATCAACTGGTTCAACTTCAAAGTTTGACTGGTTTGACTTTGAAGTTTGACTGGTTTGACTTCGAAGTTTGACTGGTTCAACTTCAAAGTTTGACTGGTTCAACTTCAAAGTTTGACTGGTTCGACTTTGAAGTTCGACTGGTTCAACTTCAAAGTTCGACTGGTTCAACTTCAAAGTTTGACTGGTTTGACTTTGAAGTTTGACTTGAAGGGGGTTGGAGAGGATTAGAGGGTATTTTAAAAGGGACTGAGGGGGATTCTTCCTTGGACTGGGTTGATGATGAGAGTGCTCCTGGAGAGATTGGATGAAAATGAAGGGAATGAAAAACATAGAGGAAGAGAAGAGAGAATGAAAAGAGGAGGTTCTGGAAGATGGTTCAAGAGGTTGGAAGTATTTGAGATGAAAGCTTATTGGAGGGTTCTGGTGTATTCAAGATTGGTTTGAAGTTCTGATGGTGATGAATATCCAGAAGTGAAGTTGGAAGGTTTCCAGGAATGTTTGGGATGGATGATTGAGGATAATGGTGATTTGATGTTGATGGATTTGAGGATTGATTATTTGAAGGAAGAAGAAATATAAGGGATGGAAAAGGAATAGATAGGTGGAATGAAGTATATTTTGATTTGGAAGTATTTTCTGATATGATATTTAGGATGGAAAAGACTATTTGGAAGGGGAAGGATAGGAAGGAAAATATGTTATTTATTATTTATTTTTTCTGTTCTTTTGGTTTTGATTTGATTTAGGAAATGATTGATTGGAAAGTTGATTGGGAAAAAGGATTATAGGATGAGTTGGGTTTGGAATGATGGATGGAAATGAATTGATGGAGAAGCAGGGAAATCCAGAAGTGATGAAGTTGGATGTTGGTTCCCAGAAGGTAGTTGGTGAGATTGAGGATGGTTGAATGGGTGGGTGGATGGATGAATTGATCAGGGTTTTGGATTTGAAGCATGAGGGTCTAATTTTTCCAAAATAAGAAAAGGTTCCCAACCAACGCTCAAAGAGCTATCTTGGAAGGTCTGTCAGTAGTGATTTTCATTGCAGATAGTCATACTTAATTCCCAGGATGGATGCCTTTCGGAATTCAGTTTCTATTAAGGTCAGCACAGTTCCTATACTTATCCATAGGCTGTTTTGATCTTGATCAAAGGATTTTGGTTGATTGAAGAAGTATTTCTAGCTTTATTTAGTCAGCATTTTGGGTATACCCACTTTAACCATGAACAGGAGTAAGCAACTGTAGGAATCTATAGAATTGTTAGTCACTTCATTCCCTTTCTTCAATCTATGAATAATATCCTGGAGTAACTTGTCAGCTTGTTGATTTATGGTCAATTCACTCAGTTGAGCTTCAAGAATTAACAGAGAGAGGTAAAAAGGTTTAGAAGTTTCAAGTTCATCAGGATTCTGTTCAGAGTATGCGTTCCCCCGTCTGGAAACACGTTGTCCCAACGTGACAGGAGGCCGGGTGAATTCAATGAAGAACTTCCAAAGACTGTAAGTGAGTGTTGAAGAAGGAAAGGAGTATCATGAACTACCCTTGTCTTCTGATTAGAGCTTTGGAAGACATGGAAATACTTTTAGAGAAGAAAGATCAGTTAGTAAATCAAAGGCCTGTGATGCTTAAGGGGTAAGCACCCTGAGATCAGTTTGGGTGAGGGTGGTAGAACCTGGAAAAACAGTCAGTGAAAGTCATTGGAGGAAATGGGTGAAGGTTCTCCTTGATAACAGCGTCAGGTTTGCAAAAATCAACACATAATTGTAAACCACTATCCTTCTTCTTGAAAGAAGAAAGGACAGGTGCTCCATTGCTTGAAGTGCTGGGGCTGGATGAAACCTTTCTCTACATTCTCTGCTATGTAGGCTTGTAGGGTTGAATTTTCATTGTGAGGTAGTGAAAAGACAAGCCCAACTGGAGGTATGAGCCCTTCCAGTCCAACATGGTGCTTGTAAGCGCAGTGTGAAGAGAGTTGGTCTGTTTTAACCTGGGAGAAGAGAATCTCGGAATGGATGGAAATCAGCAGTAACTTTCTTCAACACGGTTTCTGATTCTTCAGGAACTTCATCAGTAACAAAGAGAAACATCAGAAGAAGTAACCAGTTGCATTGTATGCACGGATGAATCCAGTATATCTTCCTCCTGTGAAAAAATAAAGGATCAATGAATATCCGAGCAAGTGGAAAGAGTGTTGAACTCAAAGGGAATTGGAAGTTGTGTTGGGGAATTGCAAAAGGTTCTGAAGTGAGGGGGAATGCATTGGGCTGCAGCGCCAAAGGCAGAGTTGAAGGGAAGGAAAGCTGTAGGCACTGTAGCCAGGTTGAGTTCAACAGGATTGGAGGGAAGTTCAGTGGTTCCTTGGTGTCTTGAGGTGATCAGCCCCATCTTCCAAGTTTGCCTCTGGATTCCAGTGATGAAGAGAGTCAATTCCAAGGGTGAAGGTTTCAGGGGATGGTGCATTGAATTGAAGGGGTTCCCATTCAAAGCTAGGAAAGGAAGTAAGTAAAACCATTTGGAAATAGATTTGATGAGCTGAGATTGGAAAGATGAAATATGTTTGCCCAGAAGGAAGGGGCTGCAAGGTATAGATACTTTTGAACCATTGAATTGACCATTACAGATTTATTTGCACCTGAATCAAACAAACAATAGAGATAAGCCTTGAAAAAGAGAAAGAAAAGGGTGAGCCTAATCTTGGTTTGGCCTTGGGTAAGCACTGGAAGGTGCTGGATTAGGAGAAGAAGATGAGTTGACAGGTTTCTTTCTACAGTCTTCTGTCTTGTGTTTACCACCACAATATAAGCATAAGCCTTCCCTCTCTCTTCTTTCCCTTTCATCTGCCTTGAGTTTTCCATCTGGACCTAGGTCCAAAGAGGGTCTGGTAAATGTGGTAGTTGAAGTTGAATTTTCTGGGGACTGGTCATGCTCCCTACCCTCACCGCTACCCTTGTAAGGTTGATTAGAGGTAGATTGAGATTGAGAAGAACTGTGGGGTTGAGAATTAATGAGAGAAGAGGATTTTTCTTTTACCCTTTCATGATACCTTGTATCATAGTCCAAAACTATATCCATAAGGTCCTGGAGAGTTTATTAAGAGCCATTGTACCCTACTAGTTGGTCCAGAAGGCGTGAAGGGAGGCTTTGTTGAAAATGGAAGTACAAGGCTCTATCACCCCACCCAGAGACTTTGGTCATAAGTGATTGAAATTCAGTGATGTGGGTTGAAGCATAGCCAGAGTCCTTCATCTTCAAGTTCACCAGTTCCTTTTCAGCCTTGAACACTTCTAGTCTGTCGCCAAAGAGGGTGTGAGGTTGCTCTGTGAAGTGGGACCATGAGTTGAGGAGGAAAGAGGGCTCTTGGTTGGAAAGGTGAGCCAGATAGGGTTGGATCCATCAATTGGCACTTCCAGAGAGGTAGGAAGCTGCAAAGAGTACCTTCTTCCAGTCCACGCTAAAGTTTCCTTCATCATTTGCAAAAATGAGTTCACAAGATTGGAGGAATGGTCGGAGTTTGCTAGGATTGTTGCCTTCAAACGTATCCGGAGCATTCATGGAAGGAGACTTGAAGGTGCCAGAGTGAGAATTACTGGTTGATGGGGGTTGAGAGAGTGTTGCCAAAGCAGAAGTCATGGTCTGGAGAAGGGCTAATAGATTGGGATCCACAGCAGATGTTGGAGGTTGAGGTTGTGTTGGAGGTCCAGGGACTGAAGTAGAAGCTGAAGGTGACAATGCTTCTTGAGGTTCCATAGTTTGTGAATTAAGATTATTTAGGATCCTTGAATCAAAGTCCGAGTTCTCACTTCCTTCCTTGTCCTTGCCTTCTGGAATAGGAATGATTCTGGGATCATAAGATGGAGAATCTAATCCAAAGCCTGCGTGGGGATATTGACCAATTACACGATTAGTGATACAACTAACTGCAGGTGGGGAAGGAGAAAGAGAAGCTCTAGGAGGAGCTGGAGGAAGGATACCAGTGTCCATGGAAGTGCAGCATGCTGGCATTGGAAGGTTTGAAGGGGTCCTCCCACGTCTACGAGCTTGAGGAGTTGTCTGGTCCCAATCGGAGATGTTGATGACAGAACCTCTGCCTCTTGCTGCTCTGGTGAGGGGTGGACTTGAAATGAATGAAGGTTGTGCATGTTGGGCTGGCATGGTGTCCAAATACGCCAGAGAAGAGAAATGTCCCAAAAAAAAGTACCCAGAGAAGATTTGAGGAAGAACGGCCAATTTTCAATGAAGAAAGTTCCCAGAAATTTTGAAGGAAGTGGGCGCCAAAAGGGCGTCGTAAGGGCGCCGTAGGGCGCTGAAGGGCGTCGTAATTGCGTTGAACTGGCGTCGAAGAGGCGTCCAGGAAGCCTCGAAGAAGCGTAGAAAAAGCTTCAAAGGAAAGGTTCAAAAAGGGTCGAAGATGGTTGAAGGCGCGTCGAAGGCGTCGAAGCAGTGTTGAAGGCCCCTCAATGGCGTCGAAGATATTTTGAAGGGGCATCAAAGGCATCGAAGGCGTCGAAGAGATTTTGAAAGGCGCTTCGAAGGCGTCGAAGAGATTTCGAAGGCGCGTCGAAGGCGTCAAAGAGATTTCAAAAGCGCGTCAAAGGCGTCAAAGTCGAAGGTCCAAGGTCAAAGCGTCAAAGTCGAAGGTCGAAGCGTCAAAGTCAAAGGTCGAAGGTTGAAGCGTTGAAGCGTCGAAGTCAAAGGTCAAAGCGTCCAAGTCGAAGGTCAAAGCGTTGAAGCGTTGAAGCGTCAAAGTCGAAGGTCAAAGCGTTGAAGCGTCGAAGTCAAAGGTCGAAGTCAAAGCGTCGAAGTCAAAGTCAAAGTCGAAGTATTGAGGTCAAAGTGTCAAAGTCAAAGGTCAAAGTCGAAGTCGAAGTATCGAAGTTGAAGGTTGAAGTTGAAGTCGAAGTATCAAAGTTCCCGTTGAAAAACGTTGTTCAAGGGCCAATTTCAGGGGAGGGGTTGAGACGGACAAATTCTGCAGGGTGTACCCTTGGAAACGTGGAGGCCACACACTGTTTAGCTCTGTAACACGCACGCCCACAAATATCGTAGGTAGTGTTATCCGGGAGATGAAACAGTTTGGAGGTTGGATGGAATGGGTTGATTGGAATATAGAGATGGGTAGTAATCAAGGGGAAGGAATTAGTATAATGTCACAACTGCCCCTGGCGTGCAAGGGGCTGAAGGCACAGGCACTACTACTCATAGAACTCAAGGATGATTGATTGGATTTCAATGAAGGAGATGAAAGGAGGAGTACAAGTGATGAGAAGAGGAAGGATGAGAAGACCAGTCCAGGAGGTTGTTGAAGAGAGAGTTGTTGAATCCTATAAGAGTAACACCAGGAAGGGGCAAGGTGATATGAGTTAAGCAGGTTGGGTGAAGGTTGTCTTGTGCTGAGATGACACCTACTGGCAGAGGGACTAACCAGTAAGAAGTAGTATACTAATTCCTTGGGGGGAATTAGTCCAGGAGGGAAGGAGAGGCCAGTATATGTGAGAGCTGAGAAGGAGGCCTTGAGGGATGAGTGGCTGGTGTTGCAGGTTGGAGTTCCCATGGTATTACATGTTGACTGATTGGGCTGGAGGCTGCAGTTGACTAATTGGGTGATGGGCCTATCCAGGAAGGTTTGACATGTACTGATCTGGAGTCCTGGGAGTATGGGCTGAACAGACAGTGGAGAGTATGTACTATGTATATACTAAGTGTAGTATTTACTAACTCATATACCAATTGGGTTGAGGAGTGATGAAGGTTGTACCAAGCCATGGAGAGAGTGAGAGGTCCTGAGAAGGTTGGCTGAATCACATGACAGGTGAGGTGTACATGGACATAAAGCTTATACCATACAGGGAGAGGGTGAAGCTGGTGGAAGAGGATGGAGACTGCAAGAGATGCAGAGGTAGTACTATCTGGTGGAAGGTACAGGAGTAGTGAAGTTGGGTTTGATATGAGGGTGAGTTTGATGAAGAGATTGGATTGGTTTAGTTGAAGGAGTGTCAGAACTATGGTTATGACAATTGGGGACGATCAACTCAAACCCAACCAACCTCCAGGTTCTCAATGAACCTGCCCAACTCTCCGCAATCAAGCGCTTGAAGGGTACCAGATAACTGAGGGTGGCTGTACAAGACAAAGCACAATGTTTAAGAAGCTCTAAAACAAACAGTAACTGATTTGAAGCAAGGTTAACCTCAACACTTCTCAAGGGACTCAAGAGTAGGCTGGCAGAATGCAACTCCAAAGAAGCTAAGGGGAGGTATAACACTCCAGGTCTTAAGCTTAATAAGACCTCTTCAATCAATTGTGATTGGCTCCAGAAAGGTGATCAGGGATCAGGACCAGTATGGTCTGAGAAAGGGATCAAGGAGTGGTATAACACACTCAAAAATTCAAACAGACAGAATTTTTCTTCAACCAGCAAGGCTATTGGTTGGTGATAAGGATCAGGGATCAAGGGTTTGAGTACGGAGGCTCAAGGATCAAGGGTTGAGTATGGAGGCTCAAGGATCAAAGGTGTGCTGATTTCATGCTGGATGATTCCATGCTCCAATGATTGATCAAAAAGGCAGGGGAGAGCCCCTCCTTATATGGGCAGGAGGCCCTGTTAAACTATGTACAACAGATTCTACAAATAGAGCAAAAAAAAGGAAAGGAAATCATGTGGTCACTTGCGTCCGTCCGTGGATGGGCGCACGCAACAATACCGGAATCACCCACCCCTCGTCCAAAGGCGGACGGGGTGGGAAAGAGAAATGAACCAAACCGCCGCGGATGTCCGCGGGCGGTAGTTGGCACTCTTCACCCCTTGTCCGAAGGCAGAAGTGGGTGGGAGAGCCCCAGGAAAGGTGACGGATGAAGTCCGTGAGAGCGCGGATGGGCGGATAGGAGATTGGCTTGGAACGGTTGAGTAAATCCTGACAGGCTTGAGATTCACGACTGATAGATCAAGTGAGATGGGAGATTTGACGGATCCAACCATTTGCCAAATGCTTGGGGGTGCGGTCGGGATGGATTTGGTAAATCATGGATGAGCGCCGCGCGACGGTAGCAATGAGGAGATTGGGACGCGCATCGACAAAGATGAGAAAGCGCGACAACAAAGATGAGGACGCGCAATGACGATGGAGCAGATGACAAGCAACGCGCAACGGCAAGGATGATGAGCAATGCAGATGAAGGACGCGCGACGCGGGCGGATAAAGGAAGCGCAGCGCGCGAGGCGCGAGGCGCGACGCACGCGGATGAAGGACGCGCAAAGCGCAAGGCGCAACGCGCGACGCGCCTGGATAAAGGACGGTTTGGATGAGCCTGAGGATAATCTGGTTTTTTTTTTTTTTTTTTTGATGCCGGATGGTACGTTTGCGCAACAGTTTATGGGTTGAGGTCTTAAGGCGGCCAGGGTGTCCCGGATGGGGCACCACAGCGGCAGGGAATTCTCATCTTCAGAACTCAAAGACTTCTTTCAGACCAACTCCATTCAACATCTCATCACCAAACTGTACCACCATGAGCACAACGGAAAAATCAAAAGAGCAAACCAAACCCTTACTGAATCCATCCCCACCATTCTTTGCAGTTCTAATCTTCCTCTCAATCTTTGGGCCAAAATATCTAAAACAGCTTGTCTCACTCTGAATCAGATCACCAAAACTCCCAAATCTCCCTCTCATTATCAAATCTCCACCAACAAATATCTCCCGTAAAGTTATTTCAACCCCATTGGGTCCAATGTTGTCTATCTCAATAACAAGATTGCTCAAGGCAAAAAATTCAAAGATTGCGGATTGACAGAAACCCTTGTGGGTTAAAATCCCAATTTATTTCCCTACCAAATTCTTACTCCTGAAAATTCCATTGTTTCCTCCAAAAATTTTAAAATTCTTAAAAACTCTCTTTCTTTTCAGCCATCTTCCCCTTCTTCTTATTCCTCAACATCTGAATCCCTTTTGATAAAATTTGACAATGAACTTCCTTCTCCTCCTCCTCTCATCTGTTCTACTTCTCCTGTTTCCAATTCACTTGACAATCCCCCTATCTCTCCTGTATCTCCCTCTACCCCTACCACAACTCAGTCTGAAGAGCATCTTTCAGAATTTTCTGCCAACTCCTTGAACAATCTCAACCACCAACTTAATCCCAAATACTGTCTTTGAGAAAGATCTTCCTTGAACCCTCCAAAACGCTACAGATACCACCGTTACTTTGTACCTAAATCATACAAGCAAGCCAAGAAGTGCGCCAATTATATTAAATGGGAAGCTTCAATGGACAAAGAAATAAATGGAATCAAAAATCTAAATGTTTGGGACAACTATGAAGGACCTGAACCAGCTAACCCCCTCAACACTACCTGGGTATACCGACTCAAAGACAATTGTCATGGGGATCCGCTGGTCTACAAAATCTGTCTTTGCGTCCAAGTTTTTGATCAAATTTATGGTCTCAATTATCAGGACACCTTCTCCCCAACTGGGAAGGCTGCCTCTCTTCAAATCACTCTGTTATTTGGCCTCTTTCACTCTTTTCCAATAAAGAAATTTGATGTCAAAAGCACATTCATCCATGCACTGCTATTGGACCTGGTACACATCAAACGGCCAAAAGGATCTAAGCAAAAGTCATAATATCTGGTCCTAAAAAAGTCTCTCTATGGAATCAAACATGCTCCTGCAAACTGGTTCAAAACAATCACTGCCTGGATTCACAAGCAGGGATTCCACCAATCAATCTTGGACCCCTGCTTGTACATCCACTCTGAATACAAATCAGTGCTCTTCTTCCATGTGGATGACTTAATTCTGGTCAGCACTGGAAACAACTTACAAACTGAATTCCTCAATTGCTTTACCCAATCCAGTCACCATAATCCAAACACTATCTTAGTAATGAAATGAAAAAGGATAGGCAACAAAATATTGCTTTCTAAACCAAAACACATTGAACACAGACTTGAAGAGATGAAAATTTCTGACTGTAAACCTTCATCAATCCAGCTCAACATGAATGGTAATCTTACTCCGGCAAAAGATGAGGATCACAAAGAATTCAAGGCTCTTAACATAAATTACCATTCAGCAGTGTTTCTCATGAATTACATTGCCTGCTTAACTCTACCTGACCTCAGCCTTCCAGTCTCAAGTCTGGCCAGATTCTGCAAAAAAACTGGAATTAGCCACTGGAGAGAAGTTAAACACTGCTGGAAATATCTCAAAGCAACTGAGAATCTCAAAATCAAACTTCAAGTAAATACAGCAAACACTCAAATCAAATGCTTTAGCAACGCCACCTGAAGTGACAACCTGGAGATTTGACGCTCACAATTGGGTCATTTATCCCTTCTTTTTGGCTCTATCATATCTTGGAGCAGTCATCAACAACAAAATGTCACCCACTCAACCACCAAGGCCAAGCTGAATCCTCTAGTGGACTCCTTCCTTGAATCCATCTGAATGATAGAACTAGTTTCTGAGCTCTGGAAGAAAAATGTTGAACCCAGTATTCATCACATTGAAAACAAAGGCCTTTACAATAAACTCAAAAAGTTTGGTTGTAATTCCAAAACTCGCCACATCAACATCAAAACAAAAGCCTTACGGGAAGAATTAAAACTAGGTAACCTTGATGTCAAATTGATTCCTTCTTCCAACATGAGAGCCAACAGGCTCACCAAGGCTCTTTTGCCTTTGATGCTTGCCAAACTTGTCAGCCTCATCAATCCCTCATTCTCTAACTTGTCTTCAGTTTTACAAGACACAGGGGGTGTTGAATGAACTCTGCCTCTCTTTGTTTTTTGTTTTTTTCTCTTTTATTTGTCTTGTCTTTCATATTTCCCTTCATCTGTCAGCCTCATGCCATTCTATCTTCACAAGCTACTTCCTTCCGCTTCTTCATCTCTGTCCTCGCGTCTGTCAGTCACATTTTACACATTAATTACAGGTCCCCTGCTTCCAACTCATTAACCTCCTGGCTCAGTAGCCAAGGGACGTGGGATGGAGGCACAGACTTCTTGATGAATTTCTCTTTCTTTCAAACTTTCTTTCTTTTCCTCTTTTCTCTCTGAATTCTCCTCAAAAACTCAGTTGTCAACCTTCAAACTCATTCCTCAAGATTTCCTCTTGTTCAATATCTGTCTGTCCACTACTCCTCCAGTCACCCAGCCTCAATTCCTCACAAAAACAAAAACTGGACTCAATCAACCCGTCCTTCATCTTCTGTTTTGTGATCCCTCTTGAAATTACAATTCCTTTCTTTGTCTCCCAGAAATCCAATAAACTGAACAAACTCAAGATGCTCTTCATCTGTGGAATTTTCCAAATGGATGTTGGACTGCATTGCAGTACCAAAATCCTTTGCATCTTCTAAGCCTTACAGCTTAAGAAGTGCCACCACATAATGACCCTGATCAAATTTGATGCCATGATTAAACTTAGTAACCTTCATACCTAGCACATTTTGTGCAAGACCAAGATATTTTATCTTGAACTCTTTCTTGAGTGTCCTCATGAATTTATCCTTACCATTCCCAATGATAATAATGTGATCTACCCAAGAAAATAGTATAGCATCCTTTCTAACAAATAAACATGGATCAGCCTCACTAATTTTGACACCTATCTCTAAGGATTTTTGACTAATGGTATTATACCATGACCTTGTTAAAATACGTATGCACTTACACGTGTGCTACGTATAAGTGTAATCCAAATGGGATGCACATAGGGGCCTCTCCGGACCATTGGACACTCACACGGACCATACGGGCCTGTGTGGATGTCACTGATTTGGGGAAACTGGCCTCAAAACGCGTGAAACAGGCTCATTGGTACACAGGCCCTAACGGGCCCGGTGGAGGATATGGGCAAGGACAGCCAGATGGGCTTGTATGGGCGTAATTGGGCCCAACGTTCATTTTGGACATACTTGGCCAGACGGGCTGGCCCGCCAAAGTATTTTTTACTTAGTTTTTGGGCTTGGGGAGGCCCATTTGGGCCACTGCCTGTGTTGCAGCCCAGCTGGGGCTGGTGCCGCTGCCTGCATCGCAGCCCGGTTGAGGCCGCTGCCTGCGTCGCGGCCCGCTGCCCATGTTGCGGCCGGCTTGGAGCCACTGTTTTTGCCTTTGGCCTGTCTATGGGGCCCAATGGCCCACGCGGGGCTGTTGTCGCGGCTGCCGCAGGGCTGGTGGTTCCTGCTCCTCCCCCTCCCCTCACTTGCCATTGCAAGGGGGAGGGGGAGGGCTGGATGGTTGTAACCAGCCAGCAACCAGTCATGGTGGGGGGGACTTGATCACCCCCCCACCAAAAGAGGTGGCCAGGCCGGTTTCATTGAGGCAACCGGCGGCGGGGGGGAATTGACCACCCCCCCACCATTGAAGGGGCGCTCTCCCCCCCCCTTTACCAAGGGGAAGGAGCGACGGGCTGGAGGGGACCTGAACACCCCCCAGCCCAATTACTGTAGCAATGTCCTGGGGGTATCAACCCCCAGGGCCCCTGGTAGGGGGATTTGACCTCCCCCTCCAGAGTTTTGAGAGAAAGAGGGGGGCGGCATTTCTGCTGATTACACCCCCCCCAGGTGAGATTTTTGTTGGACTCAGGTGAGTCCTGGGTCCCACCTGGCCCATATGAGGGGCCAGGGCTGTACCAGTGCTAAGATAAGTAACAGGGCTGGTTGTAATGGACAACCACCCAGGGATTGAGCAGCACAGGGGCTGGTTCAGCCCTGTAATGGTGGAAACACCAGAAAGGACCAGAATAGGCTGGTTGTAAGGCTACAGGGACTGATTCCATGTGGGATGATGTAGCCCAAACCAAGTAACAAGGCCTATAGAGCCTGTAGAGCTCTTTTGGGGCGGAAAATTTGCCTTTTGGCTTGTTGTATCATGGGCTCAAAAGAGGCCAATCTTTTGTACTTAAGGAGCTCTTCTCCCTGCTGTTTTCCATCATCTATTCATCACCCAATCAAATTAATCAACAATATCATCCAAGGTGTTGCCCCATTTGTGAAAGCCCATCAAGCAATTATTGAAACAAGGTGTCAAGAATTTCTTTTGCTTTAAATACTGCTCATTTTCCTAAGCTAATTGCTGGCCATAATTATAACAGACCTAGCTTACTGCTTCAATTCATACAGGGATCTCTTCAGCTCAAGGACATATTCCCCTTCATCTGCAGATAAGAAACTTCTTATGCAGATTTCCTTCATGGTTTCTGGTTTGTTGTCAACCAACCATTCTATAAAAACATCAGGAATTGGAATATACAAAGTCTTCTCCTCCTCAAGTTTGCATTCAAGTATGCTGTTACAAAATCAGCTTGTCTGATCTCTTCCACCAAATCCACTGCAAGAGCAATGATAAACCTGAAGGTGGAAAACCTTTCAGTTGGAGAGAAATTTTCTTGATAATCTATGCCCCCTCTCCGTTTGAAGCCTTGTGCAACACATCTTTCCATGAATCTCTTCAAAACTCCATTAGTGTAAAACTTCTTATTCAACACTAATATAGAAACAAGTATGGTCTTTCCTTTTGTAACTAAATCCAGCTAAACCACTTCAAAAACACTATTATTCTCCAAATAATCAAAAACTTAATAAATTTCCTTCTTCCAATTGGCTCTCTGTTAAAGTGATAGATAGATTGAAAGTAAAACTGGAAACTGAGAGGAAAAAACAATATCAACATCAAGCCAAGAAATAACAAGAGTAGTAGAGAGACACAAAAATTTGGCATAGTGAGATGAGGCTGAGAGTGAAGGGCACTGGAGTTTGAGGAACAGAGACAAGCAGCAGTAGTTGGCGGAATATGAGCTGGAGTGAGGAGAGAGGACTGAATGAAAAAGGTCAACAAGATGAGAATGAGACACAAGAAAAAAAGATCAAGACAAGAATATATCACCGGGAACACAGACAAGGCAAGAGATTATTTGAGAGGTGATGGAAATGAGAAGAAGAGAAATGATGAGAAAAAGAGCAATGATGAGAAGAAGAGCAATGAATGAGGAGTGGAGTTATGAAGCAAACTGGTGCCTTCAATTGAATTATCTTCACCAACGGAGCACCAGCAAGCAGGGAAAACAGGGAATAAGAATAAGCATGGACAAAACTTAACACCCCACCATGCCCAATGAGATATTATCCAAAAAAAGGTTAAGAAGTGTTGGGTTGAAGAAAGGGAAACAGAAATGACAGGCTCTGAGTGGAGGAAGCTTTGGCTAATGAGTTGGCCCACATTTGCTTTGATTTTATTAATTTAATTTTAATTTGATTAGCATTGAGTTCCTCTCTCATTCCCTTAGTCTTCAAGTCAAGATGTCTTGTTTTTGAGTTTGAGCCAAACTTTCTGATCTTATTTTCTAGACCACTATTGTTGATATTGAGGGGAATGGTATCCCGTGATTAAAATAAGAATTACTTCATTGAGGCCTTTATCCATGTTGCTTTGTGATAGTACTAAACCAATGCATTCAATTCAGGGTCCGTGGAAGACAAAGTGATATTCTTTTGCTTACAGCTATTCCAGGAAACAAGGCTTCCAAAGGCAACAAACAGGTATCCAGTTTGAGAATTATGAGTATTGGGATTGTCCGCCCAAGAAGCATCCAAGAACACTTCCAGGCCATTCAAATGAGCAAGGTATTTGAGCTCAAGTTGGTCGTGTTGAGTTGAATTCAGGTACTTCCAGGTTTTCTTTAGTTTGTTCCAGTGAGCAATGCCAGGCTTGTTATTAAAGCAAGCTAGACTTGACACTGCAAAGCTAACTTTGGGTCTGGTGTAGCAAGCTATATGATTAAGCAACCCTATTGCCAACCAATAGTTGATGTTGAGAGTCTTGAAATTTTTGTGTTCTTTGTTGGAGGAAGGTGTGAGTTGAAGGTTGCAAGTGAGAGGAGCAGATGACCCTTTGCAATCAGTCAGAACAAATTCCTTGAGTCCATTTAGAATGTGGTTTGGTTTACTTAGGAGAATTTGATCATTTTTGACTTCTATTTTCATCCCAAGAATAGTATTTGAATACTGAGATGTGGATCCCTCAAATTTGCGCAGGAACTTATTTTCAAAATATTGAACATAACCTACCAAGATCAAGTCATCAATGTGGAAGAACAGTCAAGATTTACGGTTGTTTGACAAGTAAAGACAGGGATTGCAAGCTGATTTGTAGAAGAAAATTCCCTTGAAACACACGGTTAAAGTCTTGTACCAGTTTTTGGGAAATTGATTCAATCCATAAAAGGATTTTATTTAATTTGAGGAACTTTGAGGGTCTCCTAGAGCCTTTTGGAGTTTGGATAATGACTTCCTTGTCTATTGGCAAGTGTAAGAACACACCTTTTACGTCAAAATGACAAAATTTTTGTGAGGAATTCAACACATACACTAGCAGAAGACGGAGAGTCAATGGTTTCCCCATAGGGGCAAAGTTTTTGAAATAATCCAGTCCCTCAACTTGACTCAAGCCTTGCACGCAGAGACAAGCCTTGTACTTTACCAGATTGCCATGGCGATTTTCTTTCAGTCTACAGATCCAGGTAGTTTGGAGAGGTTTTGAGGGTTTGGGTTCATCTTAATCTTCCCAGACATTGAATGAATTGATAGACAAGAGTTCTGTGTCCATGGCTCCAATCCATCTGTTACTCTCTTCACACGTCACAGTGTTGTCGTAACTCTTAGGCTTGTAGTAGTGAAAGAATCCGTAACGCTGAGGAGGTTTGATTGGGGAGTGGTCTCTGAGGTTTCTAGAAGGATGAGTAGGAGGCAGAGGATCTGAGCCTGAGGTTGTGAGGTGGGAAGATGAACAACAGGAGGTATTTCTGGGTGAGAACTAGGGCTATCTGCTTCTGATGACTCAAGGTCTTGCAAGGAAAAACAATTGGACTCCAAGTCTGATTTGTTGGACAGTGAGGATATAAATTCTGTGAAGGCTGCATTGCGCTTGAGTAGAGAGATATCTGGAGCTTTGAGATTCCACATTACAAGCACCTTTTTCCCAGTCATTGGTTGTGATTGACAGAATCAAATTTTGGGGGTTAGGCATTTTTAAGAACCTCAGGTGCTTAGTGTAGATGAAAGAATGAGCTTTAGTTAAGATGCAATAAAAATGGAAGAGAGGATTGAAGCCTAATAAGATCACTTCCTCTCTTTTTTCCTTGAAGCTTTGTCCCTTATCCCGTCTTGAGAGTAGGTAGATACAGGGACATCCTATAGGCTTCAGGTAAGATACCAGCAAGGAGTTTCCATGCACTTGGAACCAAGATGTGTTGGAGTTGTCCTCTCTGGAAATCTGATTTAGCATGAAGGAGCTTGATTTAATCACCTTGTGCCACAGGTTAGCCAAGATTTATCTTTACTTCAGAATATTTCTTGCTGAATCAATGATGGTCCTATTTGCTTGCTTCCCTCTTCTGTTATGTTCTGGGTGATAGGGTTTGGAAACCACCTGGAAGATGTGATTTTTGTTGTAGAAAGCTTGCAATTTAGAATTCAGAAATTTGGATCCGCCATCTGAACAAACTTCTGATGGATAATATCCACAACGTTTGTGCTCTTTTTCTATCAGGTCAATGATGATTTCAGGAGTTTCCTCCTTTGAGGTGAGAGGAAATGCACCAATGTATCCAGTTGCACTATCTACCAGAGTTAGGATGGAGCAATTTGCTCCCTTGGATTGTGGCTTGAGAGGTCCCATAAGTTCCAAGTGAATCCATTCAAAAACCTTTTCCACCTTGGTGGAGGTTTCCTTAAATGGAGATTTTGTGATTTTTCCCTTGATGCAGTAGATAAACTCAACTTTCTCTTCACCTTGGGAGGAATATGCTTTGTGACGCCTTCAAGTCTTGAAATAGACGCATGCATGTAGTTGCAATGGATCTCCATAAGTTCCTCTTCCGGAGTAAAAGCCAGGTTTGCTGAGTGGGAGGGCAGTTGAGCGCAATTGAAAAGGGGGGTTTGTAGTGAATAAAAATTGTTCACAATAGTCCCTCAAAACACCTTGAGCCCATCCTTTGAGACCTTGAATTGATTTCTGCTTGCTTTCAGAGTGCAACCTGCTTGGTTGAGAGCACCTGCACTCAGCAAGTTGATAGTTAGACTGGGTACATTGAAAAATTGGACAGTTCAAGCGTAAAGTTTCCCCAGATGAGTACTGCTGTACCTCTGCCTTTTATCTTGAGTTTTGCTCCCTTCTTTCCAGCTTTTATGATTTGGTCTTTGCAGGGAAACATCTCCTTGAAGTATTTACTGTCATTAATCATGTGTATAGATGCACAACTATCTAATATAAAATTTGAATTGGGATGACTGTGATTGATCCACGTTGTAAGGAGAGCAAGGTAGTGAGCTACAGGGTTTGTTTTTGCTTGGATTTTACAACATTTCCATTTAGCTTGGTCCTCTTTCCACCATTTGGGTGCAAATTCAGGATGCAAATGCCAACAGTTATTGGCAGAATGGTTCTTGTCCTGTTTAGGATTGTGATATCCCTCAGTGAATCCTCTTTTCTCTCCATGTTTCTTGGCGTGACTTGGCCCAGTAGGTCTGGTGTTGGTAAGAGCTGTTAAATAAAGCTTCCTTGAGTCCAATACCAGTCTGACCCAGCTGAAGGGAGAGAACAGTGCCGCGCCGCCCTGAATGAGTCCACAGAGCGCCCATGGGTCCTGAGGGTCCTTCCCCAGGATCCCACAAGCCATCCTCCTATCTGGTTTTGGAATATTTTCTCACTTCTCAACATTCCTTGCCCTCTTCTCAACCAATTCATCCTCCTAGTGCCCGGCCCCCAACGTCTGAACCCTGATACCTAGCCCACCAACCTCATTGTCAGCTGCAGCAACCAGGGGGAGTTTGGACTATCCCCAGCGGAGGTATGATTGGGATTATCTCTTTCTTCTTTCTCACTTTGTTGTCTCAGTTTGTGCTTAGCAGCTACATGTCTTGCTCCTACAATAAATGCTTCCTTTTCTTTTCCATTCCTTCACTCTTTATTCCCCAGACTGATAAAGATAGATCTGATAAACTCCTGCCTGCAACCGTTGCTTGAGCCCACTAGCTAAGAATATAGTGCAGGTAATGAATCTCACTTTTTCCTTATCTATCTATATCAAAACAACTTATACTCAAAGGAGAAACATTGCTTATGAATGTATTTGTCCAAATGTTGTTTACTCAGAATATACTACTACAAGAGTTAACCTAAGTCCTGAAATAAAGAGTCTCTAAATTTCCTCATGGTAGCAAGAGACTACTCTTAGGACTTATAACTCTTGATCTAGGTTCAGCAACTATGGCCAACTTTGGAGGAAATCCCATCAACATCCCTACGTCTGAGGACTCTGAAGACAACTATTAAACCAAGAACAAAATTGTCAAACTTAACCAACACAATTGGCATGATTGGAAAAGCGCCTTCAAGGATGTGATCATTGGTAAGGGACACAAGGAAATACGGAACAAAGATTGGGTCAAGGCAAACGCCACAACTAAAACCTACCAACAAAAGAATGAGCTGGCGTTAAGTCTCCTTAGGACCTCTGTCAACAAAGACCTTCAGTCATGCATCAAGTCAAGCAAGTCTAACTTTGCTAAAGCTTATCAGGCCCTGGCTCTCAAGTGCGGGGAAAAATCCCTAATCATGGTTGGAGACGCACTAATTTGACTGGTCAATATCACTTACGAACCTGGCAGAAGTTTACGCAAACTCACATCCTCCTTCAAGGATGCCTACGTTAACTTGTCAGAAATGATAGAGGGCCAACCCCCGGAAGAGCAAGTTATGAATGTTTCAACTGGACTTGCAGCCATTCTGTTCATCAAAAGCCTACAACTTGACAAAGTAATTTCTAGTCTGATCTCCACACTCTACAATCTACAACCATTTACTCTTGAAGCCGTGTCCAACAGGGTAATGCTAGAAGACTCCCGGCGGGTGTCAAATTCAACCGAATCATCTTACTACGTCAGACGCCAACTTAAACCTCAGCATCAAGCTCCACAAAAGCCTGTGAACCACGGTGATGCAAGACAACCATTCAAACCACGCCCTGCTGTACCCACAAAGAAAAAACCTCAGCCTCACAACCAGAAATATATTGCTGCTCAAATCAAAAGGCTAGATTGTGAACTTAGACAACTGAAGACATCCCACTTGGTGAATGCCGTTGAAGAGGAAAACAACAACAATGCCTCGCCAAAAGTAGTAGAAGAAGAAGTAGACTTTGTGACAGACGAAACACAGCACCCGGATGACTGTGTCTTCCTCATACAAGAAGACTCTCTCTACAACCTAAACAACCCCAGAGATTCCTTGCGTGAACTGGTATTCCATTTGGGAGCCTTGAGATCAACGGTATGCAACCTCTCTATCATCCACAATGCTCAACCAATCCACAAAAGCCTCAACATGTATGGGGGGAGCATCAATATAACTCATGTGGGTCAGCTCAATCTGGGAGGAACCATAATCCATCCCATCTTTTATGCACCTAAGGGCCCAAGGAACCTAATCTCAGCCAGTAAACTTGAAGACCATGGGCTAAAAATTATTCACAAGCACTGGATTGTCCTAATAAAGCGCGCAAATCAAATTATATATTGCTTCCCTTGAATTGGTAACCTATACATGTCCTACCATAACCCCATGGGTGATATAAACCTGGCAAACCTGGCAGATTCCACGGTGGACTGGCACATCAGTCTTGGACACCCGTCCAACGTTTATCTCAAGCGCTTCCTCTCCCAAAACAACATACCTCTCCCAAAGCCCTTTCCCACATCGGCCTCCTGCAAAGTCTGTGTCCAATGCAAGATGAAGTGACACTCTCATTCTAACCCTCTACCTTTGTTGGTAAAACCATTCCATTGAATTCATTTGGACGTACTCCAAATAAGACCTCCATGCAAATAATCGGCTTCCTATATATTGGCAATAATTGATGATTTTTCTTGCTTCAACCGCATCTACGTTGTCAAACACAAGTCCAACGTTCCATAGAAGATAGTGAGCTACATAAACAAGATCAAGAATAAGCTTGAAATCACCCCCACTTTCCTTCACAGCGACCGTGGAGGTGAGTTCATGTCCACAAAGTTGTGAAAATTTTTATCCTCTGAAGGAATAGAACTTGAACAAGGCCCAGCTAATTCTCCTCAAACTAATGGGTTAGCAGAGCATTTCAATCAAACAATACTCACCAAGATGTGTTGCATATTGGCACAATTGTTGGTCCCAATCAACTACTGGGATGAGGCGGCTTGGTATGCTTCCATGCTCATCAACCTACTACCCTCGACTGCACTTGGATGGAAATCCCCAGTTGCCACACTCCTTGAGGTGAACTCCACAATCAAGCCAGTGTGCAACGTCATGATGCTGATACCGTTTTGCCTGAAAGTAAACCTTTACTCTCCTTGGGTCAGCAAACTGGATTGGCGCTCAAGGCCACTACTCTTCCTTGGGTAAGAACCGTACTCCAACACCGGCAGATTTATTGATCCTACCAAACTTCAAATAGTGGTGAGCCAGGATTTCACGCCAACAAAGGTGACTTTTTTATACAACTGCCACTCATATCTCAAAAAACCCCCTTGTGCACTGCCTCAGTGTCTCTCCTCACCGGGCCACATGGCATCCTCCAAAGAACCAACGCAGCCAGCATTTGTGAATTTTCCGCTGGAGATCAGTCCAGGCAAGCATGACTCAACAAACCCCCGGGCTCAGTCTACAGGCCCTGCGGTCACACCAAGCTCCTTGCATGATGTCAGCCCAGTGCCGGAACCAGAGGAGGATTGTGTCATTTCACAACCAGTATCTCCTCCTGCGTCACAAGCTCAACCCAAACCAATCCCCAAGAAAGGCTATGCGTATGTCCCATACTACAACAAGGCGCCAAAGGACATCAGCTCCGACATTGAACGCGGTGCCATCATCACCAGAAGCCGCCGTGGTTGTGCACAGGAAGACTCCAACAAGGAGGAAAACAAATTCATGATCAGAAAGGTGGTCATGGTTGAGAAGGCAATGTTGGATACAAAGGAGCGACCACTGTGGATCCAGTCCATGAAGGAAGAGAACAATTCCCACCTCCTGCGCGAAACTGGAACTCTGGTACCTCCATGAACGACTGACAACAAGGTCATTGAAGGCATGTGGCGACTAGTGCGCAAGAAAAACAAGTTTGGAGAGGAAACTCGACGCAAATCGCGCTGGGTATGCTTTGGAAACCATCAGGAATACCCAAGACATTACCTAGACAACTACTTTTCAGTGGGACAGAGTGAATCAATGAAAGTACTCCTTGCCAAGGCGGTGCAAAACAATCATCACGTATTCCAGTTCAAAGTTGAAAAGGCATTCTTGTATGGTAACATTAACGCGGTGGTTCATGTGGCACAGATAGCTGGTTTTGAGGTCCCGGGGAAAGAAGACTGGGTGCGGCAATTAAACAAATCCCTGTACGGTACCAAGCAAGCTCCTAGGTGCTGGCAAGCTCACCTGGCATCAACGTTGGAATCCTTGGGTCTAACACCCTCCACTGGAGATGAGTCAATGTTTGTGAACAAGAAAAAGACCCTAAGCCTACACATACATGTTGACAATGGGTTAGTTGTGGGAGCATATTGTGCTGAAATCAACCAGTTCTTAAAATTTCTTGGGGGACACTACAAAAGCAAAGTTCAAGAACATCCAACTCAGAACTTGGGATAAACTCTACAATGGAACAAGGAGGGCTCAATAAAACTCCATCAAAAGGATTTTAATGAGAAAACACTCACCAAGTTTGGTTGCGAACATGTTAATACAGTCAAGGCCCCTGCCCCCATGAATATAAATGATTTCATCAACCAGGAATCTCCCAAATTTGAAGTCAAGACAATGCAGAAGGCCCTTGGACACCTCATACATCTGGCAACCCACACTTGTCCCAACATCCAGTTCACAGTCAACCTACTATCTCAGTTGGCCAACAAACCCACTCTAGCGCACTGGAAGATGGTAAAGCATCTTCTCCGCTATCTCAAAGGGACAATGTTGGTAGGCCTACTTTTCTCCAAGTTGACTGACCATAGTGATCAACTATGTGGATGGGCAGATGCCAACTATGCTTAGTCAACAACATACCAGAAGTCAACCACAGGTTACTTAATAACTATATATGGTAACCCAATAAGCTGGACTACAAAGAAAAAGACGGTAGTTTCTCAGTCCACCACCAAAGCCAAGTTCATAGCAATGAACCTCTGTGCCAAACAAATCAGATGGATGTCAACACTGATCCTCAGCATGGGCATACCTATTGGAAAACCCAAGATAAAAAACAACAATCAGGGTGCCAACTTTATCAGCAAAGAAGCCCAACTGAATCCTAACTCCAGGCACATTGAGGTACAGTTTCAATACATACGGGGCCTGGTTCAAAAATTGCTCTTGTCCATAGAACACACATCCTCAGAGGATATGATTTCCAACATTCTTACCAAGCCTCTTGTGTATGTAAAGGTTGTACAAGCAAGACTTCAACTCCCCATGACCTTGTTAGAATCTAGGAGGAGTTTTAAATAAAGCTTCCTTGAGTCCAATGCCAGTCTGACCCAGCTGGAGGGAGAGCACGGTGCTGCGCCGCGCTGAATGTGTCCACAGAGCGCCCGCGGGTCCTGAGGGTCCTTCCCCGGGATCCCACGAGCCATCCTCCTGTCTGGTTTTGGAATCTTGTCTCACTTCTTGACATTCCTCAACCTCTTCTCAACCAAGTCATCCTCCTAGCACCCGGCCCCCAACGTCTGAACTGTGATACCTAGCCCACCAACCTCATCGTCAGCTGCAGCAACCAGGAGGAGTTTAAACTATCCCTAGTGGAGGTATGATTGGGATTATCTCTTTCTTCTTTCTAACTTTGTTGTCTCAGTTTGTGCTTACCGGCTACGTGTCTTGCTCCTACAATAAATGCTTCCTTTTCTTTTCCATTCCTTCACTCTTTATTCCCCAGAATGATAAAGATAGATCTGATAAACTCCTGCCTGCAACCGTTTCTTGAGCCCACTAGCTAAGAATATAGTTCAGTTAATGAATCTCACTGTTTCCTTATCTATCTATATCAAAACACCTTATACTCAAAGGAGAAACGTTGCTTATGAATGTATTTTTCCAAATGTTGTTTACTCAGAATATACTATTGCAAGGGTTAACCTAAGTCCTGAAATAAAGAGTCTCTAAATTTCCTCAAGAGCAACTTCTGTCCTTGACCGTTGATTATCCTGAGATGTTTGTGCTTGAGATTCATTGTTTATCTGAATCAGGTGGTTGAGAATTTACTCCACCATAAGATCCTTTTCTGTGTGCATAATTTGGCATTTAAAATCTTTCATGGATTCCAGAAATTTGAAGAACAGATGGTACTCCAGGATGTTCTTTGGGAGTATGATTCCAACCTTGGACAATTTCTTAAGGCTCACTTTTGCCTTGGTTATGGAATCTTCTATCTCTTCAGGCACAAATTGCAGTTACAAGAAGTTGTTGAAGACTCAAGCTCTATTCAATGCTTGCAACAATGCATATTTGTTGATGATGGCCTTCCATAAGCGTTTGCTTAATTCTTGTTATGAGGAGTGACAATTTTGTCATGTGTGGACTCCTCCAGCCTAGAGATAATGAGAAGTTTGATTTCATTGTTAAAATTTTTGTCAAGAGTTGAGCAGTCATTTTTGATGGGCACAGAGCATCCACAAACATCCAGGATGTTGTCCATTTTGTCTTTCCATACACCATAGTTATTGTTGCTGAGTTTGGGGATGGTGTTGAGAGCAGACTTCAGAGTTTCCTTCCTGAATCCTTCTGAGATTAAGCTGGCCACCATTTTCCAGTTATACGGTTTGATTATCTGGAGTGAGGGATTGAGTTGTGAGCAAGCCTTTTGGCTTTTAACCGTGTTAAAGTTATAAATTGATTGAATGTAAAACTGGAAACTGAGAGGAAAAAACAAGATCAACATTGAGCCAAGAAATAACAAGGGTAGTGGAGAGACACAAACATTTGGCATAGTAAGATGAGGCTGAGAGTGAAGGGAACTGGAGTTTGAGGAACAGAGACAAGCAGCAGCTGTTGGAGGAATATGAGGCGGAGTGAGGAGAGAGGGCTGAATGAAAAAGGTAAACAAGATGAGAATGAGAAACAAGAAAGAAAGATAAAGACAGCAATATCTCACCGGGCACACAGACAAGGCAAGAGATTATTTGAGAGGTGATGGAAATAAGAAGAATAGCAATGATGAGAAGAAGAAAAATGATGAGAAGAAGAGAAATGAATGAGGAGAAGAGAAACAAATGAGGAGTGGGGTTATGAAGCAAACTGGTGCCTTCAATTGAAGTATATTCACCAACAGATCACCCGCAAGCTGGGCACACAGGGAATAAGAATAAGCATGGACAAAACTTAACACTCTCTCATCAGAATTCATAGCTTGGCAAAAGCTATTTGGGTTAACCCTGTTACCCATTTATAAACTCAACTCCAGAATTTCATTAAGCATACATTTTTCCCTCAATATATTTTCCTCATATTCTGAAGAAGCATAATGGGAATTCCATTCCCTATACCTATCAAGTGGTACTCTAATCCTACCACTCATTCTAACAGAAGGTGGAGGCTGATCAGGTTCTGCATTAACAGCCTCCCCTGAAGTGGGTACTGAACCCTCTGGTGGCACATCTACCATCTCCTCATTATCTGGAACTACATTTTCCTCAGTCTTTGTTGGTGAAATAGCCTCTCATTTTATTTCTTGCTATGATTTATCAACAGAAAAATCTTCACTCCTCTTGAGTGGAAAGGTACTTTCCTCAAATTTCACATCCCAACTACAGATAACCTTTCTAGATTCTGAAAAATATATCCTATATGACTTACTTATTAAATGGTAACCAACAAGAAACCCTGTTCTTGCTCTAGGATCCAATTTGCCAATCACCTCATTATGGTGAACACTATAATACACCAAAAAAACAATTGTTCTAAGGTGTGATGTGTTGGGCTCTTGCTTCCAAAACTGATAATGGGCAATATTCCAACTAAAAATCACAGTATTATGCAACAGACAAACTGTACATACCAAATCAGCCCACAATAACTTTAGTAGACCAGATTGAGCCATAATATTTCTGAATTTATCCAACAAAGTCCTTTCATCAAACAATTCTTTTTCCAGACTTTGAAGATTACAGAAATCTCCTCTGTGATTGATTCTTTTATCTTATTGTTTTCACCCATAAAAAATTAGTTGCAATATCAACTAAACTGATGAAGTAATTTGCCCCTCCGAGAGGCATTGGGTTGAATTGCCCTGAAAAATCAATGGAAAATTCCTCTCTAGGAATTTTAGTTCTTTCTCTACTTTTTGAGAAAAAAATTTCTAGTCTTGGCCCCTAAGGTAAAACTCTCAAAGTTTCTGTCCTTAACATTATTACCAGTTCTACAGTGAGCCACTGTGCTCAGAGCTGAAATCTTAAATAAATCTACACAAATAAATTTATTCAATAATTGTCCACAAAGAACAGCTCTCTGTTTCAAATCATCAGCAAAATTTTTTTTATCTTCTTAAAGATAATGTATTGCTACTCCAAAGCTCCTGGTAATCAATCAAGTCAATTACTTAATCCTCTCATACCCTAACTCTCTTATTGGGGAAATATTCTCACAATCATTAGTCCTTACAAACTAATTGGAATTGCTTTGTTAGATGCAATAAGCAAAAACCTATAACCTCAGAGCAACATCTTCCATAGAAAGATTGACCTTATTGTTGTCTTACATGGAAATAAACTTCAGTGCTTACCCTAACTCACATATTGACCCTTCTTATGGATCAAATATCCAACTTAATTGACCTTCAGCATCTCAGATAAGATACTAATTATCTTCTCTTCTTCCAACCAGAGTATCTGCAACCTATGCTACATGATTCTCACTCAGGTACCTTAAAAATAATATGGTAAGACTTTTTCTTTACCTCAGAACAGACCTGAAACTTCATCATTTCCCATAAACTGACCACAAAAAATTGTTTTCAAGGTTAATATCCATAATCATTGCTCAACAATAAACATGCAACTTATTCAGAATAATTTTGTAATGGCTGGATTCTTGAATAAAAGACATCTTCTCCAAAAATTAAAGGTACTACAAATAAGCCAGAATTTCAAAAGAAAAATATGGTCATAAGATGAGGACAGGAGATCTGAATTTTATTTCAAAAAAAGACCAATGGTCTGACAAGAGCACGGAGGAAAGAAAGGAATTAGGGATCTTGGTTTAGTGGCAAAGAATGAAAGAGTGGAGTTCTCACCCAGAATCCTCTAACTTGAGAAAACAGATGGAGGGTTTAAATGAAGAAAAGGAAATAAGGAAAGAAAGAAATGTAAGAAAGGAAGATCTGCAGCAACAGGAAAAACATTTGGTGAGAAAGATACAATGAAGTAAGGCTATAGAAAAGCACCTCACATCTTTTCATAAGCAACAGAAGTTTAGTCAGGCTTGATTGTATTGGAGGTGAGATCAACAAGAATCTTAAGTTGTTTATTGTTTCAAGCAGATTGAGGAAAGAGCAGTGGCAGTAAGCAGATGTTTGAGATATAGGGAAGCCAAGCAGGATAAGTGGTTAGATGAGGGAGTGAGAAGATGAGAGCTTGTAGAGCAGGTAGGAGATGGGAAAAGAAAGAAAGTTAGCAATTTGAAGAGAGGAAAGGGGGAGAAGATGAGAAGGGTGGTAGCCGATGAGATTGGTGGTTTGGTGACTAATTTGGTACACCTCAAGAAAAGGGTCAAAAAATTTTCAAAAAAAAAATCTTAGTTTTTTATCTCCTCATTTTTTTTAAGAAAAAAAATCTGTTGCTATGGATGATCTCCTTCTTTCCCATCTCCCAACTTATTGTTGTCCTAGCAGTCAAGGAAGGGCCTCTAGAGCGTCCAAATCTCCTGATCCTCTGTTCAATTCCTCCTTCTCACACTTGGGCCCAATTTTTTTGCGGAAAGTCATTCCACTCAACCTCCCCCATAGAGCCCCCTTCTCAAGCTCCACTTTGATTCAATTGATCATCCTAATCAGATCCATCACACCCTGTCATCCCCCACTAGATCTTCTACAGCATCTCTTTGGATTACCCTCTTGGACTTGTGATCAGGTACCGGCCATCTTCCAATCAAGCTGGCTTGGAGGTTGACTTGAGCAATCCAATCACCCCATTTGCTCAAGTCTCACCACCATCATCCTCCCATCCAATCTCACTCCAATAATCCTTCATTGAGCTCTTTGTCATCCTCAGCAACCCGCGCTGATCACCCATGGCAACCGCTGTTGCTGTTTCTCATCCTCAAGGCCCCACAACAGCTTTTGCAGATGTTCATCCCCCCTACTGCTCATCTGCCAACCTGCGGATGTCCATCCCCTTCCTGCTGTCATCTGTGATGGGGGCTTTTCTCCTTCCTTTCATTTTTTCTTCCACATTTCCTAATCATTTTTTTGTTATTGTTTGATTTTCATTTCTATTTTCCTGCATCATTTAATTTTCTTTAAAAAAAACAAACTTTTTCTTCCGCTCTCATTTTTAGTTTTCTCTTGTAAGTAGTCTACAGGGCCTCTTCCCCATAAAAGGAGGGGCTCTCCCCTGCCTTTTTGCCCCATTTTCCAATAATCAATTATCATCATCATCTGAGTCAATCAAATCTGATCCATCATCTGGGGAATTCATCCTCCATCTTTTAAGGTGGGTATATCTATGATTTCCCCCTGATCCTTGAGCCTCCATACTCAAATCTTCAATCTGCCCCTCTGTGACCTGATCCTTATCACCAAACAATTGCCTTTCTGTTTGAAGAAGAATTCATTTGGTTTAAATATTGAGTGTTTTAAACCACTCCTTTGATCCCTTTCTCTGACCACTCTGGTCTTGATCATTCATTTGATTGTCTTTCTGGAATCAGTCACATTTGAATTATAGGTTTCTTTAAGCTTGAAACCTGGAGTGTTAAAACTCCTTTTATTTCTTCTAAGTTGAATTCCTCCATGCTATTCTTGAGTCGCTTGAGAAGTGCTGGGTTATTCTTGTTCAAATTTTTTACTGCTTTGCTTCTAGAGCTTCATAAAACAAATTGCTTTGTTTTGTACAGCCACTCACAGTTATCCGGTACCCTTCAAGGGCTTGATTGCAGAGAGTTGTGCAGGTTCATTGGGAACCTGGAGCTTGATTGGGATTGAGTTGATCTTTCCTAATCTTCTTCTGAAAACCAGATTTATTAGCTTGTGGGAGTTGTTGCTTACAACTGCCTTGTTAGATTGAACTCTGAACAAAATTTAACTTAGTTTGTTCAAGTCTTTCCAGCACCATCTTTCCTCCGATAGTGTTTTTCTGTTGATGCTGAATAGTATCAAAATTCATCCTTTCCATTGATTACTTACAAGTTTCTGGGCCTTGATTCCAATTAAATTTAAATATTTTTGTAACGCTCAGAAGGGCAGAATTAACAGCACCTTCTCCCCCTCACAGAACTGCCTGCATCTCAGAACCTTTTGGAGTCTTAAATTTGGTCCCCCAGGCTGGGATCAAACCAGCAGCAACCTTGGGATTTACAGTTTCAATTAAGTTTGAAAAAAACTTCAAAATACAATCCTTTTTTATTTTTTATTTTTCTCTGTTTCTCTTTTTCTCAGATCTGATACGTGGAGGCAAACTTATCTCAGAAGTAAGTCCTCCCAATTGTGCACCGCTTGAGCAAGATTCTTGTTGTTTTGTGAAATCCTACTCTTGTCACACTTGTGAGTCACTTTGGAAATCTGCTCTTTGGATCCTATAGGAACTCTGTGATTCAAAATGAAATCTAATGGTACCTCCTCCTCTGTTTGTGCTAAGATGGTCAAGATCAAACCCCAGAACAAGAACTTGGATTTCAATGGGACAAATTTCAAATGGTTCTTGGATTGTTACAAAATGGCTGCGGAAGTGGATGGAGCTAGCAAATAAAATATGTCCTATCCATTACAATTATTTATTTCCTCTGATGAAGTTAAGGAATTAATTGAGTCTTTTGATTGATTCAAATCTCATAATTGGACGCTTCTAAAGGAACCAATGCTGGTGTATTTGGGAAAGATAGATATAGCTCTATTTACGCTACAGTACTTGGATGATCTTGTTTCTCAGTGGATCTCAAAGGATGGTATTTCTTCAGCCTCTGAGTACCAATCTTTTAGGAAATTTTGGGATCCTATCCAATCTTATCTCCTTAGAAATGATCACATTGACATCTTGGAGGAAATTCAAGTCCAATTTTTCCAAAAGTTTTTGATAGGAGTCCAGGAGCAAATAAGGGATAAATTAGTTAATTCTGGATCTATGATCACAACTAGGGATAATTTTTTCAAGCTTCCTGCTTTTCTTGTCCTTAGGAGTGCAGTGGATAAAGTCATGAAAGTTCAAACTACCATAACCTTTGAAAAACCCTGCACCAATGAACCTGTTCCTGCTCCCCCATTTTTTGAGTCCAACAAAATTATGAGAAAAATGGAGGACAGTTGTTGTCCCAAATCAAATCCTCAGGCCAAGAAAGAGATGGAAACTATTGATGAAATCACCAAGCTTCTCAAAGCTTTCAAAAATAAAATGGATCAAAAGATTTCTGCTCTTGCTGCTCCCAAAACTTCTACTTCCATTCCTAGATCCACTCTGGTCTACTACTATTGTCATAGGGAAGGTCATGGAACCAGACAATGCCCAGAACTCCAGAAGGATAAGGAGGAAAAGCTGGTGGAACAGAAGGGGAATGTTTTTTTTCTTCCTAAAGGTTCTCTGATCCCTTTTGATTACTCACGCCCTATCCGTCATGTGGTGGCCTCTTTCAGCCATCTCCTCCTAAGAAAGCGTCTTTGGCTTCTTGGGATTTTGGATCTTCCTGTGGTACTCTTGAACCGTGCTATCCTCCTGCTATCTCCTCCTCTAGCTTTTCTGGAGCTTATCAATCTGATCCAGATAGGAAAAAACATGAGTAGCCAAAACCTCACAAAGCTACTCCTATGACATCCACTATCCTTTCTAAACTTGTAAAACTTCAATCATCCACTGAACCTCCTTCCCCTGTGGTGGAGGACATGGACATAGAAACAGAAACTCTGATTTAAAGGTTTCAAAACCACACTGATCCTTCTACTCCACCTGTTGCAACACCCCAACCTGCTGATCCTGTCATAATCCCTGCTTCACCTGATCATCCTCCCTCCACGCAGCCCAAAGTTTGGTTTGAGAGGGGAATCTCTAAGGATCACCCCAACACTGTGGAAGGGGTATTAAAGAAAATCTCTGATCTAAAAATTCCTGATTTATCTGTTGCTGAGCTCCTGTCAATTTTGCTTTCTGTTGCTGAAGGGATAATGAAATGGGTCTCTCATTGATGTGTGGAAATTGGCTCTTACAAATTTAAGGTTTCCTCTGGAACTTTGCTTGAGGACTCTGGCCGAACTGACCCTTCCACTGATTACAACCTGTACTCTTGTCCACTTGGTTTTCTTCCTTGTTGTCTTGGCAAATTGGATAGAACGGTTTCTCTCCTGGTTGATTCTGGTTCTCAAATTGACCTGATTTTGGATTCTATTGCCTGAAAACTCAAGCTCAGTCCTAGAGTTAGCTTCAACTCTGCAGTGTATGGAATAGGAAATCATTCTTGTGAGTTATTTTGTATTTCTGAACATTTTCCAGTTCAAATTGATCAAAAGATTGTTGGAACCTGTCATTTTTGGATTACTTGTTTGGAAGGACCCATGATCTTGGGTTGACCGTTTTGGATGGAATTTGGTGCTATCTTGATGTTTTCTGATCAAGTTGGGGAGAGAATCCTTCTCCCTTATGCTGATGGAAGGAAGACTGAATTTCCTCTCTGCTCCTTGGATTCTGGTTTTTATGAAAGAGATTTCCCTGGTCATCCTCCTAAATCAGTTCTAAAGGGGAAGCAGAAGTAAACTTTTAATTCCTCTCATTTTTTATGGGAGTAGTTGATTCTACTGATATTTGTAGTTCTTCCCAGCATTGGACTTCAACTCAAGTATGAATTCTCATTCCAGAGGCTTGTTTTTTTTCAAATCATTTTCTTCTGATCTGAAAAGTATTAAAAATCAAAAACATGTCAAAATCAAGAATCCCAAAAATATTCTCTCTCTCTGGATCCATGGTTTCTTTATTTGCTCTTTCTCTTAATCATTTTCAATCCTCTTTTGGTTTTGTTTTTAATCTCTGAAATGAGTAAAAAATAGATCCTGATCTTGATTCTCTTCTTAATGGTTTTGGTATGGAGGAATATGGACTTCAGTGGAGGCACTTGGGGGTCAAATTAAGTCCTCCCAATTATGCACTGCTAGGGGATTCTTCTACCATCAATTTTGAAACTCTACCTTGTGCCACACCTATGAGCAACATATTCTCCCTTGGTTCTTCTTTCATTGAAAAATCAACCTTTGAGGACGTTTCAGAACATAGGACATGGAAAATGTTGGAACTTGGTCTCAGTTTTCGCAGTCAGGTCTTGCTGGCCAACCCTTGGAGGAAACAGGAACTTCTATCTTTTTCCACCAAGTATAAACCAGTTTCAAAAAAGGTCCAAACCATCAATTGGACCATGCCCCTCAACCTTAATCCTCCTCTCATGTGTCCTCCCTTATTGCATGATCCTTACTGTGGTTTATCTCAATCTCTTACTGGTCCCTTTGTGCCTTGTGGTCGTGTCACCAAAGAACATTTGAAAGTGGTCAACTTTGGTCCAAATGGATGGCTTCTTCCTGATGAGTTGAATTTGATAAAAAATTTCTCATCTCTGAGGGAAAAGTCTATTTCCTTCTGTGAAGAAGAGAGAGTTCTCTTGAAGGAATCCTATGGTATTCCTTACATCATCCCCATAGTTAAGCACAATCCTTGGCAAAAGAAAAAGATTCTTATCCCTGCTGCTAAAGTTGACAAATTTATCAAGTTGATCCACAAACAAGTCCATACTTGTCTATATGAACAGTCAACTTCCAGTTATTCCAGCCTTTCTTTCTGCGTCTTTAAAAGTAACAGTAAACTTAGAGTAGTTCACAATCTTCAACCTCTCAAAAAAGTTACAATTGAAGACTCTGGTGTTCCTCCTGCTAATGAAGAATTTGTTGAATCTTTTTCTGGGAGGGCTTGCTATGGTCTGGGGGAAATTTTGGGTGGCTATGATGAACAATCTCTACATCTTATCTATCATCCTCTCACTAACTTTGATATTACTCTTGGTTGATTCCAGCTACTTGATTCCCTCAAGGTGTCACCAATTTGGTTGCAGTCTATCAGGCACAGATGATGTGGATCCTCCAGCATGAAATTCCTGATCATGCTGGGATCTTTATTGATGATTGAATAATTAAAGGTCCAGTGTCCAATTATGATAATGAGCTCTTATCTTGGCATTGAGGGACTTTTCAATTCATTTGGGAATATGCTACCACTTTGGAAAGGATTATGTTTTGAATCAAGGAATTGGGCCTGACTGTTTCTGGATACAAATAAGCTGCTTGTTTCCCTGCTCTGGAAATTGTTGTTCATGTGGTCTGCAAGGAAGGAAGAAGGATGGCACCATCCAAAGTCAACAAGATCATCTCTTGGCCCACTCCAATCAATCCCACAAAATTCAGAGGCTTTCTAGGTGTTGTAACATATTTTCAAATCTTCATTCCATCTTTATCCAAAGGGTGATGATAAATTCACTGCTCCAACTGTGTGGCAGTTTTATAGGGCCCTAAACCGCCCATTTGAGCGGTGGGGGCCCATAGAAAACTACAAAGGGCCATTAAAAACTTATGCGACCCCTAGGGGGTTGTATAGAAGCCGTATAAACCCGCGGAAATGGCAATTTTGAGCTATTTATCCCCATACACGGCTCAAATCTGCTGTTTGCGGGGGTGCGCAACCCCCAAGAAGTTGTGCCAGGAACTTTTTTGATATATTTGATCTTATTTCCTTGAAGCTTCATTCTATTCATCACATTCAGTCTTGAATTTTAGATTCTAAATCAATGAGTTTACTTCATTTGAATTCTGCATTGAAATAAATTCCTTGCTAATTTAAGCTAAAATGAAGATTTTCCATGGTTTATTCCTTCCACACTAGTCTAAATATTAATTTAAAATTACAAATATTTTCACCTTATTATTATTTTCCTTAATTAGTATATATCATGAATCCTTGAATTTTTCTGAGTAAAAATTTGTTACACTGAGCTTTCCCCAGTTTACTGATTGAAAAATTTCCCCTCAACCTTTGAATTTTCTGTGAAGCATTAGCCATGAAATTTGAAGATATAATTCTAAATTTGAGATTAATTTAAGCAGTGATCTCTTGCCCTTGTGCCACATTCACCTCCTCAATTTTACCCTATCAATTTTTTTTGGTGGGTGTGTGACACATATCAAAAAAAGAACACATTGGCAAGATTAAAAATGGTTTTCAAATCTCAATAACTTTGGGAATCATTAATTTCCTTTTCAAAAAATTTCTTTGGTAAAGAAAAATGAAGGAATATAAATTTAATTTTTAAATATTGTATTACCTCAGTGAAAGGGACCTGGAGCTATACAATTAAATTAGAAAAGTTGCGTGTGGGATTCCACACAACTACATTTGAGCCATGTGGAGTTCTACACGGCTGGAATGTAGTCATGCGGCATACCACACAAGCCCGGAAAATTTTTTGTGGGCTGCGTGATTCTTTGAGCCATGGGGACATGAACAAGGCTTGAATGTGGTTGTGTGGCATGCCACAAGGCTCATTTTGAGTTGTGTCCACAGCTCAATGGGCCGTTGTGGTGCCCCATCCTGGACACCCTGGCCGCCTTAAGACCTCAATCCATAAAACTGTTGCGCAAACGTACCGCCCGGCTGAACAACTTATCCTCAGGCTCATCCAAACCATTCTTTACCCGCGTTGCGCCGCGCCGCGCCGCGCGCGCTGCGCTTCCATTATCCGCGTCGCGCGCCGCGCCGCGCCGCGCCCCGCTCCTTTCATCCGCGCGCGTCGCGCGTCCTTTATCCGTGTTGCTTCTCATCTCCGCCGTTGTTATAGAACGTCCTCATCTTTGTTTGTTGCGTGTCTTCATATTTGTCGTTGCGCCTCCCAATCTCCTCATTGCTACCGTCGCGCAGCGCTCATTCATGATCTACTGAATCCATCCCGACCGCACCCGCAAGCATTTGGCAGATCCTTGACCAACGCGAGTGACCACATGGTTGCCTTCCCTTTTCCGCTCTATTTGTAGAATCCGTTGTATATAGTCTAACAGGGCCTCCTGCCCATATAAGGAGGGGCTCTACCCTGCCTTTTGGCCCAGATTCCATCATTGCAGCATATCAGCATTCCAGCATCCCATCATCGGAGCATCAGAGAATCCCATCATTCTATCATCATAAACAATTTATCCGTGGGCATCCTTCCCCACTTATCTGAGCAAATTATCCGGGTATATCTATGATTGCCCCTTGATCCTTTGAGCCTCCATACTCAAACTCAGTCCTTTGTGACCTTGATCCTTATCACCAACCAATAGCCTTGCTGGTTGAAGAAGAATTCCTGTCTGCCTGAATTCTTGAGTGTGTTATACCACTCTGATCCCTTTTTCCGACCATACTGGCCTTGATCTCTCCTTGATCATCTTTCTGGAGCCAATCACGTTTGATTGAAGAGGTTTTATTAAGCTTA
This sequence comes from Puccinia polysora, assembly GCA_025617555.3. NCBI lineage: Eukaryota > Fungi > Basidiomycota > Pucciniomycetes > Pucciniales > Pucciniaceae > Puccinia > Puccinia polysora. The sequence goes on along the minus strand of CM062638.1, from coordinate 5,024,867 downwards.
AAACCTGGAGTTTTATACCTCCTTTCTTCTTTGAAGTTGAATTTTGCCACGCTATTCTTGAGTTCCTTGAGAAGTGTTAGGATATTCTTGCTCAAATTCGTTATTGATTTGCTTCTAGAGCTTCATAAACAAATTGCTTTTGTTTTGTTCAGCCTCCCACAGTTATCTGGTACCCTTCAAGCGCTTGATTGCGGAGAGTTGGGCAGGTTCATTGAGAACCTGGAGGTTGGTTGGGATTGAGTTGATCTTTCCTAATCAGCTGCTGACGACCAGAGTTATTAGCTTGTGGGCGTTGTTACTTACAACTGCCTTGTTCTATTGAACTCTGAACAAACCTTTACTTATTTGTTCAAGTCTTTCCCTGCACCATCTTGTCTCAGATAGTGTTGTTTCCATCGCTACCGACAACTTTTATCCTCTTCTCTTAGTTTGATTTCTCATCCATAAGGTTCTGGACCTTGATTCCGGTTACATTAAAATATTATTGTAACTCCTAGGAGGGCAGCCTAAACAGCACCTTTCCCCTCCACAGAACTGCCACGGCTTAGCACCGTTTGGAGTCTTACATTTGGTCCCCCGGGCCGGGATCAAACCAGCAACCTTGGGATTTACAGTCCCAACTTGAAGAATCAACTCCGAAATCCTTTCCAATCTCTCTTTTTCTGTTTGTTCTTTTTTTCCAATCCGTGGAGGCAGCTTGGTCTAGAAGTAAGTCCTCCCAATTTGTGCACCGCTCGGGCAAGATACTTGTCATTTTTTTTGGCGAAACCCTACTCTTGCCACACTTGTGAGCCACTTTGGAAATCTGCTCTTTGGATCCCCTAGGAACTCTGTTATTCAATATGGCATCTCCCGCTACTCCAACCGCCTCTGTTCGACCTAAGATGGTAAAGATCAAACCCCAGAACAAGAACTTAGGCTTCAACGGTACAAATGTCAAGCGATTCTTGGACTCCTACAAAATGGCTGCTGAAGTAGATGGAGCTAGTGAATTCGATATGGCTTATCAGTTGCGATTCTTTATCTCCTCAGATGAAGTTATGGAGGTAATCGAGTCTTTCGAGGGTTTTGAATCCCACAACTGGATGCTTCTCAGGGAGGCTATGTTGGCATACTGGGGTATGTTGAGAAATCACTTCTCACGACTCTCCTCTCTCTGACTGCCGCGCACCCTGAAGATGAGTGTGAACACTCCATTTCTAAGATTGTCATCTCTCAACTCGAGTCTCCCAGCTTCAGATCTTGGAAGGAAGGGAGGTTCGAGGTTCATCCATCTGAATAACCTCTGACGACAGCTACTCGAAATCAATCTCTTTCTTCTTCTTATCTTCCATCTACTCGAAACCGATCTCTTTCTCCTTCTGATCTTCCTTCTTTTACTCCTTCCTCATTCTATCATTCTTTTCTTCCTTTTCCTATTTCTTTCTATCGTTCCTGTTCTTTTCTCTTAAATCTCATCTCGCCTCGACTCTCGATCCACCATCTCAGCTACCTCAATTAAACAGCCCATGTGTTCTTGTCTGGTAAGAGACCTATCCGCATGATCTATCACAACTAACAACTCTCAACTCTGACCTCTTTCCGTTTCAGTCGTCTACTCATTTCCTCTAGCCTCATCCTTTCCTCTGTTGCTCATGCTGTCCTGTTCCTGATCATAGTCCTAGCGTTGGTACTCCTTTCATCTTCTTCATTATTCATTTTTCCTATTTTGAATCAGTTGGTCTAATTATTTCTAAAACCCATGCCTCTAGCCCGCTGGTTCTCTTTTTTTTTAAGAAATCAAATAGTGAAATCAACACGGTTAAAAGCCGAACGACTCAAGCTAATCAAAAATGAACGAACCAGCTGGGGCCAACGACTATTTTCACCAAGTTGCCCTCAAGGCCTCAGTCGATGCCATTCCTCCTCTCAACGAAGACAACTATTCCATCTGGCGAGACAAGATGTTAATGCTATTCGATCTCAAGGAAATTAAGGACGTCATAACTAGGAACTCCGGCCAACTTACGATAAAACAAGATCGAGAAATCCGAGCAATCATCCTTTCTAAACTAGACAGCGTCACTCATGCCAATGTGGTCAACTCGGCAAACATCTCATCGTCTAAGCTGCTCTGGGCTGAGATCACTCGTCGATTTGCTTCATCCGAAACTGCAAACAGAGCACGAGTTTTCAATCAATTTTTACATGCTCCCTTCAACGAACACGCGATAGAAAACTTCATCACCGATATCAGAAAGGCACTTACCAGGATGGCAGACGTGGGCATAGAATTACCTAAAGATATAATTGCCTACCTCATACTATTCAAGTTTCCCCCGATTCTGGAAAACCTCAAGCAACAAATCATGCATGTAGAGAAGCTGATAACGGTAGAAGTGGTCTTCAACCATCTTACTCAATATAATAATGAGCGAAAGGCTCAATTGAAGATAGGCAAATCAGCTCCGGATATTACCCTAGTTACTACCAAAGGCAGAACAGAGAGAGACGATAAAAAGGCCCGAATTCGATGCAGAGAAGGCTACCACGATCCAAATGCTCCACATCCAGAGACGTCCTGCTTTCATCTCCACCCCCAAATTGCCCCTGGATGGTGGGTCGAACAGCAGAATGAATGGAAAAATAGAACCAAAAAGAACCCAAACATCAACTATCATTCCCTACTTACCCTCTGGATCAACTCCAATAATACCCCGAATCTCTTATTGGACTCCGGCGCAAATATTCATATCTTCAACGACCTGAAATTCTTCACTTCCATCAATCTTCAAGACGATCCAGAAGAAATCAAGACTGGAAAGCTAGAAGCTAACCTTAAAATTCGAGGCACTGGTACAGTCCGACTGGAATGGAACGATTCGGTCGTAACCTTAGATGAGTGTATGTATGTCCCAGACATAGTGGTTAACTTAATTAGCCCCGGTCTTCTAGCAAAGAAGGGATGCAATCTTTCTCAAGAACGAGATCAATTTACGGTCTCTCGAGGCAACAAGCTAGTCCTAAAAGGATTGATTCGCGACAATCTCTTCGTAATTGAGAAACCTCGAGTCGCGGGTAACAATCTTTCAGTTAATCTCACAAATCAATCCACAAGCTCAACTACTGTCGAATCTCAATCTCTATCCGACTTTCACAAAATGTACGGTCATGCTGCAATCTCCACCCTCAAGCCTCTACTCAAGGGTCACTTTTCTAAAGAAGAATTGGATAGCTTTCAGTGTGAGAGTTGCGTAAAAAGCAAAATAACTAAATCTCCCTTCTCAGCAACTTCAACGCCTTCGTCGAAACCGCTTGAAAGAATACACCTCGACCTGATTGGACAAATTACCCCTCAATCCAAGGCGGGCCACCGGTACATTCTAACTCTCGTAGATAACTTCTCTGGCTATCTTGCGGCATTTCCCCTCCTATCTAAAGATGAAACCCCGAACGTCATAATCAATATCCTGGAAACAGAATATAAACGGCTTAATTACTATCCGACAGAAATTTTCTCGGATAAAGGCACGGAATTCACCAACAAAACTTTGAAAGACTTTGCCAAATCTAAACACATCAAACTACTCACGTCAGAACCGCATCATTCCCAACACAATGGCCGGTCGGAACGAGCCAATCGAACTATCGTCGAATCCGCGCGAGCAACCTTCTCTTCTTCCAGACTGCCAAAGAACTATTGGCACATAATAATCCGGAGCTGCTGCTTCATGTTAAATCAAATCCCGAGGGAAGGTAATGATCGATCCCCCTGGGAACTCATGTTCAATAAGAGTCTTCCTCCTAACTACTTGAAATCCGTAGGATCACCGGTAATCTACTTAGGAAATCATCTACAAAGAGGAAGGAAATTCAACGAAAAAGGATTAGAAGGAATTTTAGTTGGGTTCAATCCAATCTTTCATTCTTATCTCGTATTAAGCTTATCAGGTGCTGTCATTGAAACCAAACATGTCCAGTTCCTCAAGAATACAATCTCTCAATTTCCTCTTCTGGAGTCTCCCGGACTTGATCTTTTTTCTCAAGCTAGCTCGGAATCTGACGACTCCAACTTCTCTTCTGCTCAAAAGCAATACACTATTCGCAACTCACCTGAAGACGTCTCCGACTCAGAATCAGATCGCGAGGAGAATGAAGGCACAGACTCCTCAGATTCATCACCCCCAAGTCCACCTTGCCACTCTACTCCAGCCGAACCTCCTGAAACATCCGCATATCAAAGACCTAGGCGCGAAATCAAAAAACCTCAGCGATATGGCTTCCACCATTACTATGAACCCCCCTCCTACAAGGCGGCGCGTAAGTGCCCCGAGTGGCCCAAATGGAAGGAAGCTACAGAAACTGAACTAGAAGGCATAGAACTACAAGATGTTTGGGAGGAATATTATGGGAATCCCGACAACATTCTAAACACGACCTGGGTCTTCAAAGTGAAGGAGAACTGCCATGGCGAACCTGTCAAATACAAGGCCCGGCTGTGTGTTCAAGGCTTTGATCAAGTATTGGGAGTCGATTACAACGAAACTTGGGCGCCAACTGGAAAAATCGCATCCCTACGACTAGCCTTGGTATACGCCTTGAAAAACAAAATGAAACTCACCCAATTCGACATCAAGGGGGCATTTCTTCATGCTCCTCTGGAGGAGACCGTCATTATAAGAACGCCAGATGGATCAAGTAGAAGATCTCCCTATTTAAAGTTAAAGAAATCACTATACGGGCTCAAACAGTCTCCCAAGAATTGGTACGAAACCCTTACGCTATGGATCAAGTCTCAAGGGTACAAAGAATCAACCAGCGATCCCTGTCTTTACCTTAACAACCAAACGAAGGAAATTCTATACTTTCACGTGGACGACTTAATCCATGCAGGCAATTCTGACTCCTTCAAATCAAACTTTCTTAAGAGATTCCAAAACTCGTCCTCCCATTCACCAAACACAATACTCGGAATGCTCATGGAGATTGAAGATGATCGAATTCTCCTGAGCCAACCTAATCATATCCAACGGGGACTAGAAGAGCTTGGCCTGTCATCCTGCAAAGAAACGTTATCTCCGCTAACACAGAATTTCCATCTTGAACCGGCCTCCAACAACGACCATGCAGAATTTCGTCAACTAAACATTAATTACAGATCTGCGACCGGACTTCTCAATCACCTATCACAATACACTCGTCCAGACATTTCCTTCTCCGTATCTAGTCTGTCTAGGTTCAACGCCAAGCCCGGTATGAGTCACTGGCGGGAGGTCCGGAAAGTATGGAAATATCTCAAGACAACCAAAAATCTCAAACTCACCATCAAATACGATCCTCAACAAGAAGTCCTCTCAAGCTTTAGCGATGCCACCTGGGGGGATGATCCAGTTTTCCGAAAATCTCAAACCGGATATGTCGTCTTCCACTATGGAAGCCCGGTCGTTTGGAACTCAACAAGACAACAAAACATCACCTATTCCTCTACCGAATCCGAACTGAATGCACTGCTCGATTGTTATCTCGAGACGAAATGGATCAGACACCTCATCAATGAGATCTACCACAACTGCAAGTTCAAACCAACATTGTATATAGACAACAAAGGTTTAGACGATAAGATAAAAAAATTCGGCTCTCACTCCAAGTCACGACATATAGATATAAAAACAAAAGGTCTTCGCGATGATTTCACAAATAACGAATTCAAACTAGAACTCATTCCCAGTCCTTCCATGGTCGCCGATTCACTCTCGAAGGCATCTTCTATCAGTTCTCTTAAGCTATTACAAAAAACAATATTCACCACCTGAGACTTTACGGATAACCCACTTACCAGCCACGGGGAGTGTTGAGAAATCACTTCTCACAACTCTCCTCTCTCTGACTGCCGCGCACCCTGAAGATGAGTGTGAACACTCCATTTCTAAGATTGTCATCTCTCAACTCGAGTCTCCCAGCTTCAGATCTTGGAAGGAAGGGAGGTTCGAGGTTCATCCATCTGAATAACCTCTGACGACAGCTACTCGAAATCGATCTCTTTCTTCTTCTTATCTTCCATCTACTCAAAACGGATCTCTTTCTCCTTCTGATCTTCCTTCTTTTACTCCTTCCTCATTCTATCATTCTTTTCTTCCTTTTCCTATTTCTTTCTATCGTTCCTGTTCTTTTCTCTTAAATCTCATCTCGCCTCGACTCTCGATCCACCATCTCAGCTACCTCAATTAAACAGCCCATGTGTTCTTGTCTAGTAAGAGACCTATCCGCATGATCTATCACAACTAACAACTCTCAACTCTGACCTCTTTCCGTTTCAGTCGTCTACTCATTTCCTCTAGCCTCATCCTTTCCTCTGTTGCTCATGCTGTCCTGTTCCTGATCATAGTCCTAGCGTTGGTACTCCTTTCATCTTCTTCATTATTCATTTTTCCTATTTTGAATCAGTTGGTCTAATTATTTCTAAAACCCATGCCTCTAGCCCGCTGGTTCTCTTTTTTTTTAAGAAATCAAATAGTGAAATCAACAGGGTAAAATAGATGTGGCTAGGTTTACTCTGCAGGATTTGGATGCTCTGGTTTCTCAGTGGATCTCCAATGGTGGTATTTCTTCAGCCTCTGACTATCAGATCTTTAGGAAGTCTTGGGATCCCATTCAAAACTATCTTATCCGAAACGATCACATTGACACAGTGGACAAAATTTGAGCAAAGTTCTTCCAATCTTTTTCGTTGGCTGTGCAGGAAAGGATTAAAGAAGAACTGGTCAAATCTGGATCCATGATTACTACCAGGGATAATCAATTCAAGCTCCCTGTTTTTCTTACCCTTAGGAGTACTGTGGATAAAGTCATGAAAGTTCAAACTGCTCTTACCTTTGAAAAGCCTAGAACTACTGAACCAGTCCATGCTCCTTCTTTTAAAGAGTCGAACGATATTATGATTAAAATGGAGGCAGATTGTAGGCCTAAAGCAGATCCTAATTCCAATCGAGAACCTACTACTATAGATGAAATCACCAAGTTACTTAGAGCCTTTGAGAACAAAATAGATCAAAGGATTTCCTCGCTAGCTACTCCTAAAACTCCTTCTTCTGTCCCCAAATCAACTCTGGTCTGTTACTACTGTCATAGGGAAGGCCATGGAACTGGTCGATGTCAAGAACTTCAGAAGGACTTAAAGGAAAAGTTGGTAGAGCAGAGGGGAAACAATTACTTCCTCCCTAATGGTGCCCTAATCCCTTTTGACTCGTCTTGTCCTATCCGACATGTGGTGGCCTCTTACCAGCCATCACCTCCTGTGAAAGCATCTCTTGCTTCCTTTGAATTTCGATCATCCTGTGGTACCCTCCAACCTTGGTATCCTCCAGCCATTTCTTCCTCTAGTCTTGCTGGGACTACTTATCAATCTGATCCAGCCAGGAAACGACATGAGGAACCTAAACCTCATAAGGCTCCTTCCTTGCCAACTTCAATCCTTCGAAAACCCGTTAAACGTCGATCAACACTTGAGCCTCCTTCCTCTGATGTAGAAGACATGGAGGTGGAAAAGGAACCACTCATGGAAAGGTTCCCAGATCACCCTGATCCTTCTCCCTCACCTCAACCTTCTAATCCTACCTGAGATTCTGCGTCACCTGAACTTCCTCCCCCCACCCAGCCCAAAGTTCGATTTGAAAGAGGCATCTCCAAGGATCACCCCAATGCTGTGGAGGGAGTATTGAAGAAAATTTCTGATCTCAAAATTCCTGATCTATCTGTGGCTGAACTCCTATCAATCTCTCCATCTGTTGCTGAAGGAATGAAAAAATGGGTCTCTCGTCAACGTGTGGAAATTGGCCCTGAAGAGCTCAAAGTCTCCTCTGGCACTTTAATGGAGGACTCTGGTGGAACCAGTACTTCTATAGAATCCAATCTTTATTCCTGTCCCCTTGGCTTTCTTCCTTGTTATCTTGGTGACTCAGCTAAAACTGTTTCTCCTCTTGTGGATTCTGGATCTCAGCTTAACTTAATCTCGGATGCTATGGCCTGCAAGCTCAAACTTAGTCCTAGGGTCAGCTTCAACTCTGCAGTATATGGGATAGGAAATCAAGCTTGTGAACTGGTTGGTATTGCTGAAGATGTACCGGTCAGGATTGGTCGAAATATTGTTGGAACCTGCCATTTTTGGATTACTTGTTTGGACAGTCCTATGATCTTGGGACGACCCTTCTTAATGGACTTTGGTGCAACCCTGAGGTTTTCTGATCAAGTTGGGGAGAGAATTCTTCTCCCTGATGCTGATGGCAGAAAAATTGAAGTTCCTCTTTGCTCTTTGGATTCTGGTTGTTGGGAAAGAGATTTTCCTGGTCATTCTCCCAAATCATCTTTTAAGGGGAAGCAGAAGGATAACTCTAGTTCCTCTCATTTTTTAGGGGAATAGTTGATCCTAACAATGATTGTAGTTCTTTTCAGCCTCAGACTGCAACTCAAGGGTCAACTCCCATCCCTCAGGCTTATTTTTCATTCCTTTCATCATTCTCTTCTGAGCTCAAGAATATTAAAAAACAAAAACATATCAAAATAGAAAAATCCAAAAATATTTCTCCTCCATCTCCTTCTCTCTCTGGATCTGTTGTGTCTCCTTTTCCTTCTACTTTTAAGCCTGATCAATCTTCTCTCAGTTCCGGTTTGAATCTCCGCAATGAGTCTAAACTAGATCCGAATTGCAATTCCGTTTTTGGTGATTTTGGTTTGAAGGAATATGGACTGCAGTGGAGGCAATTTGGGGTACAAGTAAGTCCTCCCAATTGTGCACTGCCAGGGCAATCTTTTACCGTCATTTTCGAAACCCTACCTTGTGCCACACATGTGAGCAACGTATTACCTCCTGGTTCTCCTTTTATGGAAAAGGCACCCTTCAAGGATATTGCAGAACATCGGACTTGGAAGATGTTGGAACTTGGACTCAGCTTCTGTAATCAAGTCTCTCTGGTCAACTCTTGGAGGAAACAAGAACTTCTCTCTTTTGCCACTAAGTATAAACCAGTTGCTAAAAAGATCCAACCAGTCAACCAGCCTATGCCTCTCAACCTCAATCCTCCCCTTATGCGTCCTCCTCTATCTTGCGATCCTTACTGTGGTCTTCCTTGATCTCTTACTGGTCCCTTTGTGCCTAATGGACGGGTCACTGAAGAACGTCTGAAGGTGGTCAACTTTGGTCCAGATGGATGGCTTCTTCCTGATGAGTTAAATTTAATTAAAAACGTCTTATCTCTAAGAGAAAAATCTATTGCTTTCTGTGAAGAAGAGAGAGGTCTCTTGCGGGAATCCTATGGCCTCCCTTATATCATCCCTGTAGTTGAACATGATCCTTGGCAAAAGAAAAAGATCCCTATCCCTGCTGCTAAAGTTGACGAATTTGTCAAGTTGGTCTGGGAACAAGTTCAAACTGGCCTGTATGAACAGTCAACTTCTAGTTACTCCAGCCCCGTCTTCTGTGTCCTCAAGAGTAATGGTAAACTTAGAATAGTTCACGATCTTCAACCTCTTAATAAAGTTACTATTAAAGACTCTGGTATCCCTCCTGCTACTGAAGAATTTGTTGAATCCTTTGCGGGAAGAGCTTGCTATGGTCTAGGGGATATTATGGGTGGCTATGAAAAACGATCCTTACATCCTATTACTCGTCCTCTCACTACTTTCGATACCCCTCTTGGTCGATTTCAACTTACTCGATTGCCTCAAGGAGCCACCAACTCGGTTGCAGTCTATCAGGCTCAGATGATGTGGATCCTCCAGGATGAAATCCATGATCATGCTGGTATCTTTATTGACGATGGCGGAATTAAAGGTCCAGTATCTGACTATGATAATGAGCTCTTACCTTGGCATTCAGGAATTTGTTGTTTTATCTGGGAATATGCTACTACCTTGGAGAGGATTCTGTTTTGAATCGAGGAATCTGGCCTTACTGTCTCTGGATCCAAACTGGCGGCTTGTGTCCCTGCTCTGGAAATTGTTGGTCATGTGGTCTGCAAGGAAGGAAGAAGGATGGCACCAGCCAAAGTCAACAAGATCATCTCTTGGCCTACCCCAATCAATCCAACTGAAGTCAGGGGCTTTCTAGGTGTTTTCACTTATGTTGGAATCTTTATCCCATCTTTATCCAAAATCTGTGCACCCTTGCGTCGTCTAACCAGAAAAGATGCTGAATGGATTTGGACCCAAGATTGTGAATGTGCTTTCCAACTACTCAAAAGGATAGTTGGTAAAGACATAGTTTTGAAAAAGATCTCTTATGGACCTGGAGCTGGCAAGATCAAGCTGGCTGTTGATTCTAGTTATCAATCTGTTGGGGCCGTCCTTACTCAGGAAGATGAAAATGGTTGGGACCGTCCTGCTGTTTATGAATCTTTGTTGTTTTCGGATGTAGAATCTAGATACTCCCAGCCCAAACTGGAACTCTGTGGTGTGGCTCGAATGATGAAGAAACTTCAAACCATTCTCTGGGGCCAACATTTCGAATTGCAAGTTGATGCTCGATCCATCATTGAAATGATCAACGCTCCCAGTCTTCCCAATGCTCCTATGACTCGTTGGGTGGCCTTTATCCAGCTTTTCTCTTTTGATATTGTTCACAGGCCTGGAAAATCTTTCACCATGCCTGACGGTTTATCTCGACGACCTCTTGGGGACAACGAATCTGATGTTGGAACCAATCTCAATGAAGAGGAACCTTTAATTCGACCTATTTTCTCTTTTTCTTCACAAAATTATTCTGGCTTTCAACAAGGCTTCTGGTTTAAATAAGAGCAGTACCTTTCAACTCTTCAAAAACCTCCTGATCTCTCTGCTAAGGAATTTCGATCTCTTAAACAAAAGTCTTCTAATTTTTTTGTTCAAGGCTCTAGACTTATGAAGAGGGGCAATCCTTGTGCTCTTATTGTTGTTACTATTCCCTCTAAACAAGATTCTATCCTTGAAAGTCTCCATGAAGGCCTTGGTCATCGTGGGGAAACTGAAACTTATCGACGATTATCCGAACAATTCTGGTGGCCATCTTTGAAGAAATCCGTCTCCCAATGGTGCAAGAGCTGTGAAGTTTGCCAAAAACGTGATCTTAGGCGCCCAGCCGAAATTCCTTATCCTACTGGGGAGTCCACTGTCTTTGGAAGGATTGCTATGGATGTGGTTCATATCAAGGCAGGTGGTGCTAAGTACCTCATTGTGGCTAGGGATGATTTTTCCGGATGGGTTGAAGCAAAATTTCTTAAGAACCTTAGCTCTGAATCAGTGGCAGCTTTCCTCTACGAGACCTGGACAATGCGTTATGGCCTGGCTCGATCTTACTCTACTGATGGTGGCTCTGAATTTGGAGGCAAGCTTGCTGAAATGATCCGATCCCTTCCTGGACAACATAGAGTTACTACTCCTTATTATCCTGAAGGCCAAGGCATGGTGGAACGAGGCCATGCCCCTTTGAAGGCTGCACTTGTTAAACTGGCTGGTGAAAGTGGCAAGAATTGTCGCATATTCCTTCCTCTTGTTCTCTTTTCCGATTGAATCTCAACCAAAAGGACTACTGGCTACTCACCTTATGAAATCATCTTTGGTCAAAGAGCAGTCCTTCCTTTGGATCTGGAAATGGAATCTTTCTTGGGTATCTCTTGGGAAGAGGTGTCCTCAACCACTTATCTGTTAGTTGCTAGATCCAAGCAACTGGAGCAAAGTGAAGACGTTCGTGATGAAGCTTATCAAACAATGATGGAGGCCAGAGCAAAATCCTTCCAGTATTGGGAGGACAAGCACTGTAATCGAATCAGGGAGCCCTTGAACCCTGGTGACCTAGTCTTAGCTTATAATCGATCTTTGGAAACCCAGTGGGGCAAGCTTTTCTCTAATCGTTGGAATGGCCCTTATCGAGTGGTTCATCAAGTTAGAGGTGGATCTTATGTTTTGGAGGAGCTGGATGGTACTCGGTTGGCCAGAAGGTTCTCTGCTGATCAAGTCAAGAAGGTCCATTGTTGTGGGGGCAACTTATCTCAGAAGTAAGTCCTCCCAATTGTGCACCACCAGGGTCATTTGCTGCGTTTTTGTTGTAAAACTCTACTGTATGCCACATATGTGAGCACCTGGGACGCCCTCCTTGTTCTATTCCTGCCGCTTCTAGGGTTCATTTGGAAGAATCAAGATATTTTTCTCAACTCTTCAACCACTCTCAAGATCAAAATGGCCATTCTTTGGTTTCAATCATCTGTCTTTCCTTTCTTTTCTTTCTATGGCATCAAACTTGGGAGCAGACTAGGGACAGTCTGTAAGTTGGGGAGAGATGTGGTGCCCCATCCTGGACACCCTGGCCGCCTTAAGACCTCAATCCATAAAATTGTTGCGCAAACGTACCGCCCGGCTGAACAACTTATCCTCAGGCTCATCCAAACCATTCTTTACCCGCGTCGCGCCGCGCCGCGCCGCACGCGCTGCGCTTCCATTATCCGCGTCTCGCGTCGCGCGTCCTTTATCCGTGTTGCTTCTCATCTCCGCCGTTGTTATAGAACGTCTTCATCTTTGTTTGTTGCGTGTCTTCATATTTGTCGTTGCGCCTCCCAATCTCCTCATTGCTACTGTCGCGCGGCGCTCATTCATGATCTACTGAATCCATCCCGACCGCACCCGCAAGCATTTGGCAGATCCTTGACCAACGCGAGTGACCACATGGTTGCCTTCCCTTTTCCGCTCTATTTGTAGAATCCGTTGTATATAGTCTAACAGGGCCTCCTGCCCATATAAGGAGGGGCTCTCCCCTGCCTTTTGGCCCAGATTCCATCATTGCAGCATCTCAGCATTCCAGCATCCCATCATTGGAGCATCAGAGAATCCCATCATTCTATCATCATAAACAATTTATCCGTGGGCATCCTTCCCCACTTATCTGAGCAAATTATCCGGGTATATCTATGATTGCCCCTTGATCCTTTGAGCCTCCATACTCAAACTCAGTCCTTTGTGACCTTGATCCTTATCGCCAACCAATAGCCTTGCTGGTTGAAGAAGAATTCCTGTCTGCCTGAATTCTTGAGTGTGTTATACCACTCTGATCCCTTTTTCCGACCATACTGGCCTTGATCTCTCCTTGATCATCTTTCTGGAGCCAATCACTTTTGATTGAAGAGGTTTTATTAAGCTTAAAACCTGGAGTGTTATACCTCCTTTCTTCTTTGAAGTTGAATTTTGCCACGCTATTCTTGAGTTCCTTGAGAAGTGTTGGGATATTCTTGCTCAAATTCGTTATTGATTTGCTTCTAGAGCTTCATAAACAAATTGCTTTTGTTTTGTTCAGCCTCCCACAGTTATCTGGTACCCTTCAAGCGCTTGATTGCGGAGAGTTGGGCAGGTTCATTGAGAACCTGGAGGTTGGTTGGGATTGAGTTGATCTTTCCTAATCAGCTTCTGACGACCAGAGTTATTAGCTTGTGGGCGTTGTTACTTACAACTGCCTTGTTCTATTGAACTCTGAACAAACCTTTACTTATTTGTTCAAGTCTTTCCCTGCACCATCTTGTCTCAGATAGTGTTGTTTCCATCGCTACCGACAACTTTTATCCTCTTCTCTTAGTTTGATTTCTAATCCATAAGGTTCTGGACCTTGATTCCGGTTACATTAAAATATTATTGTAACTCCTAGGAGGGCAGCCTAAACAGCACCTTTCCCCTCCACAGAACTGCCACGGCTTAGCACCGTTTGGAGTCTTACACCGTGAATTTAAAATTAACCTTATCCAAAATCTGTGCCCCTCTGCATTGTCTAACCAGGAAAGAAGCTGAATGGATTTGGACCCAAGATTGTGAAAATTCATTTCAGTTGCTCAAAATGATTGTTGGGAAATTCATAGTCTTGAAAAAAATCGCTTATGGAAATGGAGCTGGCAAGATCAAGCTGGCTGTTGATTCTAGTTATCAATCTGTTGGGGCTGTCCTTACTCAGGAAGATGAAAATGGTTGTGAACGTCCTGCTCTTTATGAATCTTTTCTATTTTCAGATGTAGAATCCAGATAATCTCAACCAAAACTGGAACTCTGCGGCATGGCTCAAATGTTGAAGAAACTTCAAACAGCCCTCTGGGGTCAAAATTTTGAATTACAAGTAGATGCTTCATCAATCATTGAAATGATCAATGCTCCCAGCCTTCCAAATGCTCCTATGAATTTTTGGGTGGCTCTTATTCAGCTTTTCTCTTTTGATATTGTTCACAGGCCTGGAAAATCTTTTGCTATGCTTTATGGTTTATCTTGAAATACTTGGGGAGATGATTAATTGGATGTTAGAGTGGATCTTTCCAAGGAGGAACCTATAATTGAACCTGTCTTCTCTTTCTCCTCTCAAGATTACTCGGGCTTTCAGCAGGGTTTCTGGTTTAAATTAAAGAAGTAACTTTCAACTCTTGAAAGACCCCCTGATCTTTCCACCAAAGAATTTTGATCCCTTAAAAAAAATTCCTCTAATTTCTTTGTCCAAGGTTATAGGCTTATGAAAAGAGGAAATCCTTGTGCTCTCATTGTTGTTACTATCCCTTCTAAGCAAGATTCAATCTATGAGAATCTCCATGAGGGTCTTGGTCATTGTGAGGGAACCAAAACTTATTGACGCATATCCAAACAATTCTTGTGGCCATCAATGAAGAAATCCGTCTCTCAATGGTTCTGGAGTTTTGAATTTAAACAGAAAGGTGATCTTGGGTTTTCAGCTTAAATTTGTTATCCTACTGAGGAGTCCACTATCTTTGGAAGGATTGCTATTGATGTGGTTGATATTATAGCAGGTGGTTCTAAGTATCTCATTTTGGCTAGAGATGATTTCTCTGGATGGGTTGAAGAAAAATTCCTTAAGAATCTCAGCTCTGAATCAGTGGAAGCTCTGCTTTATGAGAACTGGACAATGATCTGTGGCTTTGCTCAATCTTATTCTACTGATGGTGGCTCTGAATTTGATGGAAAACGTGCTGAAATTATCCAATCACTTCCTGGAAAACATTGGGTTACTACTCATTATTATCTGGAAGGCCAAGGAATGGTGGAACAAGGCTATGCTCCTTTGAAGGTTTCTCTTGTCAAACAGGATGATGAAAGGAGAAAGAATTGTTTCAAATTTCTTCCTCTGGCTCTCTTCTCTGATTGAATGTCAACTAAATGGGCCACTGGCTACTCACCTTACAAAATCATTTTTGGTCAGAGAGCTGTCCTTCCTCTGGATCTTGAAATGGAATCTTTCCTGGGTATCTAATGGGAGCAGGTTTCCTAAACCACTGATATATTAGGTTCCAGATCCAATCAACTGGAGAAAAGTGAAGAATTTGTGACAAAGCTTATCAGAAGATGATGGAATCCAGAGAAAAATTAGTTCAGTATTGGGAAGATAAGAATGCAAATTGAATAAGGGATCCATTAAATCCTGGTGATCTAGATTTGGCTTTAAATTGGTCCTTAGAGACTCAGTGGGGAAAGCTCCCTTGAAATTGTTGAAATGGTCCTTATTGGGTGGTTTGTCAATTCAGAGGCAGATCCTATGTTTTGGAAGAACTGGATGGTACTCAGTTGGCCAGAAGGTTCTCTGCTGATAAATTCAAGAGGTTTGATTGTTTTGGGGGCAATTTGGGGTCAAAGTAAGACCTCCCAATAGTGCACAACCAGGGTCACCTACTGCGTTTTTTTGGAAAACTCTGCTTTATGCCACATACATGAGCACCTGTGATGCCCTCTCTGTTTTATCTCTGCCACTTCTAGGGCTCTTTTGAATGGATCAAGATATTTTTTTCAACTCTTCAATCACTCTCAAGGTCAAGAAATGGCCATTTTTCTGTCTCAATTTCTTTTTATTCCTCCTTTTCTTGATATCTTCAAATTTGAGATGCAGACTAGGGAAAGTCTTTAAGTTGTGGAGAGATGTGGTGACAAATTTGGTAGACCTCAAGAAAAGGGCAAAACGTTTTTTTAAAAAACAAATTTCTTAGTTTTTTATCTCCTCATTTTTTTTTAAAAAAAATGAAAAATCTGTTGCTATGGGTACTCTCCTTCTTTCCCATCTCCCAACTTCTTTTTGTCCTAGCGGTCAAGGAAGGGCCTCTATTGCTTCCAAATCCCCGGATCCTCCATTCAATTCCTCCTTCTTGCACTTGGGCCCAATTTTTTTGCGGATGTTCATTCCAGTCAACCTCCCCCATAAAGCCCCCTTTTCAAGCTCCACTTCAATCCAATTGATCATCCTCATCAGCTCCATTGCACCCTGTAACCCTCCACTAGATCTTCTACAGCATCTTGTTGGATTACCCTCTTGGAATTGGGATCAGGTACCGGCCATCTCCCAATTGAGCTGGCTCAGAGGTTGACTCAAGCAAAATCCCATCACCCCATTTGCTCAAGTCTCACCACCATCATCCTCCCATCCAATCTAACTTAAATAATCCCTCATCAAGCAATTTGTAATCCTTGGAACCCCGCCCTGATCACCTTCAGAGACCGCCGTTGCAGATGTTCATCCCCCTTACCACTCATCTGCCAACCTGCGGATGTCCATCCGCTGCCTGCTGTCATCCGTGAAATGGGCTGGTCTCCTTCCTGTCATCTTTTTTTTCACATTTCCCAATCATTTTTGTTGTTATTGTTTGATTTTAATTCCTATTTTCCCGCATCATTTCATTTTCTTTAAAAAACAAACAAACAAAACTTTTTTTCCACCCTCATTTGTAGTCATCTCTTGTAAGTAGTCTACAGGGCCTCTTGCCCATAAAAGGAGGGAATCTCCCCTGCCTTCTTTCCCCATTGTCCAATAATCCATTATCATCATCATCTGAGTCAATCAAATCTGATCCATCATCCGGGGAATTCATCCTACATCTTTTAAGCTGGGTATATCTATGATTACCCCCTGATCCTTGAGCCACCATACTCAAATCTTTAATCAACCCCTCTGTGACCTGATCCTTATAACCAACCAATAGCCTTGCTGGTTAAAGAAGAATTCATTTTGTTGAACTCTTGAATTTTTTGAACCACTCCTTTGATCCCTTTCTCTGACCACTCTGGTATTGATCATTCATTTGATTGTCTTTCTGGAACCAGTCACATTTGACTGAGAGGTTTATTTAAGCTTGAAACATGGAGTGTTAAACCTCCTTTTATTTCTTTGAAGTTGAATTCCACCACGCTATTATTGAGTCCCTTGAGAAGTTCTGGGTTATTCTTGTTCAAATATGTTACTGCTTTGCTTCTAGAGCTTCATAAGACAAATTGCGTGGTTTTTTAGAGCCACCCACAGTTATCTGGTACCCTTCAAGTGCTTGATTGGGGATAGTTGTGCAGGTTCATTGAGAAACTGGAGGTTGGTTGGGATTGAGTTGATATTTCCTAATTTTCTACTGAAGACAAGAGTTATTAGCTTGTGGGTGTTGTTACTTACAACTTCCTTGTTCTATTGAACTATGAAAAAACTTTAAATTAGTTTTTTTCAAGTTTTTTCCCACACCATCCTGCCTCAGATAGTGTTCTTCCATTGCTGCCAACTACTATCAAAATTCATCCTTTCCATTTATTCCTTAGTTACAAGGTTCTAGAACTTGATTCCTGCTACATTTAAATATTTTTGTAACTCTCAGAAGGGCAGCCTAAACAGCACTTTCTCCCCTCCACAGAACTGCCTGCGGCTCAGCACCGTTTGGAGTATTACAGTGACAGCCCAGGATGAGATAGGTGGTGGATGATCACATAATAATGTAGTCAACGGAAGTGGTTGTGCAGGAGCTGGTACCTCAGAATGGATATTCTACAATGGATAGTTGACTCAAGGGATTGGATTTTGGTTAATGATGGATAAATGAAAACAAACCTCCGTGATCATATGTGAGGTGAAAAGATGGTTGAAGTAAGATGAGCAACAGAAGAGAAAAGAGCGGTTTTCTTCAGGGAATATGCCAACATTTGATTAAAGAGGATGAGGTGAATGATGAGGGAATGATTATCACGTTGTTGACGCAGACATTTGATTTGTGTGTCCAAATGTTTGAGGGAACCCTGATGTGAATATTGATTTACCATATCATTCAGTGTCTTTTTGTAAATGAAGGCACAGTGGTTGAATTTTTGATTGGGATTCATTTTGGAAAGGAGTTGAGACAGCCAGATCTTTTCTTGAGTTTCAAGAACAAGAGACTTGAGTTCACCTTTGGTGGATGAGAGAGAAATTGTTGGTTGAAGTTGACTATTCCAAGAGACTGGGCAGCCGTACATAAGAATGAGATATCTGGTGTGACTTTGTTGGGATTCAGGGTCATTTCTGCTGTTGGGGTCGCTGAAAACCTCCATTTTGTACTCCAAGGATGAGTTTTGTGGAGGCAAGGCTAACTATTTTGATGAGTTTAAATAATTCTGGGCATGTTTTGACTCAATCCAGTGGGTCATCCTGGGTTTATTATTAAAGCAAGAGATATTGGAGATTCAATAGGAGAGATAAGGTCAAGTTTGACTAGCTATTAAATTGATGAAACTGGTAGAGGATCAATAGTTTATGTTTACTTCAAGGAAGGCTTTGTGCTTGTCTTCTGTGGTGGGAGTAAGCTTTATGTTGGGAGTAAACAGAGTGCTGATTGGTTTACAATTGGTGAGTCCCAGCTCAAGAAGGGAAGTTTTGATGGGACTGGGTTGCAACAGACCAAGGCTATCTTTGGTGTTTACATGTTGATTTCCAAGGATCTTACTTAGGGGTCCGTCTTGTGAAATTTTAAACTTGGTTTTTAATTGATTCCTGAAATCAATTGAATTAAACACTATTAGAAGGTCATCAATGTTCACAAAGACATAGATTTGTTTGGTTGTGCATATGTAAAGGCAAGGATTGGCACTTTATGTTGTGAAGTTTTCCTCAAGTAGCCAGTTTTTAAGGGTTTCATACCAGCTTTTTGGCACTTTCTTCAAGACATAAAGAGCCTACTTGAGTTTGAGAAGAATTTTTATTTTGAATAATAGCCTAGGGGTGTCTTGAGGAAGATGTTCTTGTCAAGTAAAGCGTGTAGGAAAGCAGACTTGATTTCCATTTGCAAAAGGGTGAGCTTGCAGCAGAGAGCATAGACAAGTAGGAAACTGAGAGTGGTGATTGAGCCATTTGGAGCTTAGTTTTGGCTGTAATAAAAGAATTCAATTTGTTTGCAGCCCTGAACGCACAATGATTATTTAAAGGAGATGCCAGTTTCATCAAGTCCTTCCTTGATGTGATAAACCCACACAGTAGTCAGGGCAGTTTTTCTTTTGGGAAGAAATTGGAATCCTTCCCAGAACTTAATGAGGTCAATGCCATCAATTGTGAACTTCATTGACTTTATCCATTTCTCTTTCTTGTCACAGTGGGTGGCTTCAAAGTAGCTCTTGGTAATGGTTTGGGAAACAAATGCATATTGCTGTGGTTTCTGCAGAGTGGATTGATTGCAAAGGGTTGAAGGAGAGGTGGCTTGAAGTTACTTGACAACTTTGGAGTCATCATTGGAGTTGAAGCTTAAGGATTCCAAGCTGGCTTTGGACTGAGAGGTGGTAACAGGAGCCATGAGAGAGATTTTTTTGTGAGGAGAGCATTTAGAGGGAGAGTTTTCAGCAGAGGATGAATTGTTGGCAATGAGAGAAGTGTTGGGAGTGGAGGAAGGAGAGATATTGGAGTTGAGGCTTTCAATCATAAGGGATTCATCAGTTAAAAGTTGATCAAAGAAGGTTTCAGGGGGTAAGGTTTCATCTAAGGAGGTAAGAGATTACAAAGAATTTTCAAACATTTTGACATGTTTTGAACAAAAAATGTGCGTGAGGTTAGGAAAGTAGACCCAATAAAACTGTAGTTGGAGCTAAAATACAACCAGGATGCCTTCTAACCCCTTTTTGTTGAGTTTAACGGGAGTGGAATTTTGATTGAGGAGGATAGCCTTAGAGCCAAGGAAGAAAATTAGATGAAGATTTGGGGATTTGTTGGTCCAGGGTTGGTATGCAGCAAATTTATATTGAAGAGAAGAAAGAAGGTTGAGAATAATGCAAGCACCAACCAGGATTTCTTCCCAAAGTAAGGTGGGAATTTTAATATCAATCATGGTGGTTCTTGCTGCCTCAGGAAGAGAGCAATTTCCTCTTTCATCAAAAGGATTATTTTGAGGAGTGTAAGGTTCCAATGTTGTGTTTTTGATCCCATGTTCAAGAAAGAAATTGGCAATTCAGTGATTTATGAATTTGCCACCATTATCTGAGTGGAAGACTTTCAAAATTTTTCCTTTCTGATTTGCTTGAATTTTGATGAACTTAATCACCTTTTAAGTCAAATTTGATTTGAGTTTGATTGGTACACATGTTTTGAACCTGGAAATGTCATTGGTAAGGAGCAGGAAGTACCTGCAGCTGGAGAGAGAAGGGGGGTTAATGAGACCGCACACATTGGTTTGGATGAGTTCAAACAGGCTTTTTCTGGTCAGGAGGTGACCAAGGAAGGGTTGACAATCAATTTTCCCTTTTGCACATGAGACACACTCAATCTGGTCCCATTTGACATTGGGAAATTCTTTGGACAGAAGAAAAGTCTTTTCAAGGTGGGCGTGACAGAATTGTTTGTGGATTGTGGAGAGAGATATCAAAGAGAAGGAAGTGGGAGGAAGACGGTCAATTCTGTTGTCAATGAAAAGAATATTGTCCTCAATCACCCCCAACAGTATTCAACAATTTTGATGAAATATTGCAAAGTTGTTTGCGGTTGGAAGAGCCAGAGAGAAGCCCTTATGTATGAGTTGACCAAGAAACACAAGATTGATAGCAAGATTGGTGACATACAGAGAGTTGTTGAGATTAAGGGTTTCTAGGGAGGTTTTTAGGACAGCAGTCCCACTACCTAGGGATGAGATCAGAGAATTTTGTTTGCCAGTTTGGATTTTGGTTCTGTTGTGGTGAAGATGAGGAAATAAATCAGGATTGTTGAACATGCAGTTTTAAGATCCAGAGCCAAGAAGTACTTGGTTATGATTGAGATTTGGTGGCACAGCCATAGAAAAGTTGTAAGCCAGGTGGGTTGAGGAGGACTTTCCAGGTGGGTTGAGGAGGACTTTTGAGGATTTGGTGTGGAAGTGTAAGGTGCTGTCACAGAAACTCAATAGTTTCCTGGGTTGGTTTGCAGATGCGGATAGAGCCACCAACATTTACTTTGGTTGTGGTTGGCTTGAGGATTGTGCCATGTTGCTCTTCACTTGATGGTGTTCCCTTTAGTTACAAGGGCCAGGGTGTAAAATCTTGCCACTACATTGTTCTTGATCTGATTAGGATTTTGGAGGAAAAAATCCGCATCAATCCTTTCTTTGCCTAGTGAGTGCATGATGGTTGTCTTGAGATTATCCAGTTGAGGGGGAAATTTATAGATTAAGAGGTAAGCAACAATGTTTTTGTCAATTTGAATTCCAATCTCGGAAATTTGAAGAAGACAGGCTCTGGTATCAGTTATAAATGTTTTGAATCTCTTGGGATAAATTTAGAGATTAAGAAATTAAAAAAAACACCTCTTGATCAATTTTCAGTTTGAAAGGAGGGGTAGTACTCATTGATGGACTTCCACAGTTTGATTCAATTGATGAGATGATGTTCCTTCACACAATTTATGTAGGTTTGGTTGTCCAATTTGGCAATAATGTAACCAAAATTTCTAAATTTACTTTGGGAGTACACTTTTTGGGCTCTGAGGAAGTTAACCACTGTGTGATACCTTTGAGCAACAGGATTGTTATAATCTTGGATCTCCAAAGCAATAAGTTCAAGACATAGAGAATGGGAATCGAGTCCGTCAACGTTTTCAGCAGGGATTGGTTGGATTCCATTGTTCTTTGAATTGGCAGGCTAGTTGATCAGGTCCTTTGGCTTTTAACCATGAAAAGATGAGGACAGGAGATCTGAATTTTATTTTAAACAAAGACCAATGGTCTTACAAGAGCATGAAGGAAAGACAGGACTTAGGTATCTTTTTTTAGTGGCAAAGAATGAAAGAGTGGAGTTATCACCCAGAATCCTCTATTTTGAGACAATGAATGGAAGGTTGGAATGAAGAAAAGGAAATAAGTAAAGAAAGAAATTGAAGAAAGGAAGATCTGCAGCAACAGGAGAAAAATTTTGTGAGAAAGAAAGAATGAATTAAGGCTATAGGCCAGCACCTTGACTCTGATCAAAAGTAACAGCATTTTAGTTGGGCTTGATTGTACTGGAAGTGATATAAAGAAGAATCTTGAGTTGTTGATTGGGTCAAGAAGATTGAGGCAAGAGCAGAGGCAGTAAGCAGATGGTCAAGATAAAGGGAAGCGGAGTCGGATAAGTGGTCAGATGAGGGAGTGAGAAGATGAGAGCTTGTAGAGCAAGTAGGAGATAGGAAAAGAAAGAAAGGTAGAAATTGGAAGAGAGGAAAGGGGGAGCGGATGAGATAGGTGGCAGCCCAGGATGAGATAGGTGGTAGTGGATCAGATGATAATTTAGTCAACGGAAGTGGTCATGCAGGAGCTGGTACCTCAGAATGGAGATTCTGCACTGGAGAGTTGACTCATGGGCTTGAATTTTGGTTGATGATGGAGAAATGACAACACATGGATCCCAAAAGTGGATCCAATAAATCCTGGTACTGATAATGTTTGAATATTATGGCCAGAATGGCAGGAGGAGCAGTAATTTAAAGCATAATAAATGCTGGGAACCTTGTTTCTATAAAGGATAATGGGCTCTCACAATGGGGCAATTTGTTGAACAATTGATTGGATGAATTTGAATGGATATGATGGAAAACAGAAGGGAGAAGGGCTCCTTAATAAAAAAAAGATTGGCATCTTGTAGGACCATGATAAAACAAGATAAAAAGCAAACTTTCTTCCCAAAAAGAGCTCTACAGGCTCTAAAAGCCTTGTTATTTGGTTTGGGCTACACCCCATGGCTTCAGTCCCTGTACCCTTACAACCATCCCATTCTGGTCAAATTTGATGTTTCCATCTTTACAGGGTTGAACCAGCCCTTTGCTTTCCAAACCCTTGGGCTGGCTGACCTTAAAACCTGCCCTTTTAAAAATTGTGACCTCACTTCACAGGCTTGTTGCCTCATGCAACCAGCTCCTGGCCAAAACAATGGGCCATGTTTGACCAAGGGTACACCTGGTTCCACTAACTCTCACCAAGGGGGGGGGGGGTGTTACTGGCGGACATGCCCCCCCCCCCTCTTTCTTACCTGGGTAACCAGCAGGGGTGGTCACATCCCCTGCTGGTTGCCTGGGACGCGATTTTCCCCAGGTGGACCATCAAAAAAAGTGGGCTGGAGGGGGATCAGGTCCCTCTAGCCCTTGGAACCTCCTTCTTGGTAAAGGAGGAGGGAGAGCACCCTGCTTGCTTTGTGCAATCCCACATACACGGGTGGGAGGGTGATGAAATCCCCCCACCACCTGTTGCCTCAAAGCAAACGGCCTGGACTGTATAAACAGTCATGTGGTCTGGGGGGGATCAAGTACCCCCAGCCCTTGGAAACTCTCCCTTGGTAATGGGGGGGAGAGCGCCCTGTTGTTCCCTTGATCAGTTGGGGGGTGATGAAATCCCCTCCCACCGCCATTAGCCTTGCTGCAACTGGCCTGGGTAGTCTTGGTGGCTGGTCGTATTCCAACATCCATCCCCCTCCCTTGCAATGTTGAGCAAGGGGAGGGGACTGAGCCGGGACTATCAGTCCCAGCTCCTGCAGCCGCAACCAGTTTGGCAACCGCAATCAGTGTAAGACTCCAAACGGTGCTAGGCCGTGGCAGTTCTGTGGAGGGGAAAGGTGCTGTTTAGGCTGCCCTCCTGAGTGTTACAAAAATATTTAAATGTAACCAAGATCAGGGTCCGGAACCTGGTAAATGAGGAATCAAGGAGTAGAGGATAAAGATGATAATAGTTTGGTAGCAATGGAACAGCACTATCTGAGACAAGATTATGCAGGGAAAAACTTGAACAAAAGAAGTTAAAGTCCCCTTAGAGTTCAAAGAACAAAAGCTTTTGTATGTAAACAATGCCCACACACTAATAACTCTGGTCGTCAGCAGAAGATTGGGGATGATCAACTCAAACCCAAGCAACCTCCAGGTTCTCAATGAACCTTCCCAAATCTCCGCAATCAAGCGCTTGAAGGGTACCAGATAACTGTGGGTGGCTGTACAGGACAAAGCACAATCTTTAAGAAGCTCTAAAGCAAACAGTAACTGATTTGAAGCAAGGATAACCTCAACACTTCTCAAGGGACTCAAGAGTAGGCTGGCAGAATGCAACTCCAAAGAAGCTAAGGGGAGGTATAACACTCCAGGTCTTAAGCCTAATAAGACCTCTTCAATCAATTGTGATTGGCTCCAGAAAGGTGATCAGGGATCAGGACCAGTATGGTCAGAGAAAGGGATCAAGGAGTGGTATAACACACTCAAAAAATTCCAACAGACATAATTTTTCTTCAACCAGCAAGGCTATTGGTTGGTGATAGGGATCAAGGATCAAGGGTTTGAGTATGGAAGCTCAAGGATCAAGGGTGTGCTGATTTCAAGCTGGATGATTCCATGCTCCAATGATTCCATGCTCCAATGATAGATCCAAAAGGCAGGGGAGAGCCCCTCCTTATATGGGCAGGAGGCCCTGTTAGACTATGTACAACGGATTCTACAAATAGAGCAAAAAAGGAAAGAAAATCACGTGGTCACTCGCGTACATCCGTGGATGGGCGCACGCAAAAATACTGGAATTACCCACCCCTCATCCAAAGGGGGACGGGGTGGGAAAGGGAAATGAACCAAACCGCCGCAGATTTCCGCGGGCGGTAGTTGACACTCTTCACCCCTTGTCCAAAGGCGGAAGTGGGTGGGAGAGCCCCAGGAAAGGTGACGGATGAAGTTTGTGAGAGCGCGGATGGGCGGATAGGAGATTGGCTTGAGATGGTTGAGTAAATCCTGACAGGCTTGGGATTCACGACTGATAGATTGAGTGAGATGGGAGATTTGACGTATCCAAGGATTTGACAATCTGGGGGTGCGGTCGGGATGGATTCGGTAAATCATGGATGAGCGCTGCGCGACGGTAGCAATGAGGATGAGCGCCGCGCAATGGTAGCAATAAGGATGCTCAACGCGCGCCGCGCGATGATGACGGTGCGGATGAGCCTGAGGATGAGTTGGAATTATTATTATTATTTTTTTTTTAGATGCCGGACAGTATGTTTGCGCAACATTCTATGGATTGAGGTCTTAAGGTGGCCAGGGTGTCCAGGATGGGGCACCACATCTCTCCCCAACTTACAGACTGTCCCTAGTCTGCTCCCGAGTTTGATGCCATAAAAAAAAGAAAGGAAAGAAAGATGATTGAAACCAAAGAATGGCCATTTTGATCTTGAGAGTGGTTGAAAAAAAATATGTTGATCCAACCAAAAATCCTAGAAGTGGCTGAGATAAAATGAAGAAGGCGTCCCAAGTGCTCACATGTGGGGCATGAAGTAGAGTTTTCACAAAACAACAAGGATCTTGCCCAGATGGTGCAAAATTGGGAGGACTTACTTCTGGACCAAGTTGCCTCCACAAGAGTGAAATTTCTTGACCTGATCAGCAGAGAGCCTTCTGGTCATCTGAGTACCATCCAGCTCCTCCAAAAGATATGATCCACCTCTAACTTGACGGACTACTCGGTAAGGACCATTCCAGCAGTTAGAGAAAAGCTTTCCCCACTGAGCTTCCAAGGAACAATTATAAGCCAATACCAGATCACCATGGTTTAAAGGGTCCCTGATTTGATTTTGGTGTTTATCTTCCCAATACTGAACTGATTTTGCTCTTGATTCCATCATCTTCTGATAAGCTTTGTTTTGAGTATCTTCACTCCTCTCTAGTTGCTTTGATCTGGCAACTAATAGGTCAGTAGTTGAGGAAACTTGTTCCCAAGAGATGCCCAAGAAAGACTCCATTTCAAGATCAAGAGGAAGAACAGCCCTCTGACCAAAGATGATTTCATTAGGAGAGTAACCAGTGGTTTGCTTTGTGGAAATTCAATCAGAGAAGAGGACCAAGGGGAGAAACTTTTGACAATTCTTGCCACTTTCACCAGCCAGTTTAACCAGAGCAGCCTTCAAGGGCGCATGGTCTCTTTCCACCATGCCTTGTCCTTCAGGATAATAGGGGGTAGAAACTCTATGTTGTCCAGGGAGCAATTGGATCATTTCAGCAAGCTTTCCACCAAATTCTGAGCCACCATCTGTAGAATAAGATTGGGCCAAGCAATAACGCATTGTCCAAGTCTCATGAAGGAAAGCTGCTACTGATTCAGAGCTGGGGTTCTTAAGAAACTTTTGAAGGAATTCTTTTTAAGGGACCGGAATTCTTTTGCAGAGAGGTCAGGGGGTCTTTGGAGAGTTGAAAGGTAATGCTCTAACTTAAGCCAGAAACCTTGCTGGAAACCAGAGTAATTTTGGGAGGAGAAGGCAAAGACAGGGCGGGCCAAGGGTTCTTCCTCATCAAAATCCATTCCAACCTCTGATTCATTGTCTCCAATATGTTGTTGAGATAAACCATCAGGCATGGTGAAAGATTTTCCAGGCCTGTGAAAAATATCAAAAGGGAACAACTGGATGAAAGCCACCCAACGAGTCATCAGAGCATTTGGGAAGCTGGGTGCATTGATCATTTCAATAATGGATTGTGCATCAACTTGCAACTCAAAGTGTTGACCCCAAAGGACAGTCTGAAGCTTCTTTAACATTTGGGCCACACCGCAAAGTTCCAGTTTTGGCTGGGAGTACCTGGATTCCACATCTGAGAAAAGAAGAGATTCATACAGAGCAGGGCGATCCAAACCATTTTCATCTTCCTGGGTAAGAACAGCCCCAGCCAATTGATAACTCGAGTCCACTGCCAGCTTGATCTTGCCGTCTCCAGGTCCATAAGTGATCTTTTTCAAAACAATGTCTTTCCCAACAATTGTTTTGAGCAACTGAAATGATTGTTTACAGTCTTGGGTCCAAATCCATTCAGCATCCTTCCTGGTTAAGCAACACAAGGGAATACAGATTTTGGATAACGAGGGAATGAAGAGCTTGACATAAGTTACAACACCTAGGAAACCTCTAACTTCCGTTGGATTTATTGGGGTAGTCCAGGAGATGATTTTGTTGACTTTAGATGGTGCCATCCTTCTTCCGTCCTTGCAGACTTTATGACCAACAATTTCCAAGGCAGGGACACAGGCGGCAAGTTTTGATCCAGAGACAGTAAGGCCAGATTCCTTGATTTGAAACAAAATTCTTTCCAAGACAGTAGCATACTCCCAGATAAATTGTTGGATTCCTGAGTGCCAAGGTAAGAGCTCATTATCATAGTCAGAAACTCAACCTTTAATCCCACCATCATCAATAAAGATACCCGCATGATCCGGGATTTTGTCCTGGAGGATCCACATCATCTGAGCCTGATAGACTGCAACCAAGTTAGTGGCACCTTGAGGCAATTGAGTCAGCTGAAATAAACCAAGGGGAGTATCAAAAGTAGTGAGGGGACAAGAAATAGGATGCAAGGATTGTTTGTCATAGCCACCCATAATGTCACCTAAACCATAGCAAGCTCTCCCAGAGAAGTATTCAACAAATTCTTCAGTGGCAGGCAGCATGCCAGAGTCCTTAATAGTAACTTTATTAAGAGGTTGGAGATCATGAACTACTCTAAGTTTACCATTACTCTTTAGAACACAGAAAAAAGGACTGGAATAGCTAGAAGTCGATTGTTTGTATAAACCGGTTCGGACTTGTTGGCGGACCAACTTGATGAATTTGTTGACTTTAGCAGCAGGGATTGGGATCTTTTTCTTTTGCCAAGGGTCATGTTTAACTACGGGGATGATGTAAGGGAGACCATAGGATTCTTTAAAGAGACCTCTCTCTTCTTCACAGAATGCAATAGATTTTTCCCTTAGAGACAAAATTTTTTTGATAAAATTTAACTCATCAGGAAGAAGCCATCCATCTGGACCAAAGTTGACCACTTTCAGACGTTCTTTAGTGAACCGACCAGAGGGAATAAATGGACCAGTGAGGGATTTGGATAGACCACAGTAAGGATTGCGGGATAGCGGAGGACGCATAAGAGGAGGATTGAGGTTGAGAGGCATTGGTTGGTTGACTGGCTGGACCTTCTTTGCAACTGGTTTGTACTTGGTGGCAAAGGAGAGAAATCCCTGCTTCCTCCAAGCATTGACCAGTGAGATCTGACTATGAAAACTGAGGCCATGTTCCAACATCTTCCAAGTCCAATGTTCTGCTGCGTCCTTGAAAGGTGCCTTCTCCATAAAAGAGGATCCAAAAGATAACACATTGCTCACATGTGTGGCACAGGGTAGAGTTTCAAAAATGACAGTAGTAGAAGCCCTTGGTGGTGCACAATTGGGAGGACTTACTTCTACCCCAGATTGCCTCCACCTAAGACCATACTCCTTCATACCAAAGCCACCAGGAAAAGAATTGAGATCAAGATCTAGTTTAGACTCATTGCTGAGATTCAAAACCGGAATAGAGGATGAGTGATCAGGCTGAAAATAAAAAGGAAAAGAAGATACAACAGATCCAGACAGAGAAGAAATATTTTTGGATTTTTTGGACTTTTCATGTTTTTGGGTTTTGATCTTATTTGGATGAGAAGAAAATGATGAGGAAAAAGAAAAATATGCCTCTGAGGTGGCAGTTGGTCCATGAGTTGAAGTCTGAGGCTGAGAAGAACTACAACTATCAGTAGGGCCAACTATTCTGCTAAAAAATGAGGATGAAAGGAATGAGAGTTTTCTTTCTGCTTTCCTTTCAGGACAGATTTGGGAGGATGACCAGGGAAGTCTCTTTCCCAACAACCAGAATCCAAAGAACAAAGGAGAACTTCAATCTTTCTGCCATCAGCATCAGGGAGGAGAATTCTCTCCCCAACTTGATCAGAAAACATCAGGGTAGCACCAAAGTCCATTAATAAAGGCCTTCCCAAGATCATGGGACCATCCAGACGAGTGATCCAGAAGTGACAGGTGCCAACAATATTTTGACCAATTCAAACAGGAATATCCTCAGCAATACCTACCAGTTCACAGGACTGATTCCCAATTCCATAAACCGCAGAGTTGAAACTGACCCTTGGGCTAAGTTTAAGCTTGCAGGCCATGGAGTCCAAAATCAAGTTGAGCTGAGAACCCAAATCCACAAGGAGAGAAACCGTTTTAGTTGAATCACCAAGACAAAATGGAAGGAAACCAAGAGGACAGGAATACAGGTTGGTATCTGAAGAGGGATCTGTTCCACCAGAATCCTCTATCAGAGTACCAGAGGAGACCTTTAATTCATCCGGACCAATATCCACACGTTGATGAGAAACCAATTTCTTCATCCCTTCTGCCACAGATGGAGAGATTGACAGGAGTTCAGCCACAGATAGATCAGGGATTTTAAGATCAGAAATTTTCTTTAATACTCCTTCCACAGCATTAGGGTATTTGTTGGAGATGCCCTTCTCAAATCAAACTTTGGGCTGGGTGGAGGGAGGAAGATCAGGTGCAATAGGTGATGGAAGAGGATCTGAGGGTTGGGCAGGTTGAAGAGGGGGAGGATCAGAGTTGTCCTGGAACCTTTCCATAAGTGGTTCCCTTTCTACTTCCATGTCTTCCACATCAGAGGAAGGAGGCTCAGGTGAATATTGACGTTTAACGGGTTTTTGCAGAATTGAGGATGGAACAGGAGGAGACTTATGAGGTTTTGGTTCCTCATGGTATTTCCTAGCTGGATTGGATTGATAGGTTCCAGGGAAGCTGGAAGAAGTGATAGCTGGGGGATAACAAGGTTGCAGAGTTCCACAGGATGATTGAAAATCCACAGAGACAAAGGATGCCTTCTTAGGAGTTGGTGGTTGGTATGAGGCCACCACATGACGGATCGGTCAAGAAGAATCAAAAGGGATCAAAGCACCATTAGGAAGGAAAAAATTATTTCCCTTCTACTCTACTAACTTCTCCTACTTGTCCTTCTGGAGTTCAGGACATCTACCAGTACCATGGCCTTCCCTATGGCAATAATAACAGACTATAGTAGACTTAGGAACAGAATTAGCAGGTTTAGGAGTGGCTAAAGAGGATATTTTCTGATCTATTTTATTCTCAAATTCCTGAAGTAATTTAGTGATCTCATCTATAGTAGGTGTCTCCTGGTGGGTCTGAGGATTGGGTTTAGGTCTGGGATTGGCTTCCATCTTATTCATGATTTTGTTAGATGCTTGAAAAGAGGGGGAAAGGACTGGTTCAGTGATTTTAGGTTTTTCAAAGGTGAGAGCTGTTTGACCTTTCATCACTTTATCCACAGTATTCCTAAGAACCATGAAAGCAGGGAGCTTGAACCAATTGTCTCTTGTCGTGATCATGGATCCAGATTTCACCAATTCATCTTGAATTCTTTCCTGCACTCCTGGAGGGAAAGACTGAAAAAATTGCGCTCAAATTTTGTCCAATGTATCAATGTGATTGTTCCAGATAAGATAGGACTGGATAGGGTCCCAAGATTTTCTGAAAGTCTGATAGTCAGAGGCTGAGGAGATACCACCATTTGAGATCCATTGAGAGACTAGGGAATCCAAGTCTTGCAAAGTAAATCTGGCTACATCTATTTTTGCCAATAGGCCAACATAGCCTCCTTCAGGAGCCGCCAGTTGTGAGTTTCAAATCCCTCAAACGATTCAATAACCTCCATAACTTTGTCAGAAGAGATAAAAAACCGTAACTGATAAGCCATATCATATTCACTGGCACCATCCACTTCCACAGCCATCTCATAGGAGTCCAGGAATTGTTCAACATTGGTCCCATTGAAGCCTGAATTTTTGTTCTGAGGTTTGATTTTGACCATCTTGGCCCAAAAAGATAAAGAGGATCCAGCAGATTCCATGTTGAAGGGTTCCTAAGAGATCCAAACAAGCTGAGTTCCAAGGTGGCTCACAAGTGTGGCAAGAGTAGAGTTTCACAAAAACAACAAGGATCTTGCCCAGATGGTGCACAATTGGGAGGACTTACTTCTGGACCAAGCTGCCTCCACAGATCAGATCTGAAAAAATAACAAACAGAAAAATAAAAGAAAAAAATTGGATTGGATTTTGGAGTTGATTCTTCAAGTTGGGACTGTAAATCCCAAGGTTGCTGGTTCAATCCCGGCCCGGGGGACCAAATGTAAGACTCCAAACGGTGCTAGGCCGTGGCAGTTCTGTGGAGGGGAAAGGTGCTGTTTAGGCTGCCCTCCTGAGTGTTACAAAAATATTTAAATGTAACACAGATCAAGGTCCAGAACCTGGTAAATGAGGAATCAAGGAGTAAAGGATAAAGATGATAATATTTTGGTAGCAATGGAACAGCACTATCTGAGACAAGATTATGCAGGGAAAAACTTGAACAAAAGAAGTTAAAGTCCCCTTAGAGTTCAAAGAACAAAAGCTTTTGTATGTAAACAACACCCACACACTGAAAGCTCTGGTCGCCAGCAGAAGATTGGGGATGATCAACTCAAACCCAAGCAACCTCCAGGTTCTCAATGAACCTGCCAAACTCTCCGCAATCAAGCGCTTGAAGGCTACCAGATAACTGTGGGTGGCTGTACAGGACAAAACACAATTTTTAAGAAGCTCTAAAGCAAACAGTAACTGATTTGAAGCAAGGATAACCTCAACACTTCTCAAGGGACTCAAGAGTAGGCTGGCAGAATGCAACTCCAAAGAAGCTAAGGGGAGGTATAACACTCCAGGTCTTAAGCTTAATAAGACCTCTTCAATCAATCGTGATTGGCTCCAGAAAGGTGATCAGGGATCAGTACCAGTATGGTCAGAGAATGGGATCAAGGAGTGGTATAACACACTCATAAAATTCCAACAGACAGAATTTTTCTTCAACCAGCAAGGCTATTGGTTGGTGATAAGGATAAAGGATCAAGGGTTTGAGTATGGAAGCTCAAGGATCAAGGGTGTGCTGATTTCAAGCTGGATGATTCCATGCTCCAATGATTCCATGCTCCAATGATGGATCCAAAAGGCAGGGGAGAGCCCCTCCTTATATGGGCAGGAGGCCCTGTTAGACTATGTACAACGGATTCTACAAATAGAGCAAAAAAGGAAAGAAAATCACGTGGTCACTCGCGTCCGTCCGTGGATGGGCGCACGCAACAATACCGGAATCACCCACCCCTCATCCAAAGGGGGATGGGGTGGGAAAGGGAAATGAACCAAACCGCCGCAGATTTCCGTGGGCGGTAGTTGACACTCTTCACCCCTTGTCCAAAGGCAGAAGTGGGTGGGAGAGCCCCAGGAGAGGTGACGGATGAAGTTTGTGAGAGCGCGGATGGGCAGATAGGAGATTGGCTTGAGATGGTTGAGTAAATCCTGACAGGCTTGGGATTCACGACTGATAGATTGAGTGAGATGGGAGATTTGACGGATCCAAGGATTTGACAAATGCTTGGGGGTACAGTCGGGATGGATTTGGTAAATCATGGATGAGGGCCGCGCGACGGTAACAATGAGGATGAGCGCCGCGCAACGGTAGCAATAAGGACGCGCGACGCGCGATGATGACGGCGCAGATGAGCCTGAGGATGAGTTGGAATTATTATTTTTTTTTCCATTTTTTTTTTTTTTTTTTAGATGCCGGACGGTACGTTTGCGCAACAGTTTATGGATTGAGGTCTTAAGGTGGCCAGGGTGTCCAGGATGGGGAACCACACCGGGGTTGAGGGACTTCATTTGGAGTCGCCCTACCCCCTTTAACTGCCCTGTGTGGGCCTTTGGGCCCCCAAATTGGCCAAATGCCAGAAACAGCGGCCCAAGCAGGCCGCAACATGGGCGACGGCCCCAATGGGCCATCCCAGCCCAATAGCTTGATTATACACACTTTGGCGGGCCAAGTATGTCCAAAATGAACCTTGGGCCCAATAATGCCCATACAAGCCTATTTGGCTGGTGTGGCCCATCCATCCCAATGGGCCTGTGATGGCCCATGTACCAAATGACCTATTTCACATGTTTTTGGGCCAGTTTCCCCAAATCTGCAACATCCATACAGACCTGTGGGGTCTGTGTGGTTATCCAGTGGGACATAGAGGCCCATATGTGCATCCCATTTGGATTACACCTATACATGGCACATATGCAATTGCCTACATATTTTAAAAATTATATATGAATATTTTTTTTTATATTTTTCCTTTTAATTCAATGGATAAATTTATTTTTTAGATATTCATTTTATCTTTTACTTATTTCATTTCATTTCATTTTATTGATTTATATTTTTTTATATTTATACTTTTAGGGTCACCCATACTTTCAATTTAATCAATTAATTCTTTTTTTATTTTTTTTATTTATTTCATATTATTTATTTATACTTTTTTTATATATTTATATTTTGAATTTAACTGATTCATTTATTAATTATCTGTTTTTTAATTTTTTTATTTAAATCAAAAAAAGAAATGAGAGATAATTTTTTTTTTCAAGAATATAACTATATATACATATATTATAACAATGCAACTCAGATGGGTCACAAACAGGGTTTTGCGCCCATTTGCAACCACAGGGTTGCAAATTCAAAATTGGCAAAAAAGTTTATCTCTTCAGATTTTTCAAAATGATCAAGGAAAAAAAATAAAAATGCAAAAATATTTGAGAGGTGGAGTGTTTTTTTTCAGTTTTTGAGGGAAATTTTGAAGGCCTTAAACATGGCCAAAATTTTTCAAAGTTATTTTAAAGGTTTTTGAGATGCCTTCCTATCCCCTATTATTTTTTATTTTTTGACAAAACCCAAAAACTGTGTTTTTGCCAGGTTTACTGCGTGCATTGGGGACGTTGGGGGACATTTTGGAAACATCAAAACCATGTGATTTTTAGGTTTGGGGGCATGTAAAACTCAATGCCCTTTTTTATTTTTTATTTTCATTATTTTCATCATTTTCATTTTTTTTACTTTTTTTACTTTTTCCATTTTTCATTTTTTTATTCTTTTTATATTTTAGGGCATCAATTTTCTCATGGACCCAATCCTTTGTTTCACCAAAAATTATGTCTAAGCGCTGTTGCGCTCCTTTGATGCTACACCAAAAAATACTTTATTTCACAATACTATCAACAAATTTCTTTTTTGTATTTTTGAAGCTGCAGTCTTTTAGCTGGGGTTGGAACCCCCCAAAAAAATTTTTTGTAAATTTTGATCCATTCAGACCCCTCCAAAAATGGAATCCAAAAATAAAAGAATTCAGCAAAAACCAATATTTCAATGGGTTTTTGGATTTTTACTTGCGCTATTTTTATTATTGTTTTTGCTTAATTCAGCTATTATAAATTATAACCAAAATTCCAAGAAATTCCCAATATTTTTTTTTTTTTAGATTTTTTGAATGTATCCTTTGCCCTTAAAAAATCCCATCAAAAAAACCAAAAAAATCAAAAAAAAAAAAACAATTTTCTCATTGGAAACTGGGATCCTTTAATTTGCCTTTTGATTTCATTATTTTTGGTAACTCAAGCTATCAGAAAGCCAAAAAAAAGATTAGCGGAACATTTCAATATTTTTTTTAGAATTCTCTGATGTATCATTTACCTTAAGAAAATCCTTCAAAAAACCAAAGGAATTAAAAAAATTCAATTTTCTCATTGGAATTTTGGATACTTTTTTTGCCTTTTGAATTAATTTTTTTGGAAATTCAAGAATTCAGAAATTTTAAAATAAAAAAAATATCTTCTTAACAAGAAGAAAATTTAAGGATGCAAATATTAAATTCTATTCAACTATGATTTCTTTATGTTTCTACTTGATTTTCTTGAACGGAAAAAAACCTCATTACAAAGCTCTAAATTTTTTTGAATAATGGTTTTCCAAAATTTGGAATCCTTGGTAACAAATCTTTTCCAAAATTGATATAACCTGGGAGCTGGCCAATGATCATACTTGAACTTGAATAAGACTATATGTGTGAAATCTTTTAAAGGAATGAAGCAAGTAGGAGAAGATTTAGAAATTGGAATGGGAGGGTAATTTAGTTTAAGATAAGTGCAATTCATTAAAGAAGAAAACATAAAAAAAAGGGAAACTTTTATGTTTCAGCAAGAAGGAAAACATGGCATTGTAATTAATATAAATATTTATGGGAGCTGGGCCAGAAAGGTGGTTCAGTTGTCTTCTTGCTTCTTGGAAACCCCAGATTTCATGCAGTAATATTCCATCCTTGAAAATTGGGGTTTGATCCAGCTCTTTCACCATTTCTTTCCTGACTTCAATCCAGTCTTCTGAGTCCCTCCCCAAACAAATGGCTGCTGGTCTAAAGCCACATTTCTCATCCACTATATCATCTTGAACATGTGAGATATGTGGAATGGCTGTTTTTGGGGAAATGAAATCTTTTTATTGGAACTAAAACCAAAAATTTTCATCTTCTGAATCTTCCCCTTCATCCAGAATCTGGCACCTCATTGTCTTTTGAATATTTCTCTTCAGTCTGAAATTCACTCTATGTTATAAGAATGACAAGGACTCATTAAAAAAACAACCCATTGCAGGAAAAATAGTTATAGTTATAAAATTACCTCATCCTCTGATTCCTCCTTCTTTTTTCCCATCCCCTTCCTGTGGATTGCCTTGCATCTTCTTGAAACATGAAAACATAAGAAAAAGAGTTGATTATGAAAGTTGACATATTTTTTGTCCAAAAAAATTGTTACTGACCTTTGAATTTTCTATAAGTTTCTTCTTTGGCCTTCCTTTCCTATTGGTTTCTCCTAAATATTCAAAGCCAGATGGATACCTTTTGCTTGAGGACTGAGAGATCTTCTTGAAATTATTGGCTGCTCCTTTGTTTCTTCCTCTTACTTTGTATCTTTGAGTGGAATTTGGCTCTTCAATCAGTTTAAGTTGATCTCTGCAACTGTAAAGCTTCATGCTTTCACCCAGATAATATAGCTGTTCTCCAGATGGCAACTTGCTGAACTATTCAAAAATTTCAGTGAAATATAGTTTTTCATTACTTTATTTGGTTGGAATCCAAATTTTTATGAATCTTCAGTTTATTCAGGGTTCAAATTTAACTGGAGAAAGGAAAATAAAAATCAATCAGGAAATCATTCATTTTGAGCTTGAGCCCCCCCCCCAAAAAAAAAGAGAAAAAATTACTGAGATGGGAGCTTTGAAATTCTGTTGAAGATGAAAATCATCAATTTGGAATATTTCACCCTTTCTGATGGCCAAATTGACTTTTTGAACACATGGTATACCCATGTAAGAAGAGTAATCACAGTTGTTTCAAGTGGTGGAACAACCAGGAACTTGATTAAATGGATGAATGATTTTGAGGGGAAATTGGATGATCTTTCCAGAAAGATGATCCAAAAAGTGAGGCAAACCAATTAGATGCTTGAATTCTTGCTGAGAGGCTTCAATGGCTCTCTCACAGGTTTGGATGGTGATGGAACTGTAAATTTTTTGAACTAAAATATAGAAATATCCAATAGAAGAATTTATGAATCTTCTAATGTAGGAGTGAGAACCTTCTATTTCTGATGTACTTGTGTTTCCAAAGTGAAATTATTTTTTTTCCAAATAGGAGACAAATTTTATTTTTAGAGGAATGCAGTTTTCAAGAAGTTAGTCAGAAGTGGGAGGATTCCAGAACAGAAAAAGTTTTGTGATTTTTTTTGATAGCTTGATTCAGATTTTTAATAGACCAACTGATGCCATGGTGTCTGGAATAGCTTTGATTCACATTCAGATTTGAAGTGCTTCCAGAAATCAGTTTGAATATTCTTGAAAATATGCCAGACAAAGAGAGGATGATGAGAGGAAGGGAAAACAACTTCAATTGAACTAATGAGTGCTTTTTCCTTGTCTGTCACAAACACACTGGGTTCTTTATCTTGAAGTATTTCCTGAAGTTGAGTCAGGGCCCAATCATAGTTATGTTTTTTCCCTTGAGATAAAATACATCAGGCAACTGAGAATCTTCTAGAAGAATTGTTGAACCCAATAATATGAAGAAGGGGCATTCCAAATTTTTTGATTTTATATTTAAATTCCATCATAATAAGAGTAGGGAAAAGTTTGAG
The DNA here is from genome assembly GCA_025617555.3 of Puccinia polysora. NCBI lineage: Eukaryota > Fungi > Basidiomycota > Pucciniomycetes > Pucciniales > Pucciniaceae > Puccinia > Puccinia polysora. Next base: position 4,987,750 of record CM062638.1, on the reverse strand, counting down.
AACTTTCATGGAATCAGGATGTGAAATGAATAATGAAGTAATTTGACCTTTCGCATTTTTCATTTTTTAGTAAAAAGAAAAATTCAAGAGTTCCCATATGAGTTCTTCCACAGGATTTTTCCATCAAGGGAATTTTTCTCATTTGGGATCTTTTGTTGTAAATTGTGGGAGATTTGTATGGATAAGTGATGATGAGTTTTTTATAAGAGAGTTGAGCATTTTTAAAGGGGAAAATCCTCCTTTGTATAAATTTTAAACCACCTCCTTTTTCTCTCCTTAGATTCTTCTGTGGATGGCATGTGTGGAAGGATCAATTCAAGGTGGATGGTTTTGCTCTGGACATATAACCTTCACCACACAAAAACCCAATCTTTGTGAAAAATTCCCTGATAAACTGAAAGGAAAATTTTTCTTTCTTAATTTTTTTAATTTGGTGGTATCTTTTCTGGGTT
>CM062638.1:4909798-4979798 GCA_025617555.3 Puccinia polysora | reverse complement strand
ACCACCAGAAACAGCCTCTGGACCTTCCTATGAAGCACTCTGATACTCCTTTTGCCACCATTCCAACCATACAACACAAATATACACACCAACAGAAGTAGGGGCTCATGCAGCCAAGTATGTCTCAGTCCTCACCAACCAGCAATAACAACTCAGTACAAATGAATTTGTATTGAACTTCCAAAACCAGATAGGGCCTCTAAACCGTCCTCAAAAGCACTTTGATACTCATATTTCCACCATTCTAGCCATACAACACTCATCTATGCACCAACAAAAGCAGGGGGCCATGCAGCCAAGTATTTCTCAATTCTCACCAAACAGCAATAACAACTCAGTACACATGAACTTTATGGAAATTAAACCTTTGAAAAGTCTCCTGAAGCACTCTTATACTCATTTTGCAACCAAATCAACCACACCACACCTGCAAGCCACAGTCTCAAGTCACCCAAGGTAAAATGCGGTAACACAGCATACCTCATATCTCAACAGCTAATTCCACTGAAACAGCATGCAGGAAGTTCCTTAAAAAGTTTATACATGATAAGGGCTCAGAAGATTCCTCAGAAACACCCAAAAAAGTAGTATTCTCTCACTTCAACCATGAAAGTTTTACAATGTCAGTTAGCAAAGAGGGCTTGCATCTTCCAAGCATGTTTCATGCTTTTCCAAACCAGAAAAATTAACTCAAGCTGCAGGGAACTTCTGCATCATTTTTTATACACAATAATCACTCAGAAGAATCAAAATCTCAAAAATATTATCCAATAACTCATATCTTAGCCTGATTATCAGAAATTATGCTAAAAAATACAGCTTTCTCTCAGCCTGATTTACACATTTTCTCACCAGAATAATTTTTCTCATGTAAATGTACCCTCCTGTGTTTCAAAAGTGCAGACAGAGGCTCAGAACCGCACTCAGGGGAGCCCTGAGCATCCTCTGAGGAATTATTTGTCTATTTAGGGGGGGCTCTTTTGCCATCTCCAATTTTTCTAGCATTTCATCTTACCCATTGCTTATGCCTAACCTACCTAGCACCAGATTATCAGTAAGCCAGAATCAAGTAAAAATGAAATAAAGGATCAAATACAAAATTATGATTGACCATTTGAGCCAACCCCAGTAGCTCTTGAAGAAGGTTTCTTCAGAAAGACCTGTTATTCAGCATCTATTATCAAGATGAGAAACCATTTTTTTTCAATCAGTAAATTTATATGAAAATAGGAGCACAACAGAAAATGTCAGCTTGCTACTATTGCAGAGCAAGCTGCAAAAGTAACAAAAATAACATTAAAATAATAATATTAAAATTAACCTAGGAAGGAGTAGGGAAACCATGAATATTATCGCAGAATTGGATTCTCCACCCAAAATTGGGTAGGGTCACTCACTGACTCCACCCTTGAAATCCAACTCCTTATATTTTTAAATAATTAAGAAAGGAAAGACCAAAATACCACGGCACCACTATGGTACTTTATTGGCTAATTAAATATTTCACATGTATTTTCATGTATAGGTTTCACACCTAAAATTCAGTCAGAATTTAGGTGTTGTGTATACTTTAGGAGTTACAGATGGAAATGTGTTCTTTCACAATTCCCACACGCAGCCGCCGCAGCCAATACACCCGCGCACCTCTGAGCTGCAGCACTTTCACCCTGTCAAAGCCATGTACGCAGCCCCAGTCCTCTGACAAGTAAGCAGCCACAGGACTACAAGTTGACAAAGTGACAGGCGGCCTGAGAAACCTAGGTACCGCATAAGCATGCTACAACCTACACGGGAACGTTCTACATATGTAATAAATGTTCACGTGGATAGCAGATAGTCTAAAAATACATAAAAGTATATAAAAATACCTAAATAACCTTTATACATATTTTCTATTAAAAATAATTTAAAATACCAAGAATGTCGAAAATGAGATAAGGACTATTTCTAATAATATATTGAAATACTTCAATATAAAACTATGAGAACTACAAGATATCAGTATTTTCGTGACATACTAAAAAAACTAATTATGTAAAAATATTACACAAATACTCATGACTTATATTTTCAAATAATTATTTTTAGTAAAATCAACTAAAATTTGAAAAGAAGGAGTAAAATCAATATCATGACTTTACTCCAATTATTTCATACATAATGAGAACTCACCTGAAATCAGACTATCTGTAAGAATGTCTATTAAAATAATTATTAACTTACTGGGAACATTTACTAAGGATAATTAATTAAATAATTAATAAAATGAACAGATTAGTGTTATTCACACATCCAAACATCAATTATAAAGTAGAATAGTTACCATACCCTATGGAATTAGATGTTACCCGTGCTACAGCACAAGGAACACGTGAAAGGCTACCACTGTCTACCCTGCTAGCCTCAGTGTCTATCCCTTTGAGGCCCTGTATCCCTCAGAAGGACAATATTGGGACCCAAAAAGCTATAAATAAAGAGCTCTTTTGAGGAGATTGATACCCAGAGACCCATTTATATTTGCATCCAGACACCATGCCAAGGTAATCAAATACTTATAAAAAATAATTAAGTGATTTATGGCTTTAGTCTGATTAATAATATCCATCCCCAGCCCTTTTTATTAATTTAAAATGCTGAACAACCTTATAACCCCAGTAAAAAGGTTTATCCCATTGGTGCATGTCCCAAACAGGTACCCAAAGGATTTAATAATATACCAGTGAGTCTTATTATCCTTTCTCTGTCGTGGAAGCTTGGTTAAAAAGCCCTGAAACTCCACTGTGTATTTTATATCCATATTATCTTTGGGCAATAAATCCTTTAAGAATATAAATTAAAGGTTCCAAAGTAACCAGGCCTATGTGTATTCATACTGAATTCCCTGAAGAGAGGTGTTAAAGATGCCCAATATAATTTTGGCCCCTATATTAAAATATTTAATAATCAATCTATTTATATTGATTTATAAAAATAACCCATATCCAAACCAATCAACCTTGTAATAAGCTTTATCCGAATATTTTAAGGATTTTTGCTGCATTAATTGAATAATATATTTATTATTTACTCTATCACCTCTGGTAGCTAAAGGATAGCAAGGATCTTGGCATCCAGGAGGCTGAAAATTTGGGGTCTGGATGGGAAATATTCCATTTTATTATATTTAATACCTTGGACCAGACATTTCACGTAAAATTAAATCAAAGATAATTTATCTGACTTTTTAACTGTGATTTATTGTTAAGTTATTTTGCAGTGGATTTAAAAACCAATGCAGAATTTATAATATATTATTTAAATCTTTTAAAGATAAGAAAAGAAGAATAAATTAAAAATTATAAATCAAATGGTTGGGAAGCTTTAACTTAAGCTGAGCAACTTGATATTTCTTCTGCACGTAAACACTTAGATAAACTCCTTGAACAAGAAGATCTTGAGAAGCGTATCAACTTCCAGGCCTGATTAAGGAAACCAAAAGCTTGGAAGAAATACAATATAAATTTCTTTTCAAAATATAAAAGTAAGTATAAAACTTGTATTACCACATTATTTTTATTAAAATAATATTAATATATTTTGTTGACCAATAAAATATCTTTTCACCATCAGTGAACCCTCCTATTCCAGAAACCACCGTCACTGAAGTTGTTTTATTGGACCAAGAAGTCCCAGATATCACTGGACGCCCTGAAAGTATTGATTGGGCGGTTGAAGACCTCATTGGAACACACCAAGAACCCATAGGATTACCTATTAAGGACCAATTGAATCCCAATGAAGTCCTGGTACCTTTGAATATCAACTTAAGTAAGTTTTAAACAAACTTATTTTTACGGATTTTTCTGTAGAAAAATACTTATAAACATTTTCTTTAATATGAATAGACGTAAAACAAGAGCCTCAGGGAGAATTCCCTCCTATGGATCTTTGCCAGGAGGCCCCAGTAACCGTGAGAGCACCAATAATGACAACCATGAGGGGACTGGAACCCATGAATCAAATTTTGGTGGACAGGGAACAGCCCCAAGTACTTTTGCCCTACCCCAACCTAGAGCCGGAGAAGGTAGTAGAATTAAGCCCCCCTCCATTACAAGAAGGTTCCCTGCAGCCACCCCAGCACAATCTGGCCAAGGAAGCCAGGATCAAAGACTTAGTCAGAGAGCATGTGAAAAATTGGGAAGAGTTCAAAGAAGCCCAAGCCAAGGAGGACATGGTATCTATGAAAAAGATAATCTCCCAGGCAAAAGCTACCCAGATGGCTCTTCAGAAAATGATTCCAAGTAAAGAGGTAAAATCCTACATAGAAAAGTGTAATCCTTGGGATCAATTAGCTCAACTGAAAGGCAGAGGATCAGGAAAGAAGAGATCTTCTTCCCATCCAAAGACAAAGGGAAAGAAGAATTGGGATCAGATAATATCCTTATCTCAAAAGTGGAAAAAGGTGTAAAATAATTAGCCTCTAATTCTGAGCCCAGTAACTTGTCTAAACCAACCTCTGATGTAATTAATTACTTTTCTAATGATATGCGCCATAATTTCAAGATTTTTTGTGGAACGTTTGACAGTGTTTACACCCAAATGGATAAGTTAAACCTGGTAGTAGCCAAATTAATTAATAACCAAACAAAAAATGTAGGAATGGAAGATATTAAAGAACATACAGAAAAATTATTGGAGACAATTAATCAAGGTAAAATTAGAAAGACTCAAAAAATTGAGAATATGCTATCAGGTATCCAAGAAGATTTTATTATGTCTTTTCAACCTTCAAAAGAAGAATTAATAAATACTACTAACAGCTCCATTCTGTCCCTTAGTGAGAAATTAGATCTGCTTAATAATGAAGTGGACCTGAAACTCAATCTGATTAAGAATGATATTAGAGAATTAAAAGTCTGTCTGACCAACCCCTTGGGGAGTACCACAGAGGAACCCAAACCTCCCAAAAAAACAACTACTCCTTATGCACCACCCTTACTATGAATGCATATGAGAGACACCTTCAGGCCTAGTCCTACTCCTGAAATGGAACAAGCCCTCAAACTTTTACCCCCAATTTCTGAATGGCCTAAGTTCTCCAGTGAAGGATAATACAATCATATAAATTTCATTAAATTTATTGACTATACCATTAACTCTTATGACCTACCAGAAGCTTTAGCTGTAGTCAGACTTCCCAGACTATTTGAAGGAGTAGCTTTAGACTGGTTTATTAGTAAAAGAGAAGAATTGGGATCCTTACCATGGAATTCTTGGAAACTTTTAATTAAAGAACAATTTGCTTCTAGAATGTGGAAAAGAAAATTGATGAAAAATTTCGAAAATTCCTCATTTGATCCCTCCAAAGATAAGCCTCAGAAATGGTGCTTCCTCAACTTTTTTCCTGGAAATCTTAACCATAGTGTAAGATGCAGGATGAGTATGGATGCTGACTTACCAACTCTAATTTATGTGTTAGAAGAAGTCATAGACATGAATGGGTTAGACAAGAAGTTTCCTTCTAGACCTAAAGAGAACTTCAGTATTAACAAAACCAGAGAACAACCCCCTCTGATAAACATCTCTGACAATAAGAAACCTAATAAGAACAGGGATAAAGAGAGAATTCCTGGAACCTTTTGGAACTGTAACAAGACAGGAAATATGAGACAAGACTTCCCATTAACAAAAAGAAAGATAGCAGTCTTGGAAGGAGAGCAGGAGGTTGAAGGTAATCAGAACTATGAAGATATAGCTGATACTGAAGGATCCCTTTCTGACATGAATTGATCCTGAACAACACTTTTAATGTAATAGAAGGAGATATAGGCACTTCTATAGAAATCAATATCATCCATGGTGACTCTAGTTTGCTCCAACAATGGGACCCTACCATAATTCCTAGAAATATCATGGATTTTGAACCATTAGAAGTTAATCCTATGGGTGGTAAGAGTTATGCTACTGGTCAAACTTGTTATGTAACAGGATTGTATAAAGACAGACCTATAAGGTTACTACTTGATAGTGGGGCTTTTTGCTCATGTGTCTGTACTGAATTCTTAAACAAATGGGATCCCAACTGGAAAAAACACCTTTTTCCTGTCCAAAAAGCCAAGTTTAGCTCTTGCAACTCCACCATGAATGCTATTGGAGTATGGACTGCTCCTATAATATTACCCCATACTAAAGGATCTTTGAGAATACAGGTGGAATTTGTAGTATTGCTCAATGGATTATGTGACTACCTGATAATAGGAAATGATGCTTTATGTCTATATGGCATAGATGTGTTCCAGAGTAAAGGGAGGTACTTCACAGTGGGTGGTAATTGGGAGAAGAAGTTTAAGATATGCTCCATCCAATATAACTTCCCTTCTTCCACTTACAAAAAGAATTTAGAAGAATTAAATCAAGAATACTTCTCTCAAGAATCTCTAAATATGAAAATTTCTGAGGAACAGAAGAAAGATATATTGACAGTCTGCTTTGAGAACCAAAATGCTTTCTTTACAAAAGATCACCCCATTAGTGATATCAAAGGACATGAAATGTTATTAATGTTGACTATTAAGTTTCCTTACCCTCCAAACCTAAGAAGACCAGCTTATCCCTGTAGTCCTAAATCTAGAATAGCTCTTGAGGAACATATCCAAGAACTGATCAACTTACAAGTATTAAGGAAAGTAGGGTGCAATGAACAAGTAGATGTGACCACACCTGTAATAATAGTTTGGCATAATGATAATTCAAGAATAGTAGGAGACTTCAGAATGCTCAATAATTATACTCAGGCAGATTATTATCCTATACCCTGGATTGATCATGCTCTAAATAACTTGTCCAAAGCCAAATATATCACTACTATGGATATGCTTAAAGGTTTCCACCAGATACCTATAAGCCCTGAAAGCAGAAAGCTCATGAGAATAATCTGTCATTAGGGAATATATGAATATCTTAGGATGCCCTTTGGTATAAAGAATTCCCCATTGCACTTGCAGAGAAAAATGGATACAGTTCTAGGTACTTACATCAGACCAGGGTGGATGATGGTATATATAGATGATGTTATCATATATTCTGATGATTGGGATACTCATCTAAACCAAATAAGATTAGTACTCCAAACTATCTCCAAAGCAGGATTAAAAGTGTCCATGAAGAAATGCAATTTTTGATATGGAGAATTGAAGGCTCTAGGGAATATAGTCTCTGGTCTAACTCTAGCTGCTGATCAAAATAAGATAGCTGCTTTTATGAACAGAACCATGCCTCAGAATAAAACAGAGTTACTTTCATTCATTATTTTTTGCAGTTACTTCAGAAATTACATCCCAAAGTTTTCTATGCTAACTAAAAGTCTGTATGAAATGTGCAACAAAAAACATTCTCTTTGAATTGACACATGAGAGATTGAAAAACTATGAGGAATTAAAAATGACCATGAATTTCACCCCTTTACTCATTCAACCAGATTACTCCAAACCCTTTAAAATTTACATTGAAGCCTGTATGGAAGGGTTAGGAGCTGCTTTACATCAAGAAATAATAGAAGAAGACAAGCCAGTGGAGAAACCAGTACTCTTCATATCTTGACAGATCAAAGACACAGAAAGGAGATATGGAGCCAGTCAGATGGAATGCTTGGCTCTAGTATGGGCTCTAGAAAAGCTACACTATTACTTAGAAGGCACCACTTTCCAATTAATCACAGACTTTAATGCTGTAAAAACTCTCATGAACATGAAGACCCCAAGCAGACATATGCTCAGGTGGAAAATTGCTATACAACAGTATAGAGGCCACATGACTATAGTACACAAAGCTGGAGCTAAAAACCAGAATGCTGATAGTCTAAGTAGGAATTCTTTGCCTAATGACTCTAGCAATCCAGCATATGACCCTGAGGATCAGGATATCTTTCCTATCTTGAACATCAATCTTGTTGCATTAGATTCTCCGATCATGGGGATCCACTTATGTGAATTAGATACTTCTTTCTTCAATCTAGTAAGAGACAACTACTCAAAGCTGCTGATTACCATTATGGAATGTGAATCTGCAGAAGCAGCCCTGATAAATAGTTTACCTGCTTCATTACTTAAACCCTATAAAGCAGGAAGGTTTACTTTTTGGGATGGTCTCCTTTACTAAAGACAACAACATTCCAGTGTATTGGTACTAAGTAACAAAGAACATATACAACACATACTCCAGGAATGCCATGAAAACTTTTCATCAGGGAATCTTTCCACTGAAAAACCCTTGGAGAAGGTGAAACATACTTCTTGGTAGATAGACCGGAAATAAATCACTATTAAGTATGTAACTAGCTGTGAGACTTGCCAAAAATCTAATAAAACTACTGGCAAAAGGTTTGGACTCCTACAGAAGATCTCTTAACCCAAAACTAGATGGGAAATCATTAATATTGATTTTTTCACTGGCCTCCCCCCTAGAGGTACACATTCATATAACTCTGTCCTGGTTTTAGTTGACAGATACTCCAAAAAGGAAAAATTCTTACCCAACCACATAGAAGAAAGTGCTATGGATGTAGCTTTAATTTTTTGGAATAGGATTATAGCAGATGTTGGTATACCCAAGATTATAATCAGTGACAGAGATCCAATATTCACCTCGAAATTTTGGAGGAATCTACATCATATACTGGGTACTGCTCTAGCATTTTCTACAGCATAACATCCCCAGACTGATGGATTAGCTGAAAGAATGATACATACCCTGGAAAATATGTTAAGAAGGTTCTGTAGCTTTGGTCTAGAATACAAGAACTCAGATTGTTATTTCCATGATTGGGTAAGCCTACTCCCAGCTCTAGAGATGGCTTATAACAGCAGTAAACATTCTACTACCAAAGAAGCCCCTTACATACTAGAAAGAGGATGGATTCCAAAACTTGCTAGGAATAACTTAAACTATGACTTAGCCACCATTCATCCAACATCTTTTGAATTCAAGAAAATGAGAGACCTGGCAAATAATTATGCTCAGAAATTTGTAGAAGAATCAGTGGAATACAACAAACAGAGATGGGACAAATCACAAAGAGAAACTGACTTTAAAATAGGAGATCAGATCTTGATATCCACTGCCAACTTCAAAAATTTAGCAGGTAACAGAAATCTGTAACCAGTCTTTTTTGGACCATTTGTTATCAAAAAGATGCATGGAAAAAATTCTGTAGAAGTAATCCTGAGTGAAGAATTATCAAGAAAAAACCCAGTATTTCCTGTCAGCCTAGTAAAACACTTTCAACCAAGAGAAGGTAGCAACCTCCCTCCAGCAATGATCCCAATAGAACCTCAACCTGTGAAAAAAGAAGGGAAAGTCAGCAGGATATTGATAGACAAGAGAGAGAGAGTTCAAGGAAAAGATGTTAGACTATACATAATGAGATACAAAGGATAATCTGCAGAAAAAAATGAATGGTTACCAGATAATAATAGACCTGATGGACCAAAACATCTTAGAAACTACAGAGCCAGAAAAAGGAACTGAAACACACCTTGTAAGAATCCAAAAGGTGCTAAGACGCAGGCAGTTCTGTGGAGGGGAAAGGTGTTGTTTAGGCTGCCCTCCTAAGAGTTACAATAATATTTAAATGTAACTGGAATCAAGGTCCATGAACTTGTAAATAAGGAATCAATGTAAGGGATGAGTTTGGGAATAGTTGGTAGCAAAGGAATCAACACTATTGAGGCAAGATGGTGGAGGGGAAAGACTTGAACAAAATAAGTCAAAGTCCTGTTCAGAGTTCACTGGAACAAGGCAGTTGCAAGTAACACCACCCACAAGCTAATAACTCTAGTCGTCAGAAGAAGATTAGGAAGGATCAACTCAATCCCAACCAACCTCCAGGCTCTCAATAAAACTTCCCAACTCTCCGCAATCAAGAGCTTGAAGGGTACCAGATAACTATGGGTGGCTGTAAGAAAGAAAAGAAATTTGTTTGTGAAGCTCTAGAAGCAAAGAAATAACAGATTTGACCAAGAATAACCCCACACTTCTCAAGGGACTCAAGAGTAGCTTTGCAGAATTAAATCTTTAAGAATAAAGGGAGGTATGACACTCCAGGTTTTAAGCTTAATGAGACCTCTTCCATCAATTGTGATTGGCTCCAGAAAGATGATCAGGAAGGATCAAGACCAGTATGGTTGAAAAAAGGGATCAAGGAGTGGTATAAAACACTCAAGAATTCCATAAGAAAGAATTCTCTTTAAACAGCAAGGCTATGGTTGGTAATAAGGATCAGGGTCACAGATAGATGGATCAAAAATTTGATTATGGAGGCTCAAGGGATCAAGGGGGCAATCATGGATATACCCAGGATGAGGATCAGGATGAAATTACTATGATTACGTGGGGGACATACACACACACTCCCATGGATGATTGGAAAAGGCAGGGGAGAGCCCCTCCTTTTATAGACAAGAGGTCTGTAGACTATTTACAAGAGATATTTACAAATAGAGCGGAATTTATTTTTCCTTTTTTGATTTTCATGAGAAAACAAAAGAAAAATAAGAAACAAACAAACACTCAGAAAAAAAGAAAAGTTGAATAAAGACCCCGGCACGGGCAGGAGATTAGCTAGTGAGGAGTCTGCAGACAAGCTGACGGGCCCGGGCAACAGTTGAGACCCGCGGAAGATACTTGTGAGCTCATGTGGTGGATCAAAGGGTAGTGAAAAGGTTCCAACAACCGCAAGCAATGCTTGCAGTCATTGGCCAATTGATTGAGATTGGGGATTGGGGCAAGGAATGATTGAAGAGCAATAGGAACTTGGTCAGAACCTCATCATCCAAGTTGGTTTTGATGGTTGTTGCATGTGGTCCTTTGGAGTGAGTTCAAATGAGTAGGATAAATTGGCAATGAGGGTGACTTGGAGTAGTGGATTGATTAGGATGGGATTGGTTTGATCAGATAGTATGATCACTGACAACTGCAAGCAACGCTTGCGGTCATTGATCAATGGCAGAAGCCCTTGATTGATAGGATGACAATGAGCAGATCAAATGATGGTTATGACAATTATGAGATCAAAGAATGGGATTTGGATGATGATAGGTTTCTTTTTGGTTAGGAACTCATGATGAGATGCTGATGAGGATGATGGATAGTTTGATGATGATGATGGGGTCAATGGCCGTCCGCAAGCGCGTTTGGAAAGAGAAAAAAAGAAAAAAAGGGAGATTGTAGGATGAGGAGTGAAGCAAGGAGGACTTGAACACTGGGCACAGGGTTCTAGGCACTGAGAGATCTTCCTAGACAACTAGGAGAAGGGAAAGCTGAGAGTTAAAAACTGAAATAGTAAATCATTCCGGATTAGTTTTTTTTTTAAGTTGTATTGATGGATAAGGGAATGTCAAAAAAATCAAATTCAAAAAATTTCCATAATTCATAAGGTGTCCCAGATTGGTCACCACATCTCTCCCCAACTTACAGACTGTCCCTAGTCTGCATCTTGAACTTGAAGATATAAAGAGGAGTAAAAAATACAAGGAAATTGAACAGAAAATTGGCCATTTTTTGATCTTGAGAGGGAATTGAAAAGTTTGGAAAAATATCTTGATCCATCCAAAAGAGACCTAAAATTGGTAGAGATAAAACACAGAAGGTGTCCCAGGTGCTCACGTATGAGGCATACAGTAGAGTTGACAACAAAAATGCAGCAAATAACCCTGGTGGTGCATAATTGGGAGGACTTACTTCTAAGACAAGTTGCCTCCACAACAATGCAACTTCTTGAATTGATCAGTAGAGAACCTTCTGGCCATTTGAATACCATCCAGCTCCTCCAAAACATAAGATCAACCTCTAACTTGGCAAACCACCCAATAAGGACCATTCCAACAATTTGAGAAAATCTTGCCCCATTGGGTCTCCAAAGATTGATTATAAGCTAAAACTACATCACCAGGGTTCAGGGAGTCCCTGATTTGATTGGATTGCTTTTCCTCAAAATACTGGACTGATCTTGCTCTGGAATCCATCATCTTCTGATAAGCTTCATCACAAACATCTTCACTTTGCTCCAGTTGCTTGGATCTAGCAACTAATAGATCAGCAGTTGAGGAAACCTTGTCCCAAGGGATTCCCAAGAAAGATTCCATTTCCAGATCCAAAGGGAGAACTGCTCTTTGGCCAAAGATGATTTTGTAAGCTGAGTAACCAGTAGTCCTTTTGGTTGAGATTTAATCAGAGAAGAGAACAAGAGGAAGGAATTTGCAACAATGCTTGCCACTTTCACCAGCAAGCTTAACAAGTGCAGCCTTCAAAGGTGCATGGCCTTGTTCCACCATGCCTTGGCCTTCAGGATAATAGGGAGTAGTAAATCTATGTTGTCCAGGGAGAGATTGTATCATTTCAGCAAGTTTGCCTTCAAATTTGGAGCCATCATCAGTAGAGTAAGATCAAGCCAGGCCATAATGCATTGTCCCGGTCTCATAGAGGAAATCTTCCACTGATTCAGAGCTAAGATTCTTAAGAAACTTTGCTTCAACCCATCCAGAAAAATCATCTCTAGCCACAATGAGGTACTTAGCACCACCTGCCTTAATATGAACCACATTCATAGCAATCCTTCCAAAGACAGTGGACTCCCCAGTGGGATAACAAAATTCAGCTGGACGTCTAAGATCACTTTTTTGACAAATTTCACAACTCTTGCACCATTGGGAGGTGGATTTCTTCAGAGATGGCCACCAGAATTGTTTGGATAATTGTTGATAAGTTTTGGTTTCCCCACAATGAGCAAGACCTTCATGGAGACTTTCAAGGATAGGATCTTGTTTAGAAGGGATAGTAACAACAATAAGAGCACAAGGATTTCCTCTTTTCATAAGCCTAGAGCCTTGGAAAAGAAATTAGAGAACTTTCTTTTAAGAGACTGAAATTCTTCAGGAGAGAGATCAGGAGGTTTTTGGAGTTAAAAGTTACTGCTCTGATTTAAGCCACAAGCCTTGTTGAAAGCCAGAATAATCTTGAGAAGATAAAGAGAAGACAGGTTGGATTAAAGGTTCTTCTTCATCAAAATCAGTTCCAACATCAGATTCATTGTCTCCAAAAGGTTGTCAAGATAAACCATCAGGCATAGCCAAAGATTTCCCAGGCCTTTGAAAAATATCAAAGGAAAAAAGCTGGATAAAGGCCATTCAACAAGTCATAGGAGCATTGGGGAGACTAGGAGCATTTATCATTTCAATGATGGATTGAGCATCAACTTGTAGTTTGAAATGTTTGCCCCAGAGAAAAGTTTGAAGTTTCTTAATCATTTGAGCCACACCACAAAGTTCCAATTTGGGCTGAGAATACCTAGACTCTACATCTGGAAATAGAAAAGATTCATAAAGAGCAGGACGGTCCCAACCATTCTCATCTTCCCGAGTAAGGACAGCCCCAACAGATTGATAACTAGAATTGACAGCCAGTTTTATCTTTCAATCTCGAGGTCCATAGGAGATCTTTTTCAAGACTATGTCCTTTGCAACCATCATTTTGAGCAACTGGAAAGAATGTTCACAATCTTGGATCCAAATCCATTCAGCATCTTTTCTGGTTAGAAAACATAAGGGTGCAGATATTTTGGATAAGGATGAGATAATGATTCTAACATAAGTTACAACACCTAGGAAGCCCCAAACTTCAGTGGGATTGATTGGAGTAGGCTAAGAGATGATCTTGTTGACTTTGGCTGGTGCCATCCTTCTTCCTTCCTTGCAGACCACATGACCAACAATTTCCAGAGCAGGGACACAAGCAGCCAGTTTGTATCCAGAGACAGTAAGGCCAGACTCCTCAATTTGAAACAGAATCCTTTCCAAAGTAGTAGCATATTCAAAAATAAAACAACAAATTCCTGAATTCAAAGGTAAGAGCTCATTATCATAGTCAGAAACTGGACCTTTAATTCCACCATCATCAATAAAGATACCAGCATGATCAGGGATTTCATCCTGGAGGATCCACATCATATGAGCCTGATAGACTGCAACCAAATTAGTGGCACCTTGAGGCAATTGAGTAAGTTGAAATAAACCAAGAGGAGTATCAAAGGTAGTGAGAGGGCAAGAAATAGGTTGTAAGGATTGTTTGTCATAGCCTCCCATAATGTCCCCTAGACCATAGCAAGCTCTCCCAGAGAAAGATTTGACGAATTCTTCAGTAGCAGGAGGAATACCAGAGTCTTTAATAGTAACTTTATTAAGAGGTTGGAGATCATGAACTATTCTAAGTTTACCATTACTCTTGAGGACACAGAAGACAGGGCTGGAATAACTAGAGGTTGACTGCTCATATAGGCCATTACAAACTTGTTCTTGGACCAACTTGATGAATTTGTCCACTTTAGCAGCAGGGATAGGGATCTTCTTCTTTTTCCAAGGATCATGTTCAGCTACAGGGATTATATAAGGGAGGCCATAGGATTATTTCAAGAGACCTCTCTCTTCTTTGCAGAAAGCAATAGATTTTTCCCTTAGGGATAAGACATTTTTGATCAAATTTAACTCATCAGGAAGAAGCCATCCATCTGGACCAAAGTTTACCACATTCAGATGTTCTTCAGTGACTCATCCATTTGGCACAAAGGGACCAGTAAGAGATTGAGGAAGACCACAGTAAGAATCACAAGATAAGGAAGGACGCATAAGAGGAGGATTGAGGTTGAGAGGCATGGGCCGGTTGACTGGCTGGACCTTCTTGGCAACTGGCTTGTACTTGGTGGCAAACAGGAGAAGTTCTTGTTTCCTCCAAGAGTTGGCCAGTGAGACTTGATTACAAAAACTGAGTCCAAGTTCCAACATTTTCCATGTCCAATTTTCTGCAATATCCTTGAAAGGTGCCTTTTCCATAAAGGCAGAACCAGGAGATAATGCATTGCTCACATGTGTGGCCCAAGGTAGGGTTTCAAAAATGATGGTAGAAGGTTGCCCTGGCGGTGCACAATTGGGAGGACTTACTTGTACCCCAAATTGCCTCCACTGAAGCACATATTCCTCCATACCAAAACCACCAAGAATAGAATTGAGATAAGGATCTAGTTTAGACTAATTAAAGATATTCAAACCAGAACTGAGAGAAGATTGATCAGACCTAGGAGTAAAAGGAAAAGAAGACACAACAGATCCAGAGAAAGAAGGAAGAGAAATATTTTTGGATTTTTCTGTTTTGACATGTTTCTGATTTTTGATATTTTCTAGTTTGAATGAAAAAGATTAAAAGAATAAAGAATAAGCCTGGGGGATGAGAGTTGACCCTTGAGTTGAATTCTGAGGCTGAAAAGAACTACAAATATTCCCATAAAAAATGAGAGGAATTGGAATAATCCTTCTGCTTCCCCTTTAAAGACAATTTAGAAGAATGACCAGGAAAATCTGTTTCCCAACAACCAGAATCCAAAGAAAAGATAGGAACTTCAATCTTTCTTCCATCCGCATCAGGAAGAAGGATTCTCTCCCCAAATTGATTGGAAAACATCAGAGTAGCACCAAAATCCATCAAGAAAGTTTTCCCCAAGATCATAGGCCCTTCCAAACAATTGATCCAAAAATGACAGGTTCCAACAATATTTTGACCAATCCTGACTGGAAAATCTTCATCAATACCAACCAATTCACAAGATTGATTACCTATCCCATAGAATGCAGAATTGAAGCTGACCCTAGGACTGAGTTTGAGTTTACAGGTCATGGCATCCAAAATTAAGTTGAGCTGAGATCCAGAGTCCACAAGAGGAGAAACAGTTTTAGCTGAGTCACCAAGATAACAGGGGAGGAAACCAAGAAGACAGGAGTAAAGATTTGAATCTGAAGAAGGACTAGTTCCACCAGAGTCCTCCATCAAAGTGCCAGAGGAGACCTTTAATTTGTCAGGACCAATCTCCACATGTCAACAAGAGACCCATTTCTTCATTCCTTCAGCAACACATGGAGAGATTTAGAGGAGTTCAGCCACAGATAGATAAGGAATTTTGAGATCACAAATTTTCTTTAATACTCCTTCCACAGCATTGGGATAGTCCTTGGAGGTGCCCCATTTGAATCAAACTTTGGGCTTGGTGGAGGGAGGAATTTCAGGTGAAGCAGGAACTAAGATGGGATCAGAAGGTTAAGGTGACTTGTATGAAGGAGAGGGATCTGAGTGATCTGGAAACCTTTCCATGAGTGGCTCCTTTTCCACCTCCATTTCTTCTACATCAGAGGAAGGAGGCTCAGGTGAGGATCAATTTTTTACTGGTTTTTGAAGAATTGAAGTTGGCAAGGAAGGGGTGTTGTGAGGTTTAGGTTCCTCATGTTGTTTCCTGGTTAGATCAGATTGATAAGTAGTCCCAGAAAGAATGTAGGAAGAGATAGCTGGAGGGTACCAAGGTTGAAGAGTACCACAGGAAGATTGGAAATCGAAGGAAGCAAGGGATGCTTTCATTGGAGGTGGAGGCTCATAAGAGGCCACCAAATGACAAATAGGGTAAGATGAATTGAAAGGGATCAGCGCACCATTAGGAAGAAGAAATTGTTCCCCTACTGCTCCACCAACTTTTCCTGTATATCCTTCTGGAGTTCCAGGCATTGTCCAGTTCCATGGCCTTCCCTATGACAGTAGTAACAGACCAGGGTAGATTTAGGGGCAGAAGTAGAGGGTTTAGGAGTAACAAGAGAAGAAATCTTTTGATCTATTTTTTTCTCAAAAGCTTGAAGCATCTTGGTTATTTTGTCTAAAGTAGTAGGTTCTTGAGTAGAATTAGGATCTGCCTTAGGTCTTTTATCTGCCATCATCTTATTCATAATATTGTTGGATTCTTTAAGAGAAGGAGAATGGACTGGTTCAGTGGTTCTAGGTTTTTCAAAAGTGAAATCAGTTTGACCTTTCATAACTTCATCCACAGTACTCCTAAGGATAAGGAAAACAGGGAGCTTGAATTGATTTTCCCTGGTGGTGATCATAGATTGATATTTGACCAATTTGTCTTTAATCCTTTCCTGCACAGCAAACAAAAAAGATTGGAAGAATAATGCTCAAACTTTTTCCACTGAATCAATGTGATTGTTTTGGATAAGATAGTTTTGGATAGGGTCCCAAGACTTCCTAAAAGACTGGTAGCCAGAGGCTGAATAGACACTACTATTTGAGATCCATTGAGAGACAAGAGCATCCATATCCTACAAAGTAAACCAAGCTACATCTATTTTACCACAATATGCCAACATTTCCTCCCTCAGAAGCATCAAGTCATGGGATTTGAATCCTTCAAACAACTTGATTACTTCCATAACTTCATCAGAGGAGATAATGAATTGTAAATGGTAGGCCATATTGTATTTGCTTGCTCCATACACTTTAGAAGCCATTTTGTAAGAGTCCAAGAACCATTTGACATTTACCCCATTGAACCCTAAGTTCTTGTTCTGAGGTTTGATCTTGACTGTCTTTGGTTGAGCAGAGGTGGTTGGAGTACCAGTAGATGCCATTTTGAATAACAGAATTCCTAGAGGATCCAAAGAGCAGATTTGCAAAGTGGCTCACAAGTGTGGCAAGAGTAGGGTTTCATGCAAAAAAAAACAACAAGCACCTTGCCTGGATGGTGCACAAATTGGAAGGACTTACTTCTAGGATAAGTTGTCTCCACAGATCATATCTGAGAAGAGAGAAACAGAGAAGAAAAGAAAAAATATTGGATTTCAAATTTTGGTTCCAAACGTTGATGATGTTGGGACTGTAAATCCTGAGGTTTCTGGTTTGATCCCGGCCCAGGGGACCAAATGTAAGACTCCAAACGGTGCTAAGCTGCAGGCAGTTCTTTGGAGGGGAAAGGTGCTGTTTAGGCTGACCTCCTAAGAGTTACAATAATATTTAAATGTAACTGGAATCAAGTTCCAGGAAATTGTAAATAAGGAATCAATGTAAGGGGTGAGTTTGGGGATAGTTGGTAGCAAAGGAATCAACATAATTTGAGGCAAGATGGTGGAGGAAAAAGACTTGAAAAAAATAATTCAAAGTCCTGTTCAGAGTTCACTGGAACAAGGTAGTTGCAAGTAACAATGCCCACAATCTAATAACTCTGGTTGTCAGAAGAAGATTAGGAAAGATCAACTCAATCCCAACCACCCTCCAGGTTCTCAATGAACCTGCCCAACTCTCCGCAATCAAGCGCTTGAAGGGTACCAGATAACTGTGGGTGGCTGTAAAAAACAAAAGCAATTTGTTTGTGAAGCTCTAGAAGCAAAGCAATAAAAGATTTGAACAAGAATAACCCAACACTTCTCAAGGGAATAAAGAGTAGTGTGGCGGAATTCAATCTTGAAGAATAAAGGGAGGTATAACACTCCAGGTTTTAATCTTAATAAGACCTCTTTAATCAATCGTGATTGGCTCCACAAAGATGATCAGGAAGGATCAAGACCAGTTTGGTCAAAAAAAGGGATCAAGGAGTGGTAAAACACATTCAAGAATTCCAACAGACAGAATTCTCTTCAACCAGCAAGGCTATGGTTGGTGATAAGGATCAGGGTCACAGATGGAGGGATCAAAGGTTTGAGTATTGATGCTCAAAAGTTCAAGGGGGAAATCACGGTATACCCAGGATGAGGATCAGGATGAAATTACTATGATTATGGGGGGGACATGCACACACACTCCCATGGATGATTGGAAAAGTCAGGGGAGAGCTCCTCCTTTTATAGACAAGAGGTCTGTAGACTATTTACAAGAGAGATTTACAAATATAGCGGGAAATTTTTTTTTTTGATTTTCATGAGAAAACAAAAGAAAAAAAGAAACAAACAAACACTCAGAAAAAAAGAAGAGTTGAATCAAGACCCTGGCCCATTCCAATGATGGGCCTGGGCAGGAGAGTAGCTATTTAGGGTCCTGCAGACATGCTGACAGGCCCAGGAAACATTTGAGACCCGCGCGGACAACAGACAAGCCGCGCGGGAGACCCGTGAGCTCATGCGGTGGATTGAAGGGTGGTGCAAAGGTTCCAACAACCCCAAGCAACGCTTGCATTCATTGGACAATGGATTGGGATTGGGTATTGGGGCAAGAAAGGATTTAAGAGCAATAGGAACTTGGTCAGAACCTCATTGTCCAAGTTGGGTTTGATGGTTGTTGGATGTGTTCCTTGGGAGCAAGTTCAAATGAGTAGGATCAATTGGCAACAAGGGTGTTTTGGAGTAGTGTATTGATGAGGATGGGATTGGGTTGATTGGATAGGATGATCACCAACAACAGCAACCAATTCTTGCGGTCATTGGTCAATGGCAGCGGCCCTTGATTGATAGGATGACAATGATGAGATCAAATGATGGTGATGAAAATGATGAAATTGAAGAATGGTATTTGGATGATTATAGGTTTCTGTTGGCTAGGAACTCATGATGAGATGCTGATGAGGATGATGGATAGTTTGATGATGATGATTGGGTCAATGGCTCTCCGCAAGCGCGTTTGGCAAGAGAAAAAAAGAAAAAAAAGGGAAATTGTAGGATGAGGAGTGAAGCAAGGAGGACTTGAACACCAGGCACAGGGGTCTAGGCACTGAGAGATCTTCCTAGAAAACTAGGAGAAGGGAAATCTGAGAGTTGTAAACTGAAATAGGAAATCATTCTAGAATTTTTTTTTTTTTTGGAAGTTGTATTGATGGATAAGGGAATGTCAAAAAAAAATAAAATTCAAAAAATTTCCATAATTCATGAGGTGTCCCTGATTGGTCACTACAATGTGGAATTAATTTGTTTCCCAACATGCTCCAGATTTTTTTTTCAGATATGACCATATCTTGGAGTGGGGGAATGCCAGCTTGCTACTATTGCAGAGCAAGCTGCAAAAGTAATAAAAATAACATAAAAATAATTATATTAATATTAACCTAAGAAGGAGTAGGAAAACCATAGATATTATTGCAGAATTGGATTCTCCACCCAAAATTGGGTAGGGTCACTTACTGGCCCCACCCTTGAAATCCAACTCCTTATATTTTTAAATAATTAAGGAAGGAAAGACCAAAATACCACAGCACCACTATGGTACTTTTTTGGCTAATTAAATATTTCACATGTATTTTCACATATAGGTTTCACACCTGAAATTAATTCAGAATTGAGGTGTTGTGTATATTTTAGGAGTTACAGATGGAAAGGTGTTCTGTCAAAATTCCCGCATGCAGCCGCCGCAGCCAATACACCCGCGCGCGGCTGAGCTGCAGCACTGTCACCCTGTCAAATCCGTGTAGGCAGCCCCGGGCCTCTGAAAAGGATGCAGCCGCGGGACTACAAGTTGACAAAGTGACAGGCAGCCTGAGAAACCTAGGTACCGCCTAAACATGCTACAACCTACATGGGAAGGTTCTACATATGTAATAAATGTTCACGTGGATAGCACATAGTCTAAAAATGAATAAAAGTATATAAAAATTCCTAAATAACCTTTATACGCATTTTTTATTAAAAATAATTTAAAATACCAAGAATGTCAAAAATGAGATAAGGACTATTTCTAAAAATATATTGAAAAACTTTAATAGAAAATTATGAGAACTACAAGATATCAGTATTTGTGTGGCATACTGAAAAACCTAATGATGTAAAAATATTACATAAATACTCATGATTTATATTTTTAAATAATTATTTTTAGTAAAACCCACTAAAATTTGAAAAGAAGGAGTAAAATCAATATCATGAATTTACTCCAATTATTTAATACATAATGAGAACTCACCTGATATCAGACTATCTGTAGGAATGTCTATTAAAATAGTTATTAACTTACTGGGGAAATTTACTAATGATAATTAATTAAATAATAAATAAAATGGACATATTAGTGTTATTCACACGTCAAAACATCAATTATAAAGTAGAATAATTCCCATACCCTATGGAATTATATGTTACCCGTGCTAAAGCACCAAGAACACGTGAAAGGCTAACAAATTTTACCCTTCTAGCCTCAGTTTCTGTCCCTTTGAGCCCCTGTAATCCTCAGAAGGACAATATTGGGACTCAAAAAGCTATAAATAAAGAGCTCTTTTGAGGAGATTGATACCCAGAGACCCAGTTATATTTACATTCAGACACTGTTCCAAGGTAATTGTTAGGCCTATATTTCTGGATAAGAATGTAAACCAACAATTATATACAGATCTGTTAGAGATGCGGTCAAGAGAGAAAAAACAATGGAGATGGGAGTGATCATACCCAGCTATCACAATGTCAGAATCTGAAGTTATGAGATTGAAAAATTCTAGACTACCACCTCTGATGATACCGGATAACCTCTAAAGTAGCACACAGAGAAGTTAGGAGAAGGAAAGAAAAGGCTGTGTTTGTTGAGAAAGAGATCGCACCAAATTGCCATGAGTTTCAGATGGAGGGCCGTTCTTCTTGGATGTGCTGGATCTTGAGCTGATTGATTCAGGCGGATTGATCTTCTGAAGCACTTCTATGTCAGGAAAAAAAAGAAGAAAATTGACAAATCCCCCCCACTCTGGTTCCTTGGACTCCTCCCCTAAATACTCCTTGCCTCGCGCCGAGAAGGTGATTAATATTGGGTAGGGTTTTATGCATACGCCCAGATTGCGCATCTTAGAGAGCAACCAGACCGCGCAACTTAGAGGGCAGAGTCAAGCAGTCAAAATGAGACAGATAAATAAATGAATAAAAGAAATGAGAATAGAAAATAAAGGAAACAATAATATAAAAGAAAGATAGAAAACACATGTAGGACAGGACACTGATGTGTCAATATATCAACATCCCCCCGGAATTTGGTGTCAATCACTGAAAGCAATGTCAATTGAGCAAATTGAGCATGGCTTTATTTGTAGGCTTAGATAGTGCATCGGCCACCATGTCCCCCGAGCTAATGAGATGGACAAATAGCCCGCCATTCGCGTGTTGACTGCGGAGCCACTTAAGTTTCATATTGATGTGCTTCGTCTTTGAGTTGGACCCGAAGTGTTTGATTTTGTCCAGTAAACCTTTGTTGTTGATGAGAAATTTCGTAGGTTCTTGAGGGTTCTTACAAACTTCCTCCATGACTGAACGGATCCATAGTGCCTCCTGCGCACTGTCAGTGAGGGCATTCAACTTGGCTTCCGTGGTAGATAAGGTGATTTTCGTTTGTTTTTGGCTCTTCCACGCAATGGGACACCCCAGCCATGACACTATGAAACCTGATTGCAAGAGTTGCGTATCCGGGTTGTCCGCCCAAGTGGCATCTGAATAGACCTGGAGTGGATGATTGACTTTTCTCGGATGAAGTGTGAGTTCCAGGTGGGTAGTGCCGGCTAGATATTTCCAGACATGGAGGACCTCTCTCCAATGAGAGAGACCGGGTCTTTTATTGAACCTCAACAGCAGAGACGCAGCCGCAGACAAGTCTGGACGGGTTCTGCACAAAAGATGATTAAGAATTCCAGTAAATCAACAAAAGTTGATGTTCAACTTGCTAAACTCTTTGCAGTCCCTGTCCGTGGCTTGAGTCAATCTTAAACCGGGTGTAAGAGGCGTCCCCACGGGTCAACAAGATGTCAGATCCAACTCCTCGAGAGTGTCAGCAATCAGAGAGGACTGATTCAGACCTATTTGCCCCTTGGTTAACCTGAAACTCATTCCCAGCACGGTATCCAAGTCATGAGCCAAGGACTGTGGAAATCGCTCTAAAAATAGCTTTTCGAAATATTCCACCTCTCCTACCACCACCAGATCATCTACGTGAAAAAAAAGAGACAAACACTTGAGGTGATGAATGTACAAACATGGATCTGAGTTAGACTCGCAATAGCCAATGGATTCTAACCAAGTTGTCAAGGTTTTTAACCAGTTTGCCGGTGCCTGTCTTAACCCATACAAGGATTTCCTTACTTTCAAGAAACAAGACTTGCGATCACATTCTTCTGGCTTGAGGATTTATATTTCTTCATCTAAAGGCGCAAATAAGAAGGTGCCCTTGACATCGAATTGTCTTATTTTGAGGCCACAATTTAATCCATGGATCAGCAAGATGAGTAGAGAAGTGAACTTCCCTGTAGGGGCAAACGTTTCTCCAAAGTCGATCCCCGGGGTCTGCAAGTTCCCCATGATACATAATCTAGATTTTTTTTTTTTTTGGGAGTTAAGGCAGTGGCAGGTTTCAATTTATCAACCCACATTGTTCTAAGAAAGTGACTAGGCGTTACATTGCAATCCTCCCAGACGTCTTGACTTTTGATGTCCTTCAATTCGCTGCTGCGTGACTCTTTCCAGTACAAAGGATTGTCTTTCGTGCTGTTGAGATGTGAATACTGGTTTGGCTTCACTTTTTCCGTTCTTTCCCGTAGATTTTATCTGTTTGTTGACAAGGAGTCTGGTTTATTCGCTGTTGGCAACGTGGCAAGAGTGGGTTCAGGCTGAATGATGGTGTCAACAGGATTTTCAGCTTCAGGCAGAACTTCTTCAAGACAATGAGCGGACACTTCCAAGCCCTCAGATACCCTTTTGTTTGGAGAAGAGGTTGGATTCAATTCACCTGCAGAGATCCCCTCATCTTCTTCTTCTACTACAAATTTGGCATCGCTGGTGGACAGAGTAGAGCAAGTATCAAAATCTAGAATTTTAACGCTCTTGGTGCCGACAACCCTATTATCTTGTGTAAGTATTTTATAAGAAAGCAGCTCGTAGTTATATCCTATTATCCTCCCAAATGCTCTGCAAGGTTCAAGCTTTGCCAAAGAGGGCTTATCACCAAAGATATAGGTTACAGGATTACCTATGGGATGGAAATAACTCAACTTGATCTTCCTCCCCTTGAACTGTTTTTACGGCGATTACTTGGATCCGTGAGACGGAAATTGATTAATAACAATAATGCAAGCTTTGATTATTATATTCCAGTATTTGTTGGATAGTTTTGAGTAAAAGAGAGTCGTTCAAAGAGACTCAAGAATTGTTTGGTTGTATCTCTCAGCTAATCCGTTCTGCTCGGGAGTGTAGGGATCAGAAAACCTTTGCTTGATGTTGTTTGCTTGGCAAAATGCCTTCATCGACTCATTGCAAAATTCCGTTCCCCTATCTGAATGTACAATCATTGGAAGATAACCAAACCGTTTCAATTCTGTATTTATCAGAAACTCAAGAGTAGGCCCAGTTTGACTCTTGTCCTTAATCGGGATAGCTGCTAAAAATCTCGTACAGCTGTCTAGAATTGTCAATATTTAGGAGTTGTGTGAGACGCTTCTTGGTTTGATCGGGCCTATCAAGTCGCAGTGTAGCTCTTGAAACGGTCTTTTGGCACGCTTATGTTTGGAGGTGAACAATGCTCAAGTAATTTTGCTGACCGCGCATGCCAGGCACTCCTTGGGTTTAGATACCTTGATACCAAGCTTCTGCCTGATTCAATGATAACTGACGTGACCCAGAGATTTATGAAGAATCTCTTCTTGACTTAAATGAGAGACATGGTTAGATGAATCTTGACAAAGATGAAAGATGGGTATATTGCATTCATAATACCCTACAGCCGCCCAGCTTCCTTTCTTTAGTACTACCTTGTCTACAAGAAATGCAACAGAGAATCCATCCAACAATAATGACCAAAGTGAAAGAAGATTCGCGGTGGAACTCGGAGCATACAACACATCGGATAAAATCACTCTATACCCCTTCTTGTCAGTTACTGATACGGTTCCTTTTCCAGAATACTTGAGACTGTCTAGTCCCGAGCTGGTAGAGATTAACCCGCACTGTGATCTGTCTAGATGATCAAAAAGAGTTTCATCAGACACCATATGTGCAGATGAACCTGATTCAAGAACGAAGGGTTGGTTGAGCAGAGACTGCGAGAAGGTGGAATGAAATGATCTAACAGCCGTCGCGGAACCAGTGAATTCATTGGCTTCCGACTTCTTCTTCTTTTTTGGGAAGCTTGGTTTGAGCTGTGGATAGAGCTTCCAACAACAACCTTCAGGGTGAGCAGACCTAGGATTGTGCCAGTTGTCTTCGCATGGTTTGATTTCTTTGTTATAAAAGGAGACTGAGTTGACATCTTCTTTTTTAATCTTGCTGGTTGAACCATTTCCAAGGGACCGGTTTTTGTGGTAGAGTCTGAGATGATCTAGAACATGATCTGGAGTAACTTTCTTATCGGAGTGAGTGATCTGTTGTACGACAGTATCCATTGAGGCTGGTAATTTTTCCAAAATAAGATAGGCTATAATGTCGGACGGCAGGTCTATTCCAACTTCGTGAAGTCGTGAGGTCGCCGTTTTCATGTCTGTTATGAAACCCAAAACATTCGAGGCGGAGAATGGAGTCCTGAGAAATTATTTAAAGATTCTCGCTTGGTTCAAGGCATGATTTGATGCGAAATATTCATTAATGCTCGTCCATATAAGATGAGCGTCTTTTTCGTTTTTGGGATTTGTGATGTTGGCTTGAACCAAGGTGTCTAGCTTGGAGGTAAGAATGGTTCTAATTCGTACGTTTTCCATATGACTTAGTCCAATGGGATTTCCTGCAGAGTCTAATCTCTTCCTGGTAAGTTTGTTGTAGAAATCTTCTTGCAGGTCCATCATATTCACCACTCAATTGCGCCAGATGGAAAAATTATCCATGGTGAGAAGAGGAATAGCTTCAATGGCGGTTTTAAGGATAGTTGCCGTCAAGGATTCAGACATGCTGGTTGTCAGGTTGAGGCTGCGTTACGTTATCGCGTTCAACTGTTAATTGTGTTAGGCCTATATTTCTGGATAAGAATTTAAACCAACAACTATATACGGATCTGTTAGAGATGCGGTCAAGAGAGAAAAAACAATGGAGATGAGAGTGATCATACCCAGCTATCACAATGTCAGAATCTGAAGTTATGAGATTGAAAACTGCTAGACTACCACCTCTGATGATACTGGATAACCTCTAAAGTAGCACACAGAGAAGTTAGGAGAAGGAAAGAAAAGGCCATGTTTGTTGAGAAAGAGATTGCACCAAATTGCCATGAGTTTCAGATGGAGGGCCATTCTTCTTGGATGTGCTGGATCTTGAGCTGATTGATTCAGGCGGATTGATCTTCTGAAGCACTTCTATTTCAGGAAAAAAAAGAAGAAAATTGATGAATCCCCCCCACTCTGGTTCCTTGGACTCCTCCCCTAAATACTCCTTGCCTCGCGCCGAGAAGGTGATGAATATTGGGTAGGGTTTTATGCATACGCCCAGATCGCGCATCTTAGAGAGCAACCAGACCGCACAACTTAGCGGGCAGATTCAAGCAGTAAAAATGAGACAGATAAATAAATGAATAAAAGAAATGAGAATAGAAAATAAAGGAAAGAATAATATAAAAGAAAGATAGAAAACACATATAGGACAGGACACTGATGTGTCAATATATCAACAGTAATTAAATACCTATAAGAGATAATTAAGTGACTTATGGCTTTAGCCTCATTAATAATATCCGTCCCCAACCCTTTTTATCAATTTAAACTGCTGAACAACCTTATAACCCCAGTAAACAGGTTTAACCCATCAGTTCACGTCCCAAAAAGGTACTCAAAGAATTTAATAATATACCAGTGAGTCTCATTATCCTTTCTCTGTTGTGGCAGCTTGGTTACAAAGCCCTGCCACTCCACCATGTATTTTATATACATATCATCTTTGGGCAATATATCCTTTAAGAATATAAATTAAAGGTTCCAAAGTAACCCAGCCAATGTGTATTCATACTGAATTTCCTGAAGAGAGGTGTTAAAGATCCCCAATATAATTTTGGCCCCTCTATTAAAATATTTTAAAATCAATCTATTTTTATTGATTTATAACAATAACCCATATCCAAACCAATCAACCTTTCAATAAGCTTTATCCAAATATTTTGCAGATTTTTGCTGCATTAATTGAATAATATATTTATTATTTATTCTATCACTTCTGGTAGCTAAAGGATAGCAAGGATCTTGGCATCCAGGAGGCTGACAGAAAAACCAACCAAGATTGTTTTTCCACCCAGATACATGTGGGAAAACACATTTTTGGGTACTCCTAATGGTTAAAAACCTTTCAGTCAACCCTTAAATACTTTAATGGGAATTTGAAAAAATAGTCAGAACAAGTCAAAAATCCTTGATTATTAATTGGTGGAAGCTTCCCAATAATCCAATCCAAATTTGAATATTTTTCAAATTCCAAAAAATATTTATTGATAATTGGTCTAGGTTTGATTAGAAGCCTTTTTTAAGTCTCAAAGAAAACCAGCCATTAATTCAAAAAAATTATTGTGCATAGTTATTATAGTTCAGAAGGGCAGGAAATTCAAAATTATCTTAGATCACCTCTATCTATTCAATATTATTAGTAAAATAAATTCCCCTTATAGTGACTGCCAGAAAGCTATTAGCTAAATAATCTCATTATCCCTTGGAGTATCTAAAACAGCCACTAACAACCAATGTCAGCTGTGAAAGGCCACCAACAACCCAAAAAAAGGTCCTGAGCCGCTTCTCATGAACCATTCACAGTGAGAAAAAAAGGGGGAAATGTTAAATTCACAACTCATTTGAGTTGTTTACACAAATCAAATGGGTAGTGTGGCATGCTACAAAACTAAATTGAGTTTTGTAGCCTCTACGCAACTACAATTGAGTTTTGTAGCCTCTACACAACTAAAATTGAGTTTTGTAGCCTCTAAACAACTATTATTGAACTGTGTAGCCTCTAAAGAACTACAATTGAGTTTTGTAGCCTCTACACAACTACAATTGAGTTTTGCATCCTCTACAAAACTTTACTATAGTTGTGAATCCCACACACAATGGTTTGGTTTTGTGTGGCACCACACACAACTACATTCAATTTGTGTGGGGTTTTACACAACTTGAATGCAGCCTTTTTCTGTGCCACACAACTAAAAGTGTTTTGGGCCAAAAAAAATACAAATAATAAAAATATAAAAATATAAAACTCAATAAAACTAAATAAAAATACAATAAAGCAGAAATCAACCAAAAAATAAATTTTTTTTGATTTTTTGGTTAAAAAAACAAAAAAAAATAGAAAATAAAGTAAAAACAAGTACAAATAAATAAAAAAAGAAAACTGAAGAAAACCAAAAAAGCAAAAACCAGTTGATTTTTTTGATCAAAATTGGAAAAAAAAAATAAATAAGAAAAAAAATCAAAAAAATTCAAGTTCAACTTGACTAGCCCTAAATTAAAAACACCAAAAAGAAAAACAAGTTCAACTTTTGTTTATCTGATCCCATCACAAGAAGCAAAGATACTCCTTATGATGGGATTAGCCCAACACAAGTTGAACTGACTTACAAGTCAATTTTCATTTGAAACACTCAAAATAATGAGGTCAACTCAAAACACTCAACATAATGATGTTCAAAATGTGATAGCCCTTTATAATAATAGAAGTAAAAGTTAGCTTCATTAGAATTCAAAGTTATTTGAAAGCCCAATGATGAAATGAATTCTATAATTGAAGTCTACAATCTAGAATACACATGCAGTTAATCTTTGGGATGATCAAACTGTTTTTGTAATTGATTTTAATTACAATGATGAAATATGAAATAAATAAATTATAATAATGAAGAAGCTATATACACAAGTATGATGAGATGATAAGACAAAACTTGGTACAACATGCACCGGTCTATTTATAGACTGGTATAAGGTGATAGAAAACATGCCCTTGTTGATCCTTGTAGTATAGCTTTGCGCAGTACTTGTGCTTTACAGTTATTTTGTTCCTGGGTTTCTTATGGGGTCAAAAGCTATTTTCAATTGGCAGCAAGCGCTTTTGGCTACGGTGAATTTCTGATGGTGATTCTATTTTATTATTCCTTTCACATTTGATCTCTTTAATTTCTAATCCTCAAAAGACTGCTGAAATTTTGCAAATTGTTACTGCAACACACCCCCTCAATTTGTTATCTATTACAGCTAGGTTTGCTTGGGCTGGTATGATTTTGACAATTCCCATCTCTTTTTGGAATTTTTTGTTCTTGAAACAATCTAGTGGCTTGGTTAAACAATTGGCTTACATATCTGATGTCGTAAGATATTTTAAATTGATTTCTTTGTTTTCAATCAAATCTTTCACAAATTTATAATGCACATCAATTTGCTTTGTTGTTGAATGATATACTGTATTCATTGAGCCCTTGATTTATCCTTGGTTGTCACCTTAAACCAAGATTGTCTTGAGTCCCTTGTGATGTACTTTGGAGTGTAGTAACTTTAACCATTTTTCTTCTTGAAAAGATGCCAGTAGGGCCCAAAATTCCGCCTTGGTGGATGATATGCTTACTGATCATAACCTTTTAATTTGCCAGCTGACAGCTGCTGCACTAGCATTAAAGACGTATCTGGAGCATTATTTTTGTCCAATTTCTTCTGACCAACTTGAGTTGGAATACCCTTCTGGAAGTGGGTCTTCAACTTTTTCATAAGTTATCCCATTACTCCTTGTTCCTTTGAGATAACAAAGAACATGTTTAAAAGCTTTCCAGTGTGACATACTGGTTTTTTCAAGGAATTGAGACAATTTTCCTACTATAGAACCTAAGTCTGGTTGAGTTCACTGGGAGAGGTAATGGAGAGACCCTACTGCTGATTGGTAATCAAAACCAGTGGCTTTAAAGACATTATGTTTGTCTTCTGTTAGAGTTTCAAGTTTGAAGTTGCTTTGAGTTGGAGTTAATGAAACTTTACATTCTTCCATTCCGTATTCTTCTAATAGCTTGTTGACATAGTGTTCCTGGCTGAGAGTTATTGAGTTTGAGTTTTGGGTGATTTTTATTCCTAGTACATGACTAGCTAGTCCAAGGTCCTTGATCTTGAAGGCATTCTGCATTTCTTTGATTAAATTGTCTGATCCTAATCCAACCATGATAATTTCATCCACCCAGAGAAAGAGTGATACATCAGATTTGAGGAAGATACAAGGATCAGCATTGCTTATGTGGAAGTTCTTTTTAATTGACCAATCTTTCAGAGTATTGTACCAGCTTTGTTCTGCTTGCTTAAGCCCATAGAGTGACTTCTTAAGTTTGATTATGAATTTTTTTGGTTCTTCCAAAAGTTCCCTGTGGATTTCACGGTTATAAGTTTTGGGTTTGGTTTCCTGGATCCATTCAACAAAGCCTTCAGGTAACTCAATGAAGATGGCTTCTTCTTTGCTGAGTTCAGAGCTCAGATAATCTGTTACAGAGTCAGCTTGTTGGACATTATATTTGGCTTGAATTGCATAGTTGAATAAGTATTGTAGTGTAGATAGTTGTCCTGTTGGAGAAAATGTTTCTTGATAGTCTATTTTGGGTTTCTGGAGAAAACCTCTTGCTACACATTTTCCTTTTAATTGCTTCAGATTCCCATTCTTGTCAAACTTTTTGGTTAACACCCATTGAGTGTTGATGAGTGTTTTATTTTTAGGTAAGTTGGCTCTTTCTATTAATTCAAATATTCCTCTGTCAATTATCAATTCAATCTCTTCAAAGACTGCCTTTTTCCATTGGTTCAATTCTGGGGTTTGCTTTCCATCTTTAAGGCTGTTTGGACCATTCCTATTTTCCTTTGCTAAACTGCTTAAGGCTATGTGTATTAGGTCATTGGGTGAGTCAAATGATTCTTCTGATTCTTCAGCCAACTGTGCTCAATTTCAAAGGCGTGTATTGACAATTGCCCCATCATCAATGTTACTACTAATATTCCTTGGTGCTACTTTCCTGGGGATCCATTCCCAACCTGTTTTAGTTTTAGATTCTCTCCCCCCCTTATTAGTAGAAACAGCAGTTGTTACAGGCCTTTCTAGCAGTTTTTCTGGTTGGCTGGAGGGTTCATGAGTTAGTTCTGGCAGTGGTGAGTGAAGAGGGGTTGCTGATTGATTCTTGTTTATGAGTGGAGAAATATTAATTATTGGTTCAATTGGTATTAGTGGATAGCCCACTGGTTTCTTGTACTCTGTTCTGTCAGATTTCATTGGGACTTCTTCCTTGCTGAATCTAACATCTCTTGATCAAATTACCCTACTGGCTCCAGGTAAGTATACCCAATATACTCCAAAATTCTCTTCATACCCTACCATAATTCCCTCTTGACTCCTAGGTTCCAACTTTCCCTTCTTTGGCCAGTTTAGCAAGAAAATTCATGATCCAATTTGTTTTACATGGTTAAGAGTGGGTGGTTGCACAAAGAATAGTTTTTAAGACATCTTTCCTCTTAGCTCATGTGTTCTGTTTTGTAGATAGGTGGTTGGCGCTACTAATTCCACCCAGCATCCCTTTGGTAGTCCTGAATCAATTTGAAGGACTCTTGCCTTCTCAACCACAGTAAAATTCATTCTCTCAGCAATGCCATTATGCTGTGGTGTGTACAGGGTGGTGACAATGGTTTCTATTCCTTGTGAGATGCACCATTCCTTCAAGTTTTTATTAAAAAACTCCCCTCCTCCATCACTGATTATTCTTTTAAAATTCCTTTCTACCTGATTTTCCGCAAGTTGAATAATTTTTTTTATCTTTTCAAGTGCCTGGTCCTTTGATGGCAAGACAAATTTCCACACAAAACAAGTGGCACTATCTACAACTACAAGTATGTACTTGGCTCCTCCAAGTGACTCAGGAGTGATTGGTCCCGTCAAGTCAACCAATATTTCCTCCAAGACTTTGTTCATTTGTTCAATCTGGTTTTCTAAGTTTGTTCTGGCCATCTTCCCCTCCATGCATGGCTTACATCCATTAGATCTTCCGGGGTTTCCTAATTGTTTGTGGTTGGAGGTTTGAGCTGTGTCGTCAACTTTTTGATCAACATACAGTAAGTTATTTTCTATCCTTCCTTTAAACATTGTGACCTTATCTTTCTGGATGCTAAGCTCCTTATTCTGGTGATTAACAATCTGTCCCCCTTTCTTCCAAATCCTACCAAGCAATAGTACATTATAGGCGATACTTGGAACATAAAGGGCGTTTTCAAAGATGATTTCTTGGTTGTTTAGTTTCAAGGCTACATTTCCCTTTCCCTCAATTTCAATTTTCTTTCCAAAATTGCCAATTATGAATGATCCACTGACCTTTTACATCTTCTGTAACAAGGCTCTGTCCAAGAACATATGTGTTAAGGCCCGGAGTCAACTAATATTGGTTTCAAATTTAGATTGGATAACATGGTGGTTGAGGTGTTGGGTGTGGCCACAAATGCCACAGGTCCACCTAACATTCAACTAGTAGGTTTCTCCTTTTGATCTCTTTTCTTAGACCTACAATCTTTCTTCATGTGTCCCAGTAAGCTACAGTTGTGAAACTTATATTTAAACTTCCCCTTGGAAGAATTCATGACTTCTTCTTTAACTTGATTGGCGCCATTTACAAACATTGCCTTATTGTTTTCAATGCTTGGGATGAGCTCTTAAATAAATGGATAGTTATTGCCTCAGTTCAGCACCCGGATTAATAATTCATATTTACCTGGTAATGTCCAAATTGCTATCCTTTATAAAATGGCATTGTTGACCAAGTTCCCAGTAAGTTTCATTTTCCTAGTTGTTGCACATAAGTTTCTAATCCGCTGATCATGGTTCTTAAACTTCAGTTCAACAAACTGATCCATGGCTATCCCTTGCACTTGGATTCCAGTTCCAACAAAAATGTCCTTGAGGATGTTCCACAATGCTTGGCCGTCTCCCCTCTTGTTGGTCACAATCTTATTCCTAACAAACCCAACAATTCCTTCATCAAGGCACTGAATGAGGATACAGTAAAATTTCTCCTTCATATCCTTGGTTACCAAGTTATCCATACCAATAACGTAATTCCAGCAACCAGGTTGCCGTAGTTTGGCTTCCATGAGTGTGACCCAAGTCACATAGTTGTTTTTGTTGAGAACAAATTTTCTTCTGTTAGATTGTTCCATTTCAATGTGAGTAATTTTGACTTTGGGTTTCTAGTTCAGTTGTAAGCCTTACTGATAATGTGTTGTTGTAATTGATTTGGATTACAATGATGAAATATGAAATAAATAATTGATAATAATGAAGACGCTATATACAGAAGTATGATGAGATGATAAGATGAAACTTGGTACAATGTGCACCAGTCTATTTATAGACCGGTCTAAGACAATAGAAAACATGCCCTTGTCAATCCTTGTAGTATAGCTTTGCACGGTACTTGTGCTTTGCAGTTCTTTTGTTCCTTGGTCGCTTATGGAGTTGAAAGCTATTTGCAATTGGCAGAAAGCACTTTTGGCTACGGTGCATTTCTGATGGTGATTTGATTTTATTATTGCTTTAACTTTTGTTCTTTTTACTTTCCAATCCTCAAAAGCATGCTGGAATTTTGCAAATTGTTACTCCAACACAAACCAACC
Organism: Puccinia polysora; assembly: GCA_025617555.3. NCBI lineage: Eukaryota > Fungi > Basidiomycota > Pucciniomycetes > Pucciniales > Pucciniaceae > Puccinia > Puccinia polysora. The sequence goes on along the minus strand of CM062638.1, from coordinate 4,946,446 downwards.
AGAAGCTTGGTTTGAAATGGAAGCAGCTTGTTTTGCTACAATAGTTGGGATTGGAATCATTTCTCCCTCAAGTACCAATTGAACCCAGTGTTTATTTTTTACAAAGAAAATATAAATAGGCTCTGATTTATCTGTAACTCCTTTTTTCATCGGATTATAAGTACAAAATTACTCCAATGAATTTAAAAATATAGGTCTGGAATATATGTCTGCTATCATTTGACCCATATCTAAATTAGCCAGCCATTTTGAAAAGGGAATCCTCTCATTGATTTCTTCAAAATCCATTATTTTTTTAATCTTTTATACCTCTTTTTCCCTACCAAGCATCTTAATATAGCATGATTTATGTCTCTCCAATGTTTCAATTATTTCCTTTCTCACTTTAAACCAACCATCTTCATCATACATAAGAAAATTAGAAATGAATCTAAATCTTCAATTCCCATCACCAATCAGATCCCAAGCCTTTCCCAAGAACTTATTCAATTTCTCATTTATTTGATTGAGGTAAATCACTTTTTGTTCCTATAATCAAAACTTGGCCAACCAAAATTCTAATAAAATCAATTAATCACATCAGTACTCACCAAAGATGAGCTTCTGGTTTACCCTTCCTGCACATCTTCTTTTTCTGAAGAGGATTCCAAATCTAAATGAAGTGAATCCAATCAAATTTCAGTTTCTTCCTCTGAACTATGAAATGCAGATTCTGATCCTGTGGACTCTGACTAACAATTATCATCATATCATCATCAGTTCATTAAACCAAAAAAATGAACATTTCACAAAAGACAATACTTACAATCTTTTTCTTTTCTTATTTGGCGCCTGTCTAATTCCCTTTTGCCACTTAAGTTCCTTTTCAACATTTTTGGATCAAGAAGGATCTCTCAAGTTATCTGTCAATTTTGGCCAACCTCTACTTGAGTTCAAGACTTTGGTTTCAATTCTTGGCTTTTATCAATAATTTGAAGTCTTCTGAATCAGGTAATTCAAAATCTTGCATTGACCTTGTTTGGGATATCACAAGATCATTGAATTGAGCTTCTCATGTAACTAATAATTGCTGAGCATTTCATAAAAATCAACCTTCCAAAATTCCAAAGGATCAAACATCAGTAAAGTAGGAATCATCCATCAAAAAGCATTAATCACAAAGTGATTAGAAAAATCTAAAAATCCATTTTAAACCAACTTACACAACTAGAAAAGCAAGGGTCATAATCCAACCTCCACTGAGGATGAACATCCTCATGCACAATGGATTCTCTTGACGCTAGTAGGTCAACTATCTGGTGGGAACAGGGCAAACCCATAGTCTTGGAGTATTACTTAGCACACACTTTCCCATCATGGTTGTGCTTTAACTTCTCTAATTTTTCTGCAAAAATCTTAATTCCCTCTAAAGACAATTTTTATCCCAATGGTATCATATCAGTGGGAAGAACTATTCCTAAATTTATTCAAGATTTGTAAAGGGATGCCTGAACAGATTTAATTTGATTTTAAACTTTTCCATATAGGTTTTTCCAAACATCCAAAATAATTCCCAAAGAATTTGCAAAGAATATTTTTAGAGTAGCATGGGCCCCTTTGTCATGCTCCAATGTTAAGGTTTATTGTCTCCCCCACTTTGACATATCCTTTTCCTCAGTACCATTGACCTCATTCAATAAAGCCTGACACAAATAAAGCACAACATCAATGGTACCTTCCGCTTACTACCTCTGGCTTGGGAAAAAATCTTCCAATCTTAGAAACTGACTCAGTATATATTTTTGAATCTCAAAGTCAACTCTAATACTGGTTGACCACCCATTTGAGCTTTGCTCTACTACCCTGGGTATCATCAACCCTTTGACTTCCATTCTTGGTCATGCAATCACACTAGCATGCAATCACACTAGTTTTCAATCATGCCTAGATATCCGCATCAACTGAATACTTGCAAATAGACTTGTCCCTTACCCTGCATAAGCTACATCTTCACATTTGCATTGTTCTCACATGAAATTCCTTCCTGTCTCATCCATTAAGTCCTTGTAAAATCATAATCTATTGTCTTTCACCTATGCTACAACCTTGGAAATTACTATACTGTTATTTCATTTTCCCATCCCATTCCTGTCATTCATTGCATCACTGCTCTCTAGCTGTAGATGACCATCCATTGGGTTGTATCTAGTTATCTTCTGATTAACTTATAAAGTCTGTGTTTCCTGCCTGAAGATTGTCTCCTCAGTTATTTAATTTCATATGTTCTTGAATTTGCTAAATCCAGTCATCACATTGGGCTGGGCTTTAGTTCCTCTCCATTTGAACACCTCCCTTTCCTTGCTGTTTGTTGAGCCACCCAATCATAAGTTTTCACTTTGCAATTAGCCTTGCTACCTTGCACTTTCCCCTTGCATTCAGCGTCTCCCTTTGCACTCACAATCATCTAAGGTTTCCCTCTAGTACATTGTGTTAACAAGAGGAAGATACTCCCCTAAGTTTTCCTCAAGTTTGGAAGTTATTGTTCCAAGCATCTGTAAGGAGGTTGAGTTCTAATGGGTTTTAAGAAAAAGATATATTTATAAGAAAAAGATGAATAAATAAAATGATGTTGTATATTCCTTCCCTTCAATCCTTCCCTGATCCTTTGATGATCCAATGATATGAGATGATATATGAGATGAGATGAGATAATCCTACAACCCAGAGTTGAGAGTGAGGTTTTTGAGTCCTCCCTCTCAATCCTAACCTAAGTTCAAGCGCAACTGAAATCCTAAAAACAAAATTAAGAAAGAACCCCTAGAACCCAGAGCCCTAGTCCGACCTTAACCCATACCAACAAATCTCTCAAAAACCTTCTGCCGTTACGTACATCTGGTTTTTCCTCCTCATGGCGCGGCCCTCCTCTGTGTCCTACTTGGAGCCCCCTGTGTTTATCTGTCCGCGCGCATCTGAAGATCCTTTAATCTGCGGATTGGTCCGCACCTATGCTTGCGCATATAACCCTGCAATTTCCCCTCTCCTGCTTTCCAAACTAGCCACCCGCAAACCTGGTTGGGTTGGCTCCATTACTTTTTCCGCACAGTCCAAGCAGGTTGCAAGCCTGCCATTCCTGGAGTGGGACCAACCCGTACCAAATGCAGAGCCTTACCTACCCAAATTCTGAGTGCGCAGCCTGCAACATAGTTCCCAATCCAAGTTTATAAATACAACCCCACATCCCCCCCCCCCAACTTGAGTTCTGTCCCCAGAGGTCTTCCCATTTCTGCCTCAACAATTCCCAGGCTCATCTACAATTTGCTCATCACCCACCTTCCCTAGTCACCCAAGTTCCACCCCCCCCCCACTTCCAACTTGACTTCACCATGGTTCTTCCCTGCACCTTCTGCGCCCAGCACGGATTAACCTGCACCCTTCTCTCCAGTTTTTGCGCATGCTAATCCTGCTGTGCTGGACATTATTGTTGCTTGCTTGGAAACACTATGTTGCAAGCCCATCCCATCCCCAATCCTCCCCATCCATGCAAGAGGGCCCCCCACAACTCATTTGTGGTATCAAGTGACAATTCAATCTTGGAGGGATTGTGGACTCCTCCTGGCTTGCCATCCTCCTGTGTCCTGCAAGCTCCACCACCCCCAAACTTGGCCAAAAGCAACAACTCATCCTCCCCCTTCCTCCATGCCGGACAACCATGCAAGGAGGACTTTGCAAACACTGCAGAATGGCAAGTGGCCCTCTGCGTTTGGGCCAACTGGTTCTGTGTCAACCAATGTGCAACCAACCCACGTGTTGAGGAACTTTTTGGATGACGTCTGGCTCCCCCTCCAGCCCCTGGACCAACTCCTGGTCCTCTGCCTCCTCCTCCTCCAGCTCCTGGAACTCCACCCCCGGTTTCTCCATCAGCATCACCATCCCGGTCCCTGCAATGGTCACTGGAGCCCGCTGGACCCGCCTCAACTCCAGCATCCCCTGAATGGGTTGTAATTTCATATTTGACTCTTGCTTCACCTCCTCCCCGTCCAACCACTCCAGAGATCCCAGAAATCCCCACTGGGCTAGTGCCAAGGGAGGCATGCTTTGCGGACTTTGGAGCAAAGTTGAACAACCTCCTCTGGTGGTTCCCCTCAGCTCTGGGCACTCATGGAACCAAATCCTGGCGCAAAATATTTGCGGCCTTCCAAAGACTTCTGGAAGCGGGGCGGTTGGAAATGGCGGATTTTATGGAATTGATTTAGGCAGATTTCCCCCTCCCCCTTTGCCTTCTTTCCTTCCTTGTCTTTATCTGCACAATTCTTTACCTTTTGAAGAAATAGACTTTTGACACACTATCCTTTGTTGAGTGAGCATCCTTGGGCATTGAGTGAGTGTGATAGTGGGAATGAGAGAATTGGAAAACTGTTTCCGCGTGTGAGCCCCACAAGCAAATTTGAGCCTGAGTAAGAGTTAGAAACAACTAAATCCGCATCTGCACATGGATCCTGAGAGAAAGGAATCCCAAGCCTGAGTAAAGCAACCAAAAAGTCTGCATCCGCGCGCAAGCCTGAGAGAAAAGAACCCCAAAATCCATGTCCCATATTTTCAATGTCTCCGGAAGGGTACCTGTACTGTCCCAGAAAAAATGTCACACAGTTCCCCGTACCCAGTCTGCAAAAAACACAAAAACCACACACCAGCGGGCACACAACACTGAAGGGAGAGAAAAAAACACCAGAGAACGGAAATTCTGGGGTGCCTAGTTGTTCCGGCTGTGAACAGGCTAGTGCACCCCCTTACCAAATCAAAGTTATCCCCCCATCCACCTATCCAATTGGCGCTTAAGAGAGAAAGAAATGAAGAAACAGAGAAACAGAGAAACAGAGATTTTTTTTTGAATGTCCCCCTACCAAAACCAATATTGGGCCTATGCCGCTGCTTTTCCCGCATCTCCCATCCGCAGGGATTTTCCTTGCATTCACAGACCCGGCTTTCACTGCGCCCGCCTCCCTTAAATAAATCATAACCAGAGCCAGTACCAATCTGAGAAGCCAATCAAATCAAATAAGTAAGGAAACAAACATTCTGGGGTGTCTAGTTATCCTGGCTGTGAACCAGCTAGAACACCCCCTCACCAAATCAGGTTTTACCATGCAACACTAGCACCCCCCCAGCTTGGCCGCTGTCCCCAGTGGGTTGCAACCAACTGCTCTGCCATACCAGCACACTGCGTGCGGGTACCTCCAAAAGCAAAGGAACCATTCCATCCCTGTTTTCAGGACTACCACAATCCTCTGCCAAATCTGCACCATCACCATCAGATTTGTCCTTGTCTCTGCTGTCTTTTCAAACAATGTGGATCCCTGCGCAAAAAAGCACTTCATGTGTGAGGCCACAGACTTCTGCTTGAGAGGAGCCTTTTCCAATTCTTCCAGCTGATAACTCCCGCCTTTGAAATTGGATGCCAAGCAAAAGGGTCCATTCCATTGGTTGGCAAAAAGTTTCCCCCACTGGAATTCCAGACTCTGGTTGTACAGTAGGACCAAATCCCCCTTCTGCAGCGGGTCCCAGAGGCAATGGGAACAGTGCTTTTCCCAATAGCAGACCAAAGCCATCCTAGTCTTCCTCAACCATTCCACAGATTTTGCCAGCATATTTTCCCGCCTAAGAAGTTTTTCAGCGCGCGCTTCCACAAGCTCTGCAGATTTATTTACCTTCCACCAATCCAAACCCAGCAACTTCTCCAACTCAATGTCCGCCGGGAGCACTGGGATTTTCCCATAGAGCAGTTTCTAAGGCAAATAGCCTGTTGAGGGCTTAATGGAGATCCTATCCGCAAAGAGAACCACTGAAAGGGTCTCCCGCCACTGTTTGCCGTCCTCCCTGCACATCTTCACCAGAGCGTCTTTAATAGGCTGATGGCCGTGTTCAATCATCCCAAAACCCTCCAGATAGTACTCCATCACCCATCCAAACTTTTCTCTGCAACTCTGAACCAGCTTCATCAAGCGGCCCCAGAAATCCGCGCCCCCATCAACAGAAATTAGGAAAAGGGAACCCTACCGCACAAACCAGTCTTCCTCCAAGAACTGAGCAACCTTCTCTGCCAAAAAATTTACCAGAGGACGTGCCTCAACCCAACCCATTAGTTTTTCCCTTGTGACAAGCAGGTATGCAAACTTCCCCGCCTTTATGTGGATCATGTCAAGGTAAACCTGCACAAACAATGCATCCTCTCCCATAGGGTGACCCACCTCCCGGGGCAGCCTCTAACTCTGCCTGTGACAGGCCACACACAAATTTACCCATTCTTGCACCGCATGCACCTCACCGGGCCACCAAAACCTTGCCTTCACCCTCCTCCAGGTTTCAATCTCACCCTGGTGGCCAAGAGTGTCATAGAGACACCTCAGGATCACTTCCTGTTCTGTCCTCAATGTTGCTACCACAAGAGGCATGGGGGCACTCCGCCGTCACAACTGCCCTTCCTGTAAATAGAAGTTTGTTGTCCACCGCTTTGCCCTGCAAATTAATGCTCCTGTTGTACCTTCAGGGAACTGGAGATCCTGCAAAAAGGAGCACAAGACTGCGTAATGCCCGGACTGCTGCAGCAAGATACTTACCTCCGCTTCCATCACACCTACTCAGATGACCAGAGATTCCATTTCAAGGGGTTCTTCCCCCTCAAACTGACCCTCCTGCAGATACCGCAAAAGTGGGTTGGGCATTGTGAAAGCCTTCCCTGTAACATGAAACACAATAAAAGAGAAGAGCTGAAGGAACACCACCCACCTGGTCATAGGCGTGTTTGGCAGCTTTGGCAAGTTGATCATCTGCGCCAAGGCCTCTGCTTCCACCAAAAGCTTGAAATGCATGCCCCAAAGCAGATGCTGGAGTCTCTGCACAATCTTGGGGACTCTGCACAGTTCCAACTTGGGCTACAAATAACAACTCTCCATCACGGTAAAGGTGACAGACTCATAGAGGACTGGCCTATCCTTACCATCCTCCTCCTGCATCAGAATGCCTCCCACACCAAACTCACTCAAGTCAACCGCCAAACAAATCCACCCTGCGTCATAGTTGAGGTCCTGGAGGAAAATGTTGCATCCCACAATCTCCTTGAGCTTTGCAAACGCGGCGTCACACCCTGCCGTTGTGGAGACTCCTTTGGGATTGGGTAAAGTTTAGAAAATAGCTTGCTGGCAGTCACTTGAGGGGGAATTTAGTACTACAACTATTGATAAGATAGAGGAATACTAACGGTGGTTTTGAATTTCCTGCCCCTCTAAGTACTATATTAATCTCACAACAATAAAAGAAAAGAGATTGGTGGCTGATTTTCAGATAGAATTGCTACTATAGTAGTCTCTATCAGACCTAGGATGAATTTATTCAAGCTCAATAAGGAAAATTGGTGGAACAAATAGTGACTTGGAGGAATGAAGCTGAGTAAGGGAAGAATCCTTTATCTAGTCTTATCCTTTATATATTTTGTTTATATTGATTTTATTGGTTACTGATTGATACTCCTTTGATGATACAGGTGATGATTTGAATAAAGGCTGAAATGGTTGAGACTATACTGATAAATGATGGTGATGAAGGTGGATGATGATAGGTGATGGTGATGGTTGATGATGGTCAAGGTAGGTGGTGATGATGGATGATGATGTTCAAGGTAGGTGATGATGATGATGGATGATGATGATGATGGGTGTTGATGATGATGATTGATGATGGTCAAGGTAGGTGTTGATTATGGATGACAATGCTCAAGGTAGGTGATGAGAATGATGGATGATGATGATGATTGATGGTGATGATGATTATTGATGATGGTCAAGGTAGGTGATGATGATGGATGGTGATGATGAGAGTTGGTGGTGGTTGATGATGATGATGTTCAAGTTATGGGGACATGGTGGTGATGTTAAAAGGTATGGGGTATTGGTTAAATAATGGTGGTGGTGGATGGTCAAAAGTATGGGTTATTGGGTTGGGTCATGGTTAAAAGTATGTGTTGATGGTGGTGAATGGTCCAGGGTAATGGTGGTGGTTGATGATGATGATGATGATGGTGATGGTGATGGTGATTGTATGGGATATGGGATTGGTGATGGTCACAGTATGGGTTATGGGATAATTTTTGAGTATTGTAAAAGTATGGGTTAAGGGTGCCTAGGAGGCATGGTGATCCCTGGAGGGAAGGATGGGGGGATTTTCTGGGACCTGGATGGGGGAGAGAGGCCCTCTATTTATAGAAAATCCTGCTCTCAGGGCTGCCCCTGAGGGTCTCCCTGGTACAGTGAATACAGTTCATAAGGCATTTTGGCTGGTCAGAGGAGGAGGCTGTGCAGGATCTACATGCATGTACACCCTTGCATGCATTGCTTTGCTGCATTGATACAGGTGCCCCCTGCATAAATTCCTTCTGTATAGTGGTTGTTGGTCATTTGTTTGGTCCTTCATGCAGTGTCTTGCATATATTTCTTCTGTATACAGCTGCAGGTTTTTTTCTGCATGCAGTGCCTTGCATATATTTCTGCTGTATACTGCTGCAGGTTTGTTTGTTACTGCATGCAGGGTCTTGCATATATTAATTATGTATATTTCTGCAGGTTTTTTTGGTGCTGCATGCAGGGTCTTGCATATATTGCTGTGTATACAGGTGTGGTGATTTGTTTGGTGCTGTATGGGTTATAATGTATTTTTTATTTAATTGAAGGCATCCAGGTTATTTCCATGAGCTTTCACTGATCTGTGACACCTGGTAGGGAGATGGGTAGGCCAGGGTTGATTTGAGCTGTATCTTCTAAACCATGAGAGATAGAGGGGTACTTTGGCTGAGTGACTAGGGGTTATTTTTGTTTTATAATCCATTTTTGAGGTCCTGTTAATGATTGGGGCTGTTCTTATACTAGAAAAGTGAGTCTGATGGCTATAGGTTAGGTTTTGGTTTACCACATCCCCCCCCCAAATTCATGCTGTCCGCAGCATTCCTGCCTATAGACATCAGACTCCACATTCTTTCCTTCCTCTCCTCTTCTTCCCTTCCTTTCTCTCTTTTCCCCTTTTTTTTTCTTTTTTTTCTCTTTTGGGTGAAGTTTTGTGCTTGGTGACGGGTTTGGGATTTAGGGTTGGTGAGCATTCTTCAGTTTTAGGTCATGCAGGGGACCCCCCAGTTCTGCATAGCCCCACATGCCGGTTTGAAAGTGGCTGTACCACAAGGCAAGCTGCGCGCATATCATTGCTCAAAAAAAAGAAGGTGCATGGTCACAACTACTGCCCTTCAGGACTACAAGCATCAGCTTTTCCCTTGGAAAGTGCTACTCAACTGTGCGCACACCACCCAATACATTGATTCACAGGTTGCCTTCCATTGGTACTTTCTCTTTCTCTCTTTTTTCATTCTTCTCTTCCTTATTTTTTCTGTATATACACCCCATCCCCTTTTTTTTGTTCTCTCCTGTTTTATTGATTGATTCTTGGGCTAGCATTGTTTATCTAATTGATCACCTCTTCCATTTTCTTCCAAGCAGCCTGAATCCTGCCAGCCTCCTGCCTTTTGTCATTTTTTCCCTTGAAATTGTGGCGGTTGTTGGCATCTCCAACTCCTGTTAGGCATCCTTTTTACCTTGGTAAATTGGAGGGGATTGACTCAATTACATCCCTCAATTGCTACAATGTCAGTTCTGGGTCACCCTCAATTCCATTGTTTCAGAAAAATCTTTGGTTGTACCCTCTTCCGGACCTTTATTTCCCCTCTTTCATTCCTCAGCCTGCCCCTTTTTTTGTCAGTGGGCAGTTGGAAAACTCTGGTTGGAACTACTCCCATTCCTATACTCCAGTCATGGCTTCCCCAATTGGTCAAACCAACCTGTACATTCTCAATTTTTTTCTTCACTCTTTCCTGTACAGACTTCTATCCTATATGTCAATCTTGCCTTCTTCTTTCCTGCATTTCAATTGAATCCTCCCTTTTTCCATCTTTTCTGTGCATATATGGATGAACCTGCATGTTGATCATTCCATGCACCTGATCTTCTTTCAATTCATTTGGTTCTTCCCCCCTATACCATACGTTGCATTTGCTTGCCATGAACGGTCAACAACCTCCGCTTGACGCCGCTGGGACCAAGGATTCTCCGATTTGGCCAAACTATCACATGAGTTCTTCATTCTTCTTCATCCTCTTCATGCAGCTATTGACTATCCTGCATGTTAATTTTTCCATGCACCTCCTTCTTCCCATCTCAATTTATTTGGTTCTGCCCCCCTATACCATATGTTTTGTTTGCTCACCACAACCGGTTGACAACTTCTGCTTGACGCCGCTGGGACCATTGATTCTCTGATTTGGCCAAACTATCAAGTGAGTTCTTCATTCTTATTCATCCTCTTTGTGCAGCTATTGAATATCCTGCATGTCAATTTTTCCATGCACCTCCTTCTTCCCATCTCAATTGACTTTTTATTCTTCCTTCTTCCTATTTGCTCCCCGCATCAAACATGTGATTGCATTTGTTTCCTGAATATCAAAATTCTGCTTGGACCTGTATTTATTTATTTTTTTTCTCCAAGTTTGCTTTGAAGTCCACTACTCCCGCATACAGCCGTTGGGTGTCCTTGCCTTGACTCTCCTTGCGGTTCTCTTCCTTGTCAGGAAGGCTGACCATTTTCTATTTAAGGGGGCCTCTTTCCACAGGTTCCCCCCTTCCTCATTTGCTCCAACTTCCCTCACCCACTTGTACATATGTCCCCTTTTTCTATATTCCCGTTCCTGCTTCTAAGTGTGGCTCTGACCTCTTTTTTTTTGAATAGGACTCCTCAATACTTTGGAAAGTTTTGGCCCTGGTTCCCAATTCTCATCTGGCTAGTGAAGAGGCTTCTGAGGCCTTGGTTGTCATCCTAGGTCCCCCAACTTCAAGCTTCAAACAAAAGGCCAGCCATTCCCCCCTTTCTTGGCCTTGTCCTCATCCCTCCAACGCTCTGCAGTCCGTTGATGACCAAACTCAAGTAGTTACAACCAATCTTGACGGGGAGGCCTTCAGTGAATATCTCAAATCCAATGCAGATTCTGAGCCCGGCAATACCTGTTTGGCTCTTGGCCCTTGCCTTCAGATTGTTAACGCTCCCCCTATCAACTTGGGATATGAAGTTTTGGAGTCCCTGCCCCATAACAATTCCCAACTCACCAAACCAGCTTCTGCCAAAGACATCCGGGTTGTTCTCTATCGTGACCCGTTCAATCCGTTGTCCCCTACCTGGAGGGTCAGCTCTAATTTTTCTACTTTTATTTACCCAAACTCTCTGTCTCCCCTTCCGCCTTCTCCTCCAATGATCCCTCTTGCCATCTCCAAGATTTTTGATTGGATCCACTTTTCTCTCTGGCGCCTCATGATCAGCCTCCCCAAGGGGTCCCACCTCTAAATGACCGTTGAAGGTATCTGCAAGGAGTTGGATGAATTTAAGAATTTGTTTGACCTCTTCCGGGCTTACCAGTAAATTCCTTGCTTCCTTTGCTTCTCTTGTCTTCCCTTCCTTCTTTTTCTGTCCCTTTGCCGAGCTTTCTTAATTAAATGCTGCTGTTTTCTATACCATCTTGTTTTACCCAGGAGCACAAGATACTCCCTTCTTTAGCAAGCGGATGTCCCTTGTTTTCTTGGGAATTTAATGGAAACAAAGAAAAAAACCTCATAGTGGTACTACCCACCCTTTCCCTCAGCTCATTGGCAAGTGCCGACGGCCTACTTCTGCATCAGTCATAAGATAACAAAGGAAAAAAAAGAAATTTACCAATGAAACAGAAAAAAAAATACCCCTCCCTTTCTTCTTTTTTTATTTTTTTCTCTTTTTTTTATTATTTTTATTATTTTACTTTTTTACTGAAAAAATAGGTTGCTGTAGTTTTGCAGGAGTTGGACAGAAAGCAGAATACAAACTACACATTTTTTTTCTTTTCATCTTTTTTTTTTATTCCCGCAACCAAAACTGGTAGAGCAGGTGATGTGGGACTTTCCTGAAGTGATCCCAATACCTTTGGATGCTCTCTTCTTTCCAGAGGATGAGCCCTTCAGTCCAATACTCCACCCAAGGCTCTTGGTAGTACAAGCCTACCCAGGAATCTGGTGAGATATATCCATAATATGAGTCCCAATTGCCATTCTTGAGGAAACCAAGAGATCCAATGCCTGTAAGTATCTCCATGAACTCTAAGTTGGTAAGTCCCCAGCCCATTAAGTTGTCCATTATTATTTTGCTTGCTGGGTTTTCTTCTTGATTGAACCATTCTGAGTAAAACTTTTGGAACAAGTTCCCTGGTTGGTCATTTGATGTCCATTCCTCCCAGGGGATTTCTGTGGTATCATCCAGTTCTTCTGTCTCTTCAAGACTCTTTCCCCATTCCATTTCTTGACACTGAGTTGGTGAATGTTCCAGTTCCATCTTTTCTTCACCTTCATGCTCCTTGAGGTCCTCTTTGGTTTCTCCTCCTTCCATTTATTCATCTGTTCCAATCAGGTCCTCCCATTGGACCTTCCTGAGGGTCATTCCAGCCCTGTTTATTCTTCTTGGTGGTTCCATTTCCCACCCTGCTTGTCCTGGTTTGCAAATTGGTATACATAACCTTTCCCCTCCAGGTAGTTCATAGCTGAGGATTTCTCCCCTCTTTTGAGACAGCTCCAACCTGACCTTATAGTCAGCCAAGAAGGGTCTCCCAAGGACAGTGTGAACACTCCCTCTGGCTACAAAAAAGTTGGCCAATCTTGGTTCCCCTGGGTTAATTTCAAATGGAATCCTTTCTGCTAGTTTAATCAGAGGTGTTGAGTGTCCTCCAATTCCAGTTATGTTCATTAACATTTCTTTGGTTACCAGTCCTACTTGGTTGGCCAGGTGTTCGGGGATGACATTGAGTTCAGCTACACTATCCACCAAGGCTCTAAACTTTCTATTTTTGATCCAAATGTCTATGAATCCAAAAGGACAGGCATATGTAAGGTTTTTCCTGAGCCCATACCATTCTTCTTCATCCTCTGGATCCAAATGATGTTAACAGGCTTTGACCTTCCTGCTTTCTGTTACAGGTATTTTTGAAGTAATCCCCTCCTCCATGTTGTTATCCTGAAGTAGCTGGAGAAATTTAGGTGAGATGGCCAAGAGTTCCTCCATGGTGAGTGTAAAAGTTTTCTTGAGTATCTACTTCTTCAAATTTGTCCAATTTTTAATTCATCCATGTTTTTTGGTATTTCCAGGTCTCTTGAGGCTCTCTCACCTTCAGGTCCCACATTTTCATTGCTTTCCCTTGCCCTTCTGGTGGACTTTTCTTGGATGGGCTGGATATCCTCTTCCTCTGAAGTTGAATCTTCCTGGTCATCCTCTATCCAGGCTCCAGGTTAACTTGGTTTCCTCTTTCTTTGGGCTTTGCCTTCCTTCTTTTTCTTTGGACCATATTCTGCATCCTCTGGTCCTGTCTGGTTGTTTTGGGAGGGGTTAATTCTAGGTGATCTCCTTATTCCCAACTGTATCTGCTGTAGGTATTCTGGAATGTTGACTTCTGGTGGTTTCCAGGATCCCCATTCTCCAACTTGAAGGACTGCAGTTACTGGAAATTTCTTCTCCTCTGGTTTTGTTGGTTAATGGTTTCTTCTTTTGTTTGATTTGAGGCATGAAACTTGTTGACCAATTCCTTCAATGTTTCAGGTGTGTTTTTTTGGATAGGTTTTTGGTTTGGGTAGTAGTAGTTGGGTCCTAGCTTTATACCTTTTTTTAGATTTTATTTCCTCACCAAGGTCTGTACAAGTATAAGAAGTGTGGGTTTCATCTCTGCAATAATAATATTTTGGAGGCCATCTTGTAGCCAGGGTGGGGACTCCCAGTACCCTATAGGGTGGTTGCCCTATTACCCTGTCAAAATGTGGTGAGGCTGGTTTTTGGCTGTTGAGAGCAGTGGTGAGTTTTTTTACTTGGTCCTTTAGTTTTTTGATTTCTTCCTTGTTATCCACAGGTTTCTGAAATTTCAACTCTTTCTTAACTTCTTTCTTTTCTTGGGTTGGTTCATTCCCTTCAGAAATATCCCACAGGGCCAGAGCTTTTTCCACATGTTCCTTCAGTATTTCGTATTCTGGAGCCAAATAGCATCCATCAAGGGATTTCCTAATTTGCCTGGCTTTAACCAGTCCTCTGGTGACTTCCCTCTTCAGTTCCAATGATAAGGCCTTCCAAATTATGTCAATTTTTTCCCAGTTGGTATTATCATACTCCATCCTAATGAAGTAGACAACCATTTATTCATAGTCCCCAATAAACTTTCTGTATTCTTCTTTGGTGCTGATGCCTCCTTTTTGCTGGATGTGTTTGAGTAGGTTTGGTATGGTTTGTTCATTGGATCTTCTGTGGGGTGTGGCCCTCCCCCACTTCCTCTTCATTTCCTTCTTGAGGAGCTCCCAGTCCCTGCTTTCATGCCCCCCCCATGTTTTCCACAGACTCCCTGAGTTTGATTTCCTTGATGATAAAAGGTAACTGCAAGGCCAAGTCCTTCCCTCCAGCAACATGAAGTTCTGCCAATTTTCAAATCCTGTTAATGAAGAGTTCCACTTCAGTTACATTGAATTCAAGCTAAGCTTTGGAATTATCTAAAACTACTCCATTCTGGATATCCTTGATCCTAGAGTTCGTTGGAGAGGGGAGGTCCATAGTAGTGTTTCTTGGGTGATGATCCATAGACATGAACTGAGAGTGCTGATGGTTTCTTTCTTCTTCAGTGTGACCTGGAAATGTGGTAACCTCTGGACTATCTTCTGGTGGTTCTGATTCTGATAGTATTCTGACTGGGCCTTGTCTGATTCCAGTCCTGGGGGTAGAGGTGAACCTAACTGATTGGGCAAATGGGGTTTCTGGTATTCCTTGCATGGTCCTTTCCTGGTTGTTCTCCATAAAAAGCTTGAGCATTTGGGACATATCACTGAGTGAGTTCTTGATTGTTGAAATTTCATCTCTGGTCTCCTTGAGCTCCTTGGACTGTTCCATAATCTTTTGTTCTTGCTCCTTTATCCTGTCCATGGTGGTATCTCCTGGGTTTGATTCTTCTAAAGCCATGTTATCCTGATCCAATAAGAGGACTTCCTTTATTTTACTGACTAGACTGTTGATCCTCTCCCTAGCAGGTGTTTCAAACCCTTGGTCTTAAATGGTTCCTAGTATTTTCTTGCTTGTTAATGCTTGAGGTTATTGATCCAAAAAATGAAGATTATCAGCCACTGTTAGGACACCAGATGTGGAGACTCCTTTGGGATTGGGTAAAGTTTAGCAAATAGCTTGCTGGAAGTCACTTGAGGGGGATTTTAGTACTACAACTATTGATAAGATAGAGGAATACTAAGGGTGGTTTTGAATTTCCTGCCCCTCTAAGTACTATAGTAGTCTCACAACAATAAAAGAAAAGAGATTGGGGGCTGATTTTCAGATAGATGAGAAAATAGATTTGGATTTCTAGATGACTCAGAACCAGCATAAGCTGTACAAAGAATAGGAGAACATGAGAACGGAGAATCTGATAGGAATAGAGATTTGGAGAAAGAGAAGGTAAAGAGAATCCTACAGCTTGACCAGAACTTGTATGTTGGAGGCAGAAGTTATTCAGGGAGGACAACCCATATTGAGAGGACAGGTTGAGAGGAGAAGTTGGAGAGGTAGGCTGGATGGCTGGAGGATCAGATAGGGTCTTATTGAGAGAGCTTGAGAGATCAGAGTCTTACCAGGCAAAGATCTATGGTCAATGGGATTGAGTTGAATTGGTGGCGGGGAAAAAGAAGAAAAATAAAAGTTAGAAAAGAAAAGTTAGAACAAGAAAGAATGAAGAAGAGCAAGCTGAAGATCAAATGTTGTCCCAACCGTCTGAGTGTTGAAGTGGCCGCGGAGTGAGGCTGCCCGGGGTGGAAGAGAGAGTGCGCAGAGAGAGAACTGAGAGGAACGCAAGGGAGCGTGGGGAGAAGCCTACTGAGACTTAACAGTTGCTACTATAGTAGTCTCTATCAGACCTAGGATAAATGTATTCAAGCTCAATAAGGAAAAGTGGCGGAACAGATAGTGACTTTGAGGAATGAAGCTGAGTAAGGGAAGAATAATTTATCTAGTCTTATCCTTTATATATTTTGTTTATATTGATTTTATTGGTTACTGATTGATACTCCTTTGATGATACAGGTGATGATTTGAGTAAAGGTTGAAATGGTTGAGACTATACTGATAACTGATGGTGATGGAGTTGGATGATGATAGGTGATGATGATGGTTGATGATGGTCAAGGTAGGTGGTGGTGATGGATGATGATGTTCAAGGTAGGTGATGATGATGATGGATGATGATGATGATGAATGGTGATGATGATGATTTATGATGTTCAAGGTAGGTGGTAATGATGGATGATGATGTTCAAGGTAGGTGATGATGATGATGGTTGATGATGATGGTTGATGGTGATGATGATGATTGATGATGGTCAAGGTAGGTGATGGTGATGGATGGTGATGATGAGAGTTGGTGGTGGTTGATGATGATGACATTCAAGTTAGGGGGAAATGGTGGTGATGTTCAAAGGTATGGGGTATTGGGTAAATAATGGTGGTGGTGGATGGTCAAAAGTATGAGTTATTGGGTTGGGTCATGGTTAAAAGTATGTGTTGATGGTGGTGAATGGTCCAGGGTAATGGTGGTGGTTGATGATGATGATGCTGGTGATGGTGATGGTGATTGTATGGTATATGGGATTGGTGATGGTCACCGTATGGGTTATGGGTTAATTTTTGAGTATTGTAAAAGTATGGGTTAAGGGTGCCTAGGAGGCATGGTGATCCCTGGAGGGAAGGATGGGGGGATCTTCTGGGACCTGGATGGGGGAGAGAGGCCCTCTACTTATAGAAAATCCTGCTCTCAGGGCTGCCCCTGAGGGTCTCCCTGGTACAGTGAATACAGTTCATGAGGCATTTTGGCTGGTCAGAGGAGGAGGCTGTACAGGATCCACATGCATGTACACCATTGCATGCATTGCTTTGCTGCATTGATACAGGTGCCCCCTGCATAAATTACTTCTGTATAGTGGTGGTTGGTCATTTGTTTGGTCCTTCATGCATGTTAAAATACGTATGCACTTATGCATGTGCTACGTATAAGTTTAATCCAAATGTGATGCGCATATGGGCCTCTTGGGCCCATTGGACACTCACACGGACCATACGGGCCTGTGTGGATGTCACTGATTTGGGGAAACTGGCCTCAAAATGCGTGAAACAGGCTCATTGGTACACAGTCCCTAACGGGCCCAGTGGGGGATATGGGCAAATACAGCCAGATGGGCTTGTATGGGCATAATTGGGCCCAAGTTTCATTTGGGACATACTTGGCCAGATGGGCTGGCCCGCTAAAGTGTGTTTGTCTCAGGTTTTGGGCTTGGGGCGGCCCATTGGGGCTGCCGCCCGTGTCGCAGCCCGCTCGCGGATTCTTCCCGTGCTGCGGCCTGCTCGGGGCCGCTTGTATCCCTTGGTTTGGCCCAAGCGGGGCTGTCTTGGCAGCCAAGGGATTGCATGCAGGCACGGCCGGTTGCAAACTGCAGCCACCGCCGCAGGAGCAAGGGCCAGCGGCCCCAGCTCCCTCCCCCTCCCCTTGCTTGCCAATGCAAGGGGGAGGGGCTGGCTAGCTGGGTTGAATCAGCCAGCAACCGACCGCAAGAAGGTGGTCGGTCAGGGCAGGGGGGATTTCATCACCCCCTTGCCCAGGGGATGACAATTCTGGCCGCAGAGGGAGCTACCGGCGGTGGGGGGGATCTTATCACCCTCCCACCAGCAAAGTGAGAGGGGCGCTCTCCCCCCCCCCCCCCTTTACCAAGGGGGAGGAGCAACGGGCTGAGGGGATCTGACCACCCCCAGCCCACTATCCTTGAAAACGCCCTGGGGGTATCAACCCCCAGGGCCCTTGGTGAGGGGATTTGACTGCCCCCACCAGGGATTTGACTGCCCCCACCAGGGATTTGAGAGAAGGAGGGGGGGGCGGCATGTCCGCCGGTTACACCCCCCCCAAGTGAGTTTGAGACCGGACCCAGGTGAGTCCTGGGTCCCACCTGGCCCATATGTGGGGCCAGGGGCTGGCTACATGAGGCAACCAGCCCGTAAGTAAGGAAATAAGAGTAACTGGGCTGGTTGTAATGGAAAACCAGCCAGGGGATTGAACAGAAAAGGGGCTGGTTCAGCCCCGTAACAGTGGAAACACCAGAATGGACCGGAATAGGCTGGTTGTAAGGGTACAGGGACTGATGCCATGTGGGCTGATGTAGCCCAAACCAAGTAAAAAGGCCTGTAGAACCTGTAGAGCTCTTTTGGGGCGGAAAATTTGCCTTTTGTCTTTTTGTATCATGGGCTCACAAGAGGCCAATCTTTTGTACTTAAGGAGCTCTTCTCCCTGCTGTTTTCCATCATTCATTCATCATCCAATCAAATTCATCAACAATATCATCCAATGTATTTCCCCATTGTGAGAGCCCATCAAGCAATTATTGACACAAGGTGTCCATCATTTCTTTTGCTTTAAATACTTCTCATTTGCCTAAGCTAATTGCTGGCCATAATTATAACAATGCAGTGTCTTGCATATATTTCTTCTGTATACAGCTGCAGTTTTGTTGCTACATGCAGTGCCTTTCATATATTTCTGCTGTATACTTCTGCAGGTTTGTTTGGTACTGCATGCAGGGTCTTTCATATATTAATTATGCATATTGCTGCAGGTCTGTTTGGTGCTGCATGCAGGGTCTTGCATATATTGCTGTGTATACAGGTGTGGTGATTTGTTTGGTGCTGTATGGGTTGTAATGTATGGTGTATGTACTTGAAGGCATCCAGGTTATGTCCATGAACTTTCACTGATCTGTGACACCTGGTAGGGAGATGGGTAGGCCAGGGTTGATTTGAGCTTTATCTTCTGAACCATGAGAGATAGAGGGGTACTTTGGCTGAGTGACTAGGGGTTATTTTTGGTGTAACATCCATTTTTGAGGTCCTTTTGATGATTGGAGCTATTATTAAACTAGAAAAGTGAGTCTTATGGCTATAGGTTAGGTTTTGGTTTACCACAGCGTCCATTCCCATGTTGCCCCCTTCCGTGTCAGTGGGCTTGAGACCTTGGCAAACCACTCAATGAACATGCAAACGTAGCTGCATAGCCCCAGAAACTTGAGGATGTGCAACAGCGTCTTCAGGGTTGGCCACTCAAGGACCTTTTTCTGCTTCTTTGCTGCAATCCTTCTACTGGTGCAAGCCACCACATGCCCTAATACCTCCAGCGCCAGAACATAGACCGCCAACTTACTTCCCAACACTGTAATCCCTGCCTCCTCAATCCGGAACAGGATTGGCTCCAGCGTCTCTGCGTACTCCCAGATGAAGCAATGGATTGGCGGGGCCTCCTCCAACACCGCACCTCCGTAATCTTTCCTCAGCCCCTTGATTCCCGCTTCATCAATGAAAATCAAGACTCCTTCTGGAAGCTCATCCTGCAGAATCCAAGTCATCTGAGCCTGATAGACCACCACCAAGTTTGTCTTGCCTTGCCTTAGCTGCATCCTTCCCAATCCCATCTTGAGTGCGGTTAGCGGCTGCAAGTGGGGGTGGAGCTTGCGCTGATCATACCCGCCCATGAAATTGACCAATCCGCAACATGTGCTCCCTTCCATTGATTCCAGGAACTTCTCCACAAGTGGGGGAAATCCCGCATCCCAGATGGTGAAGGATTTGAGCCGCTGCAGATCATGGACAATCCTTAAGAAATTTGCCATCCTGCTTGACCACCGCAAAGATTGGGCTAGAGTAGCTTGATGTGGACTGCTCATACAAACCTGTCCTCATGCTCTCCCAAACCAATTCCAAAAAGGGTTCCCAAACGGTCCAAGGGATTGGAATTGG
The DNA here is from genome assembly GCA_025617555.3 of Puccinia polysora. Classification (NCBI taxonomy): domain Eukaryota; kingdom Fungi; phylum Basidiomycota; class Pucciniomycetes; order Pucciniales; family Pucciniaceae; genus Puccinia; species Puccinia polysora. Next base: position 4,926,526 of record CM062638.1, on the reverse strand, counting down.
CTTGATCTTCCAGGGCTTGTAAGGAACCATGGGAATCATGTAGGGGTTGCCAATCTTTCCCTTCAACAATCCGTGCTTGTTGTTTCCAAAGGCAAGGGCCTTCTTGCATAGCACCAGCACCAACACCAACAAATCCTTATTTTCCACACTCAACCACCCCAGGGGTTTGAAATTAAGTGCCTCAATCTGTTCATTTGTGATTTGCGCCAACCGCCTTACCCACCCAGACTTCTTCAAAGGACTTTCCCAGGGATCCCAGGACCAGGCAATTGGTTGACGAGGCCTGTTCAATCCTTGAAGCATTGGCTTGTTTGTGGGACGGAACTTCCGCGCCACAGGCTTGTACCATCCTGTGTTGCACCTGACCATCCGTACACACCCGCTGTTGTTGTTGTGCATCCTGCCAACAATTAAACCATGGCTCTTGCCTTTGCTCATAATTTTGGCACTTTGATGAGGTTTTTGAAGTAAAGTACCTTCCAGCAATGCATACTGAGGAAGAGTACTTACTTCTGCCATCTGCGCCCTCCACGCGCCCCCCCCCCCCTCCACCTGCTCCTCCCTATTCAACCGTCCGCGCAAAACTGGAGCCTGTCCCACGTGGCACCCATGGTTGACTAGGAAAAATGCTCCGTGGGGTGACCTTTGTGGTCAGCTCCCCCGTGGGATTTGCACTCCTCTCCAGCTGCCGCTGCCTGCACCCACTTCCCCTTCCTGTGGTTGCAGATTTTTGTCTCAAACCAGGAACCGGATTTTTCCTCCACCATCAGTTCTTCTTTCCATTCCTCTGTGTTGAACGCCATTTGAGCCAGGAATCCAAACTTAAACGGCTGTCCTAAGATCACATTTCCACACTCCACTGAAAGGAACAAAAGCGGCTTATGGACCATTGCAACCTCCACCTCTTCCTCCTCCACTACCCTGTCTACCCAACATTTTGCGCCATTCAATGCCCAAAGCCCCATTGCGCACTTCCTCCAAACCCACCCTAACTTTTCCACCATCCTTGTCAGAAGCAGTTTAACCATTGACCCAATTTCCACCATTGCCCACACCTTCCTGCCTGCAATTTTCATTGAGACCTCAGCAAGTGGCACTGAAACAGACTTGGACTTGCGCAGCTTGTGTTCCCCTTCCTTCTCTGCTGCATTCACCTGCTGAACCATTTTTGGGAGCCGGCCATGTCTGCCCTCCTTCAGCACCTGGACCATCTTGTCAACAACCACCGGAGAAACCGCAGCCAACTACCCCAGGGTGAGAGGTATTGGTGTCTTGTTCCCCATCACCCTTTGCACAATCTCTGCAGCCTTCTTCTTCCCTTCAAAGCTAATTGGTGGTGTGTTGCCTACCAGACCCCACACAACAATTTTTTGGGCCTGAACCAATGGCTTCTCCTTGGCATCCTTATCCCTCTTCTCCACCACAACCCGCTTGTCTGCCGCCAACGCCCTGACTTCAGCCTCCACATTTGAGGCGCAGTAAAAATTCCAAGTGATACCCTGGAGGTTTCCACGGGAGAATTTACGCATTCCCAAAACTTCTGCACGGGAGGCGTCTGACCGGCCCCCAAGTCCACCTGCTTTCCTGTTGGTAATATGTAAGTCTTCCGTGCGGACCAGCCCCCCATCCATGTTGTTAGTCAATTCTGAGAAACCAGACTTCCAATGACCCTTATCCCCGCAATAGGTGCACGTGTGAACCGTGAATCCACTTTCAGGCCCACTAGTGGGCCAGAAGCCCTCCACCATGTGAGGCAGCATCCTGCGCGGCTGAGTTATCATCCATCCAAGGAGAATCCAAAGTTCCTGTAACATATCTGTGAACTTGTTTACCGGAAAATCCAATGACTTCTGGGGTACTTCTGGCTGTTTGATCATCAATGGGCCCGCTGGTGGTGCCTGCGTTGGAGCTGGGACTGAGTGAGCTGCCAGATTCTTCAAGACCTCCAGGAACAACCTGGCCATGTCCTCAATCAGCTCCTCTGGGTCAATCTTGCTTTCCACTGCCTGGCAGATGACACTTAGGTCTGGAAGTAGCGCAACACTCCCGTCTATCAACCCCTGCACCAACCTGTGCTCAAAAAAGTACCGCTGCACCCATTGCCAGAGTTGTGGCACAAGTCCGCCAAGAAACGCCGGCTTCATTGCCCCTGTCTGTCCTGTGACCACCTGGTTTTTTTCCAAGTACCCATAGATACGCTCAAACATCAATATATACTAGGCCAAGTAACCTTGCATCCATACTCCCCTGCGGGCAATTGCTTCCCCCAACACCCGCTCAAAGTCACTCTCCCAGAAGAGAGGCTTGCACTTCCCCCACCTTTTCATCATCTTTCTCCGCAACCTTTCCCAGTCCCAAGCCCCATAGCCGGCCATATCCTCCCATTCCCAAAGCTTACTCTTGTCCTTGATGAATGAAACAATGGTCTGGACCTTGTCCTTGCTTGTCACGTGCTTTTAATTGAAAATATCCTCAAAACTTTCCAGAAAACGCCCAATATCCATGGTGTCAAACCAAAGGTGTGGGAAGTCCTGCAGCCTAAGCCATACCCATCAAGGAGCCTTGACCAATTCCAAGGAATCAAACCAAGGGGGAGCAAAGCCGCAGGAGCAAGCTGTTGGTGTTGGTGGTGGTGGGGTTGGTCCACTTGGTCCTGACCGCAGAGGGAATGATGGTGGAATGTTTGATCCTGAATTAGTTGTTGGTAACATTGCACCCGCTACCTTTGAAAGACTAGGAAAAAAGATTATTTCCCGGCCAGACCCCCAGATGTAGTAACAAGAGGAAGATACTCCCCTAAGTTGTCCTCAAGTTTGGAAGTTATTGGTCCAAGCATTTGTAAGGAGGTTGAGTGCTAATGGTTTTGAGAAAAAGAGATAGTTATAAGAAAAAGATGAATAAATAAAATGATGTTGTATATTCCTGCCCTTCAATCCTTCCCTGATCCTTTGATGATCCAATGAGATGAGATGATATATGAGATGAGATGAGATGATCCTACAACCCAGAGTTGAGAGTGAGGTTTTTAGTCCTCCCTCTCAACCCTAACCTAAGTACAAGCGCAACTGAAATCCTAACAACAAAATTAAGAAAGAACCCCTAGAACCCAGAACCCTAGCCCAACCTTAAGCCGTACCACCCAATCCCTCCAAACCCTTCCGCCATTACATATTTCTGGTTTTTCCTTCTCATGGCACAGCCCTCTGCCGCTTCCTACTTGGAGCCCCCTGTGTTTATCCGTCTGCGGGCATCTGCAGATCCTGTAATTCATGGATTGGTCCGCACCTATGCTTGCATGGACCTTCCTGGTTTGTATAACCCCGCAATTTCCCTGCTCCTGCTTTCCAAACTAGCCACCCACAAACCTGGTTGGGTTGGCTTCATTACTTGGTCCACACCATCCAAGCAGGTTGCAATCCCGCCACGCCTGGAGTGGGACCAACCCGCACCAAATGCTGATCCTGACCTACCCAACTGCTGAGCACGCAGCCCGCAATGCAGTTCCCAATCCAAGGTTATAAATACAACACTACAATGTGGGTTGGTTTTGTAACATTAAATTAACTAACTCAACTCCTCTATTGTAGTTTTCCAACTTATAATAGATTTTTTCCTTTACAATGTCACATACTGGCTCAACCAGAAACGCTTCCCTCACCCCTTATAATGATGATATTCATTGTGTAGGGAGACCCAGCGCTTCAAAGGGCCAACAAAATTTAGATCCTTTTCCTTCTTCCAAATTTCCTTTGGTTGATCCACTTGACAATCCCCTTGCTCCTCAACAGGAAGCTCTGGTGGATCCTCTCAAATAAATCAAAGATTCCAAATATTCCTCCAATGAAACTTTGACTTGTGGTAGTACAATGATGACATTAATTGGGAAGGGAGATCCAGCAGTTTATGGGCCCAACAAACTTCAGCTCTTGTTCCTTCTTCCAAATCTCCTTTGGTGGAACCTCTTGACAATCCCTTCTATCCTGAATGGAAAGCTCTGGTGGATCCTCTTGAAGAAATCAAAAATTCCAAACATTCCTCCAATGAAACCTTGACTTTAGATCAAGGGCTTGCACTAGTTTTCCTGAGACCAAAGCCTTGAAATTTCTCTAAACCTTGATCAAGGCCCTCAATAAAAATTCCTTTCAATCTGGTCCAAGTATTCCTAGCTTCTGTACTCTGGGCATGAGGCAGCCTGAACACTTTACATTGCAAAATTCCCATAAGCTTAGATCCTACCTACAGTCCTGCAAAATCATCTTCTCAAACAATACCAACAACTTCCCTTCCAATAGACATAAATTCATGTATGCATCTTCCTTTCTAGGTGGAAGAGCCTTGCAGTGGTTTGAACCTTATCCAAAAACATTATCCAATACTATTTCCACATGCATTCTCAAAAATTGATACAAGTTTGAGCAAAAACTGTTCACCCTTTTTGGAAACCCCAACAAAGTGCAAAACACAAAATACAAACTTCACAATCTATTTATGAAAGAGAATACTAGATTTTCCATGTATATCTCACATTTCCAAACCTTGGATTCTTGCATCCAATGGAATGAGGCAGCAATTTTATTTCACTTCCAAAAAGGTTTACTGGCATTCCTAATCAAACAGCTTGCAGTTGGGGGACATAAGACAACCTTGCTTCAGCAGTTAATGAATTTTGTGATTGAGCTTGATAATGGCTATCACAACAAGAAATGCTCTTGGAAAAACAACCATGGATTTTCAACCTTGGCTCCAAAGACAGAAAAATATTTGAAGAAAAATTTGAAGAAAAAAAAAACACTCCAAACCAAATCTGAACTTGAACTCCAACCCAAAGGGGAAAGCTGTTTCCAAAACTCCAAAATTCCTGGATAAGAAAACTGGGATTCTCCCAAACAAAGAACATCAAAGGAGGGAAAAGGAGGGTTAATTTGTGTATTTTGGAGGAAAACATGATTTCAATAGTTGTGCAAAGTGGCTAGCCCTTGAAGTGGCTAGACAGCCAAAAAATTAGCTTGTATTTTTTCTAATAATTTCAAGGAAAACTACAAATTATCTAAATTACAGCAAGTCAATCTTTGCACTTTAAAGTCACTTGATGCTCCAAGTTCAAGATTTGTCCTCTTCCATTCCAAAAATACTCCTTATCATGTTTGACTCAATTCTGGGGCTAATTTTTCTTTTATAATTTCATCTTTTGCCAATTCCAAAAATATTACGCATTCCAAGAGAGATAAGTTTCCCATCTATTTAGTAAGTAGTGCAACCAAACCATCTCATTGGGTTTCCCAAAAGGCAAAATGGACCTTTGCATTTTCCAATTTCCCCAGATTCAAATGGGACTTATTTGTCTTGGATATCCCAGGGATGGAAAACACCATTCTAGGCCATTACTTCACAGTTTACTGGAATCTGGATGTGAATTGGCAAGAAGTAGTAATTAAACTTTGAAACTTGCAACCCAAGGAGGCTAAAATGTATGTGAACCAGGAATTAAAAAGCCTACCCAACAATTTCATTGAGTTGGATGACAATTTTCTGCCAGGAGATTGTCAATATCCTGACCTTCATTCCCAATTTCCCTCTTGAGATTTAGGAGTTATTGCTTATTTTCCTGACTTACCTCTTCCTTTGTTCTTCAAAGACAAACAGGCTCCTATAAAACAGTGTATTTTGAGCTCCCTAATCCTCTTTCATCATGCAAGAACGTCAAATCTGGTGCTCAAATATGACAAGATTGAAGATTTAGAAATCATTCAAGTCTTTACCTTTGGTTTACCATGACTTTGCTAACATCTTTTCAGCTGTAAAAGAAGATAAACTACCTCCTTCCCATTCTTATGATCACAGGATCAAACTTACTGGCCCACCTCCAGCACCTGGACCAGTTTACTCTCTCTCAAAGCAAGAATCAACAATGCTTCAAGAATACATTGCAGAAAATGTATTGTGAGGATTTCTTTGAACAAGCAATTTGAATACTGGATTGCCTGTCCTATTCTTTGTGAAGAAAAGAGGCTGTCTTTTCCTTTGCATTGACTACAGGAAACTGAACCAGGTAACCCTGAAGAATGCCTATCCAGTGGTTGCACCTCCCCACTCTCTTCCATGGAGCTGCTTATTTCTCAAAGTGAGACCTTTGAGGCGCCAATAACCTGATTCTCATTTCAAAAGGTCATGATTATTTGAAAGCAATGGGAAAATGATTTGTCAGTTATGAGTATACTGTCATGCCTTTTCGCCTCTGCAATGCTCCTTCTACTTTTCAACTTTTTTTCAATTACATTTTTCTGAGCTTTTAGAGAAATACCTCATGGTGTATATTGATGATATTCTTTTTTACTGGAAAAATCTTCAGGATCACATTGCACATGTGCAAGAGGTTCTGCAGCAACTTTGAAAGAATAACCTGTTTGCAAATTTTATACCCATTCACTTCAATTTTTAGGTGTCATAGTCTTGCAGCAAGGACTATTGATGGACCCCTCCAAAAGCCAGCGCATACTGGACTGGCCCGCATCTTCTTCAGTCAAATCCCTTAAAATTTTCCTTGTCTTTGGTAATTTTTACAGGAGGTTTATCAATCATTACTCCATGAAAACTTCTAATCTTACTAAACTTCTTCTAAAAGAAACTAATTTTGTTTTTACAGAACAAGCTGCTTTTCAGCTCAAAGCTCTAAATAAAACCTTCACTACTGCCCCAATACTTTCTCATTTGAACAAGCTAGCTTGCACCATTGTGGAAACAGATGCAACCAACTATTCAATTGCAGGAGTAATCTTGCAGTTTTCTTCCTCTTCATCTCTCTTTCATCCTCTAGACTTTGAGTCTTGCAAACTGCTTGCTTCAGAGCTTAACTAAAAGATTCATGACAAGGAAATTATCACAATTTTTTAATGCTTGAAGAAATTTTGCTCATACCTTTTGAGTCTTATGGAAACCTGTGAGATTTTAACTGATTGATATTCTCTTAAATATTTTATTAGCTCAAAATTTCTTACACACAGACAGGAAGGTTGGGCCAAATACCTTGTTGAGAGGAAATCTCCTGAACCCCATACCGCGCTCATTCTCACCTACAACCTTTCCCCAACCTTTCACAAGTGATCTTTTGCGCTTTTCTTTCATCATCACTTTTCTGTTTCATCCTCCCTGCTCCCTCTCTTGGCTCAATCCTCATCCTTCCATTCCTCGACTCATCCATTCTTCATCCGCTCCATATTCTCCATCTTCATCCGCTCCATATTCTCCATTGCTTCTTTTCCACCTGCTATCTTCCATCCGCTCCATATTCCTTCCTCTCATTCGCCCCAGTATATTATCCACTTCTCCACCTCACTCCACATCCACACTCACTCCGTCACCCACTTCCTTCTTTCTTCTTCTCAACCCAACTCCACCTCTCTCATCCTCTCAAGAATCTCCCCAACTCAATCTTTGAAGCCGACAAAGATTCTCCCATCTTACGATCCATTAACCCAACATCAACCATCTAACCCAACTCACTCAATTTCCTCTTCTTGTTCACATGTGAGGTTGCATCAATCAAGGATCCTAAGCACCCTGCTGATTAAATTTGATTACTTTCATATTTTATTGTCTAGACACTTGTATCGTCCTATGATCTTGTCATCCTCTTCTTTTCATTCCTGTTATTTGAGCGCCCTACCTTGTCTGTGACCGCACTGAGTGAGAATTTACCCAACTTGTCTTCATTCTTTTCTTTATGTCTTTGATTATTTTTAATCTTTCCTCTTCAGTCTGTTGGTTCAGGTAATCAAGAATTCTATAGCTCTTCATACCTCTCCAATTTCAACTTTAAAATCATGTACTGCCCTTGGAAACAAACAGTAGTCCCTGATGCTTTATTAAGTTGGGATGACGTTTACCCAGGGGGGGGAACCTTTGCCAATAACAACCCTGAAAACATCAGGACACTCTTCTCTAATCAGTCTTCCCAACTCAGTTTGATCATCACTCACCTTTGATACACATCTTCCAAACTTCAAAAAGCTCAGCTTCATTACCCCAAGTGTAACAAACTTTGCAAGAGTACAAAATTATCATATAGTTACTATGTTATTGTGGAAAATGACTATTTAGTTTATAAAGATCATATAGAATTACCTGATAATCCTTTCATTAAGTTAGATATATTTCAGTCTCGGAATGACTCTTGGCTTTCTTTTCATCATGGGAAGGATAAAACCTACCAATTGATTGCACAAGACTTCTAATGACCTGGTATGACCAAGGAAGTAAAAGACTATGTTAGCACGTGCTATGACTGCAATTGTAACAAGTCTGTAAAACACCAGAAGTATGGGCTGCTCCAGCCACTTCCAGTCCCTCCTATTCCTTTGAACTTGTTTTCAATGGATTTAATTTTGCAATTACCAATTTCTAGTGGTTATGATGCTATTTTAGTAGTAGAAGATTACTTCTCAAAGATGGCTTTATTTCTTTGCAGTACTGTGACTCCCTCTTTGGAAGACCTAGCTGATTTATTTGTAGAATATGTATTTTCAAAAGATGGCCTTCCTGATAATATATTTAGTGATTTTGGATCTTTGTTTTCCTCTAGCTTCCAGGAGCATTCTATGCCAACATTTTAAGATCACTCACAACTTATCAATGGCTTACCACCCCAAAAAAGATGGGAAACCCAAGCAAGTTAATCAGATTCTTGAAAATTATCTCAAAATGTATGTTTCTTATCAAGAGGACAACTGGTTGCAATGGCTCCCATTAGCCAAGTTTGCCTACAACAACTCCACTCATTCCTCCACCAAACAGTTGCTTTTCCAGACTCTTTATGGTAGAAACCCAACTTTTGCTTCTATTCAGGTAGCACCTTCTAAACCTGTTACTGACTACCTTAATCACATTCAATCCCTTCAATTGCAACTCCAATCCAACCTTGAAGAGGCAAACCAGCGCTACAAGGAGCAAGCAGACCAAATTTTCACTACAGCACCAACCTTTGCAGTAGGAGATCAGGTATGGCTCAAAGCTTGCAATATTTGCAGTCCTCAACCAACCCAAAAACTCTCTGAAAGAAAACTTGGCCCCTTAAACTTTTAATCAGTCATCTCTACCAACAATTTTCAACTTACGTTACCTGAAAATTGGAAAGGTATCCACCCAGTCTTTCATGCGTCTCTCCTAGAGCTAGCTCAATTCCTGTACCTGGGAAAGACTCATCCCCCTCCTGAACTGTTCAATTTACAAGATCATTTAGAGTGGGAAGTAAGCTGTATTCTGGATCCCAGGCTATGCAAAGGAAAAATTCAATACCTTGTCAAATGGACTGGCTTCAAATCCAACAAAGATTGAACCTTGTGGGAACCAGCCCATCACATTTGCAAATCTCCTGATTTGGGTTGAGATTTCCATGCAAACTACCCTCACAAACCTTTCCAATCTTAATTCCAACCCTTCCAATCCCATTCCACACTTCCATCCTATTCCATCTTATCCAATCCCATCACACTTCTCATTAAATCTCCCCTTTCACTTCCTTTTCTTAAATTTTTTTCTTTTCTTTTTATTGCAATTATTTTATTTCAGTTTTCCAAGTAATAAAATTTCTATATCTCAAAAAATAAATATAATAGTACAATAAAATATTGATAAAATTATAAAAACACATTAAAATTTACAAATTTTCCTTTATCTCTTTTTCTGCCTCCTCCCAATTTTCCATTAAATCCATTACCAACAACTTAAATTCATCCAAGTCCTCATTTTTTATCATCCCCAAAAGCCTTTGCAACACAAGGACCTACGTAATTAGGCGCTTCTCACAGATCTCCTTGCACTTTGCAGTACAAGCCCTCTTTGGTTTGGCATTCCATTTATCCTCTTACAAGAGCTCTTCATAGGCTCTCTTCCTTCAAACTTGCAACAAACCCTCCCCAACATTGCCAGTTAGCCGTCTTGTATCTGATAAGTTGAAGACGGTGATTTTGAGTTAATTTCTAACAAAGACCAATGGTTTAACAACATCACACGTGAAGGAAACAGAATTTAGAACTCTTAAAAGGTTTTAAATGATGAGAGAGAATGAGAGAACAATCTTACTCAAGATATTATCAACCATTGACAAAGGACAATCAAAATAAAAGGAAAAGGAAAAGAAATAATAAAAGAGAGTGATGAAAGGTAGGGAAAGTCTGTCATAGTGAGAACAAAGGAATGAGAAAAGCCGCATGGGCACCGTAGGGATGAAGAAACCTCACATCTGATCAAAACTTTCTGGTCGTTAGGTTTTGGCAAGATCAAGCTTGAGGCGGAGGAAGGTTAGAGAGATGAGGAGTGGAAGATTGATAGGGCTGAGTTACAAAGAGTCAATTAGGTTGAAAGGTGGAGGAGACGGGGTTGTGAGCGTGAAGCAAGAAGGAGAAAAGAGGAAGGGAATGGGTTGAGCAGTAAGAGGTGAGGAGAGGTGTGAGGAAGGAAGGAGGATGGTGAAGCAGGAATGTTGAGGGAGCTGGAATGACAATGATGAAGCTGGGGAATTCTGAATTGTACCCAGAGGTAGGAATTGAGAGTCAAGGTTGATAACCGTTGGAATTGGACTGGACTTCAAATTGGGAGTTTTTGCACTGGGGAGGACCGGGAGGGACAAGCAGGCGCAGAGAAGGCTCGGAGTGATAACAACAGAGGCATGGGATAAATAACAACAGTATCAGTCTTGACCAGCACCACAAATTGCATTTGGGTCTCCTTGCTTTGGTGTTTAATCCTGTTTCCTCCTAATCCATCCCTTTCCACCTTGCCTCCAATTCCTGCCTCTTTCCCCGCCTTTTTTCCTTCCTCCTCTCCATTCACTTCATTTCCTTCATCTCCTAATTCCTGTCTTGTTTCATTTTCTCTTCCTGTTTCATTTTTTTTCTTCTCTTGTTTCCTTGGGTATTGCCATAGCTTGTTCTTCACCTTGCAAATCACTTTGCACTTTGGTATTCATCTGGCTTGCCTGGAACTTGGTGGAAAGTCCAAAATATGGTGGTGGTAGTGGTGGCGTATTAGTGGTGTATCTTTGGAACCTTGGAAATACTAAGCAGGAAAACAATTATATCATCTTAGTTTTTTATATCTTTCATTCAGTCAGTCTCTAAGCCTTACTCACCTGGGTTCTGTATCCCTAGGAATTCAATCTCTGGCACTGGTGGGATGTGATAATTGACACAAGAAGCAGATATTTGACTTTGGACTTCACGAGTGGATGCCTCTTGAGTATTAAACAATGGTTTCCTATTTAAGGTAAAAGCACATGCATCTTTTCAAAGCCGGCATTGCTTTCACTTGCCTTGGAGAGCCCCCGCAGCAGTACTAGGGACAAATCTTTCATTTTGACAAATACAGTTTTTGCAAAAACAAGAGGGAGATGAAAACATAGTTAAATTTAAAAATTTATTCAAGAAATGAATTATAGTAGTATTTTAAGGGTATACAGTTAGGTAACAAATTTTGGAATTGATAGGAAAATTATCTAAATTCTTGCAGGAGCTTGCAGCTTTATACCCAGGCAACTGTTGCGCTCCAAGGTTAAGTTTTATTGTCTCCCCCACTTTTAGATATCCTTTTCCTCAGTACCATCTACCTCAGTCCATAAATTGTGACACAAATAAAGCAAAACATCAATGGTGCCTTCTGCTTACTACCTCTGGCTCATGTAACAGCCTTCCAATCTTGGCAACTGACTCAGTATATATTTGCAAATCATTCAGTGAACTCTATACCGGTCAACCATCAATTCAAGCTTTTCTCTTCTACCCTGTGTATCATCAACCCTTGGACTTCCATTCTTGGTCATGCACTCACATTAGTTTGCACTCATGCCTAGATAGCCACATAAACTGTATAGTTTGCAAGTAGACTACTCCCTTACCCTGCATAAGCTACATCTTCACATTTGCATTTTTCTCACATGACATTTCTTCCTGTCTCATCCATCATATCCTTGTACACTCATATTCTATTGTCTTGCACCTATTCTACATCCTTGGAAATGACTGTACTTTTATTTCATTTTCCCATTCTGTTCCTGTCATTCATTGCCTCACTGCTCTCTAGCTGTAGTGGACCATCCATTGGGTTGTATCTAGTTATCTTTGGATTGCTTTATAAAGGCTGTGTCCCCCGCCTGAATATTGTCTCCTCAGTTAGTTAATTTCATATGTTCTTGCATTTTCTAAATCCAGTCATCACATTGGTCTTGGCCTTAGTTCCTTTCCTTTGGAACACTTTCTTCCTCTTGCTGTTTGTTGAGCCACCCAATCATAATTTTGCACTTTGCAGTTAGCCTTGCTACCTTGCATTGTCCCTTGCACTCAGCATCTCCCTTTGCGCTCACAATCATCTAAAATTGCCCTATATTACATGGGGTGGTTGTGTGACACCCTTCCACCCAAGACATATTTTTATTTCCACAGTCAGAGTTTTTGAAATTCCAAGCTGTTACAAATGTCTCTTTGATACAGAAGATGTTATTTTCCATATACTTGAGCACATCCTCATGTTCTTCCAAGAAACACTTTATACAAGTCATAACGTAAGCACCAAAAACTAGAAATATTAACAGAAGAAGCAGTGATTTGGCCCTTACTCTGAGTTTGGAATCATTGAACTCTTCCTCCTCCTTGGCTTTAGAGGCCCCATACTTTTCCCACAGAGAAATAAAGCTTTTCCATCCTTCAAGATAATTATTAAAGCAAACTTTACGGTTTTCTTTTATGTTTTTAGAAAAGTGCCACAAAAAAAACTGTCTTGTTGACTCTGGGAAACTAGATTCAATAGCAGGAATCAGATCTTTTTCATGGTCTGTCACAAAGACTTTGGCAAGTCTCTCAGGATCATAATCCAGCTCCTTTAGTGCCATTTCTTTTGCTTTAAAAACAAGAGCTTTTGTGAAAGTTTTTTGGTTGGCTTTAATTGCTACAGCATGCAATAGGGGGATTTTGTACTTATTTGTTTTATAAGTATAATCCAACATAGAAATATGATGGAATTTTTTGCAAAGCTTTAATGCATCAGGATACACCAAGAATAGAGCCTCCAATCGTCCCCCTCCACTGAATTTTGATTGATGAACCCAACCTGAATCTTCAAGTTGTTCATAGAGGACCTCCATAACACTTTTTACCTTGAGTTTGGCTAGCCCTACCTTTCTCTTAGTGTTATAGATTGTTTGGTCATCAAAATACTTGCTGCCATCAATCTTGCTCAATTTTATTTTTAGTTTAATTTTATTGAGCCCATCAATCATGCCTTCTCTTAAATTATCTAAGGCCACACCAGAGATTCTCCTGAGTTGAGTATGCACTGAGGGATGTGGAGATGGTTGATGTTTATGTTGATCATTTCAGTAGGGGATTGGCCACAAGGGTTCTGCCTTTTTGTAACTTGCACAGATTCAAAACTTGCACCCAACCTTCCTTTTTTCAGTTTGCCTTGACCTTTTTGTGAGCAATGGCCCAGAGTATAAACCATGTCTATCACAGGCTAAATCCACATATTTATCAAGCTTTCAGTTTAAAACTGTCAAAGCTTAGCATTGCTTCATTGCCCATGTTTGACAATACTTTTGTGCCTCTTCCCTAGTAGCAAAGGCTCTCACAGGAGGTGGGTCAAGTGGATCTGGCACCAATTAAATTGTTATATCATATTTAAATAGTTACATAGTTACCAGCGGCCAATCAGTTTCCATCAAATCAAATCAGGCAAAGGCCAGAGTAACATAAAATTTTACTCACAACCAGATGTCAAATCCATTTGTGAATTTTTTTTTCCTCAATTATAACCCTAGATGAGGATGCAATTGGGGCCCCCAATGTTTCATCACCCCAATCCTTTTTTTCCGCAGCTTTGTTAATGGCACTATCAACGTGGTCCTTCAACGCAGCCAAGTCATAAACAAGAGGGCTTGCCACTGTTCCCATAATGCAAAAAAAATACAATGCTACTTCACTATTCAATCCAACTTTCAATTGAACAAGTACAAAGTTTTCCCACTTTTGAGTTGAGAAAGATCAATTTAACCAATGGGCAGTAAAAATTTACTATTCTGTTTTCCAACAGGCAATCTGAGAGTGTAATTTGTGGGACGTAGAAAATTTCAAAGATTTTTTTGCCAAAGGAAATGATTGTGTTTGCAGTTTCAATTTACAATTGCTAGTTGTGGTCCAATAGTCTCACAAAGGATGTTTTTATCCTAAATTTGGGTTGATGGAACCCAAATGTGGTCCAAGGGCCCCAGAAATTCTTGCCCAACCCCTGGGGGGTTGTATACCCCCTTACATGGGTCCAAATTGTTGTGTACGGGGTTACATGACTCAAAAATGCATTTTATGGGGGGTATACAACCCCCTGGGGGTTGTGCGTGTTTGGAACAACCCTTCAGAGTTTTTTATGGGCCCCCGCGGGTTGAATGGGCTGTGTAGGGCCCCTAACCAACTCCCACATGACTGGGGGTTGTGAATTTATCATCACCCATCACCCACAAAAAAAGATAGGAAAAGAAATATAAAAAAATTGAATCAAAATAAATAAAGATAAATGAAAAATTGAAAAAAAAACCAAAACCAAAAAAACCATTAAAACCAAAAAAAAAAAAAAAAAAACCAAAAAAAAACCAAAAAAAAAACCAAAAAAAAACCAAAAAAAAAAACCAAAAAAAAAAACCAAAAAAAAAAACCAAAAAAAAAAAAAACCAAAACCAAAACCAAAAAAACCCAAAAAAAACCCAAAAAAACCCGAAAAAAAAAACCAAAAAAAAACAAAACAAACAAAAACAAAAAAAAAACAAAAAAAACCAAAAACAAAACCAAAAACAAAACCAAAACCAAAACCAAAAAAAAAAACAAAAAAAAATTAAAAAAAATAAAAAAAATAAAATTAAAAAAAATAAAATTAAAAAAAATAAAAAAAAAAATTAAAATTAAAAGGAAATTCTGAAACTTTCACCACTCTGGGGCCCTTTATGGGCAGCCCATATAAATAAAAAATTAAAAGTCTATGAACCAGCCCTAAAGTAAAAATGCCAAAAAATACAAGTTTAACTTGTGTCATGCTGATCCAATGAGTTGGACTTGTATCAAGCCCACCTCAATGGACTATCCCTAAAGTAAAAAGACCAAAAACAACTTCTATCAAGTCCACCTTAATCAGCAGGACCTAAAGTAAAACCACCACAAAAAAAATCAAGTTCAACTTGTGTAAAGCTGATCCCATCACAAGAAGTAAAAATACTCCTTGTGATGGAATCAGCCCAAACACAAGTTGAACTGACTTACCCAATAAATTCTCATTCAAACACTCAAAATAATGATGCCTGAAAATGTTATAAACCTTTATATTGATTGAATTAAAAGATCAGCATTAGAAACAGAACCCAAATGATGAAATTAAAATGATTTTTATAACTTAGAATACAACTTAAGTTGATGTTTTAGATGATCAACCCAACCAGAAGATTTTTTAGAATCAAAAGAAGCATTTTTTTAAACAATGGGCAGGATTGGAATAATTTATCCCTCAAGTACAAGATGAAACCATTGATTATTGTTGAAAAAGCAAATGAAGATAGCATCTGATTGTTTCTTTTACACCTATTTTCATAGGATTATAAGTACAACATG
Organism: Puccinia polysora; assembly: GCA_025617555.3. Taxonomy (NCBI): domain Eukaryota; kingdom Fungi; phylum Basidiomycota; class Pucciniomycetes; order Pucciniales; family Pucciniaceae; genus Puccinia; species Puccinia polysora. Next base: position 4,910,891 of record CM062638.1, on the reverse strand, counting down.
AATCCAATGAAATGAAACATATTGGTCTTCCATAAGTATCAGCTATCGATTGCTCCATGCCTAAATTTGCAAGCCATTTTGAAGAGGGAATTCTTTCACTGATGTCATCAACATCAAGTCTTTGTTCTATCTTTTCAAGGTTCCTACTGCAACCAAGGATCTTAGAATAGCACATCTATTTTTACACAATGTTTCAATCATTTACTTTTGTAATTGAAACCATCCATTCTCATTGTACCCAAGTGATTTAGAATGACTCTAAATCCGCAATTCCCATCACCAACTGGATGCCAAACCTCCCCCAAGAACTTATGTAAGTTTTCAAGTATTTGATTGAGGTATTTCACTTTGGGTTCCTATGATCAAAACCTACTTAGCCACAGCATTCTAATCACATTAATTAAAGCAACACTCACCAAAGATGAGCTTCTGGTTGACTTTTCCACTTGTTCTTCTTCCTCAAAAAAGGATTTCATGATTCCAAATGAAGGGAGCCTAATTCAATTTCAGTCTCTTCCTCTGAACTAATGAAAATTCATATGAAGAGCTTTCCTTGCACTAGAGAAATCATTTTCTCATCAGGTTCATTAAACCATAAAGATGAAAATTCCTCAAAATCAAAGACTTACTATCTTTGGTCTTTTTGGTTCCCTTCTAATCTGTTTTTCCCTTCTTAATTTTCCCTTTCAAAATTTTCAAATTTTGAATTTCACAACAAGTAGCTTTCAATTTAAGTCAACCACAGCTGGACCTAAGAACTTTGGCTCAAGCGTTGGCCTGGAAATAAAAATAGCTGTATACTTGACCACGGACTTTAAAATCCCCAATCTAACTTGTTGAGGTTGTCTCATAAGGATGGAATTCGACTTATTAAACAATTGAGATTTGTCAAGCACTGCATCTGCTTTAATCTTTTAAAAAGAAATAATATAATTAATTTGTCAATCCTAATTAATTTTTCAATCCAATAATTGGTACCCTTCAAAAAACCCAGAACCCAACTTAATTCACTGAAGGGTCATAATCTAACCTCCACTGAGGATGAACATCCTCAGTAACAATGGATCCTCTTGATGCTAGTATTTCTGCTAAG